>JACEFZ010019496.1:0-97500 GCA_014155875.1 Cepaea nemoralis
GCAAACAGTGACTGTTTTCACTATACATTCTTCAATTCAATAGATGCTGCAACAGAAGCTAGTCTTTGTGCTTTCACAATGTTTTTTAAAAACAGCAACAAGCCATTTTCTGATGTCGATGTTCAATTCAATGATGTTTGCTAGAAGCAGCAAACATTATGTTGTCCAGAACCAAAACAAACAAACAAACAAAAACCAAACAAGAAAACAAAACCAATTTGACAACATTACTTTATCAAGGAAACTGGGTCAGACGTGTTGACAAAATAAGTTGACAATTTGATGCATAAACATCAAGATGTAAGTAAACAATTTTTGTTGTACTCTCTTGCATTGGATGAGAATACCGATGTACATGATTTTTGCCCAATTATTGATATTTATACGTGGAATAAACATTTCATTCAATCTAATTGAAGAGTTTACTAAGTGTTGAGTCACTCAAGACACAATCACAAACCATGGTATATTCAATCCTGTTACTAACTGTATTGAAAGAATTGGATTGGTTTGGAACAAGATGGCAAGTTTTACAACTGACGGAACTCGTGCTTTGACTGAAAAAATGTAATGTAGGTCTGGTAAAGTTGATAAGTGATAAGATTAAGCTGAATATCCTGACCACCTCATTATTACCACTTCACCGTGTGATCCATCAAGAAGTCTGTGTAAAACTGTTTTGAATATTAAGCATGTTATTGACCCAGTTGTTAGTGTCATTACCTCATCAGATCAAGAGGACCTAATCACAGACAGTTCAAGCATTATTTGACGATTTGGAAACTGAATATTCCGATGTCCTATACCAAACAAGTGTTCGATGGACGAGTCTAGGCAAGGTGTTGAGGCGAGTGTGGGAACTCAGAGAAGAAATAGTGATGTTCATAGAGATGCAGGGCATTCCATGTGACTTTAATACTAACTTGTCAATAAAGAGTGGAAGTTAGACTTTTGTTTTGTATTGAAATTATGGAAAAGTTAAATGAACTGAATGTCAAACGTCAGGGCAATGGTGTGTTTGCACATGAATGGTTTTGTATATGTAAAATCATTTCAGGCAAACCTCTTAGTCTTACTGTTCTTCAGACAAGAAATGAAAAAAGGTTTTGTTACATCCCTTTTCTGAAACTAGCAACCATTTCTGGTGAAATGACTGATAATCAAAGCCCAATTAGATGCATTGACTGAAGAAGTTGGAAGGAGATTCCAAGATTTCAAGAACTTAGAGCCACAGTTCAATATTCTCAGTTCCCTTTTAGTGCAGAAACTGATACAGCCACAGAGGGCATACAGTTGGAGCTGCTTGACTTAAAAGTAGATCATGTCCTGAAAGAGAAATTCTAGTCAGATGGTTTGCTGGATTTCTATCGATCTTTATCAGAGATAGTTAGTTAGTTAGTTAGTTAGTCGACAGATCATCCTCATTGCACATCGAACCATTCAGTCCATAAGTGCTCGGATCCCCTCCTCAGCAAATCCCGCAGCGTGTAGCGGCTAACGATACCAGTTCTGTGCTGGTTTATCAATCTTCTTTGGCTTCCTGCGTAGTGTTCTTGTTTGGCCACACCTCTTTTAATTTGCTGTTCTCGCAGTCTGACCATGTTTGTAGATTCGCAGTCATCACTTGGTTCTCGCGCAAGTCTTACTTCTCGCAGAGCATTCAGAATGTCAGCCTGGTCCATGGCGCGTCCGCCCTCCACATTAGCCTACCTGCGAGCTTGTCAGCCCGCTCATTTCCTTGTACTCCGCATGCCCTGGCACGAAGATGAAACTAATCTTTGCCAGCCGAGACCGCTCCAGAGACAGCAACCACTCTCTTCGGATCCACCCCGTCTCTATCCTCTTGAGCATGCTCATTGAGTCGCTAAGGAAACATGCCCTAGTGAATGTCTGTGTCTTGAGCCATGTTGTTGCTTTACTTACTGCCATGACTTCCATAGTCAGGCTTCTTGTGGTCACAACAAAAGCACCAGAGTCCTCCTTCACAATTCTCCCTCCGGCCGCGCCGTAAAGGCCCATGAGCTTCTCACATGTCGGACGACCGACCATCTGTGTAAATGACAGCATCACCGTCTAACGAATTCTCGAAAATCAACGCTTGTACTTCCGCCTCCACAGCAGCCGGATTTTCTTGTCTGCATTTTCTGTCTAGTTGGATGCAAACTGAAAAGGACGTACAGAAATCTGTTGGCACTTGTACCCACTCCTCGCCAGGTTCTAAGTCCTCCAGTGAACACACCTGTTGAAGAATGTCTTCGGCTTGACCCATCCACGACCTTCCTCTTTTTAACCTGCTGCCCTTCACCTTCCTAATTTCACTATGCAGTGGATGTTGTGTGTTTGCGTTAACTCTGAGGTAGGCAACGTGCTCTGCAAATTTGTATTCTGTCTTCAATGGTTGGAAAATCAAGAAGGTAGCGCATAGCCCTGCATGCTGTATCTCTTGTACATCCAAGAATAATGCGCATAGCTTCGTTTTGTATCCTTTCCATCCTTTCTATCTGCTTACGAGCTGAGAGTCAGGATCGCCATCGCATACTCAACAGACATGACCACCCCTTCGTATAGGTGCATAGATGGAGCTGCTCACAGTTTTGCTGCCGCCATCACCTGCATTGCAGCCAAACCCCGCTTGGCCTTTGTTATCACCTGGTCTGATGTGCTCTTATAAGCAAGGCTTCGATGAAAACGTCATTGGCACCTTGCCGTCTTGACAGACGAAAGTTTGTGCTTCAAAAAGGCATATAACCATTACTCATGGCGGTAGCGAATGTGACTGATAAGGACAATTCGCGCAGTAAATGTCCGTTCACAGTGGTTGCATGTGAACGCGTGGTCATTTCCAACATCATGCACCATCTTATGTCTCACACGCTCGGTGTGTTACTTATATGCAATAATTTTCTCCTTTGTCTTTATTCAATTTCTGATGCTTGCCCTCCATGCAACACGTTCAGCGGCGACTTGCTCCCAATGTGCATTATCAATGCCTGTATCAATCATGTCCCCGCTTACACACACATCTTGTATCGTAGTAGAGGCCGACCCTGAGATCTCTTACCCATCTGTAATTGACCCAAAAAAAATGTCCCTTGGTATTCTACTATCATCCATCCTCCTAACATGTCCTATCCAGCTAAGTCTACCAAGAACTGAGCATGGAATAAACCGTCACACAACCTGATCTTTCCATACTTCAGTATGTTTGATTTTGTCTTGCCACTTAACACCAACCGAAATATTAACAGCGAAATGGACAACCAATAAGTGAACAAAAACATTTCCTAATAAGATGGAAGAAGTATTTCGAACAACTTCTCAACATCCCATCAGATGTCACAGGAATTCAAGAGACCTACACAGATGTCACCGAGGAACTAGAACCAGACATACTAAAGAAGAAATTATAGAAGCCATCAGATTAGCCCCATTGAACAAATCACCGGGACAGGATGAAATAGCAAACGAACTAATTATACCAGCAAGAGAAGTAGGAACAGCTGGCTACATAGACTATTCAACCATGTTTGGGCAGAACAACGACACCACGAGACTGGGGAAACGCCATAATTATCCCAATTTGGAAAAACAAAGGCAGCAAAAGAGACTGCACACAATACAGAGGCATTTCACTGTTGAGTCCATACTGGGAAAATATTTTGCAAAATTCTTGAAAAAGATTACGAACTACTTTAGAACCCCAGCTAAGCGAAACGCAACTTGGATTTAGGAAAAACAAAGGATGCACAGATGCCATTTTTGCTCTTAGACAACTTATAGAAAAATCAATCGAATTCAATGAAACACTCTACTTAGCCTTTGTCGACCAAGAAAAGGCATTCGATAGGGTAGATAGAAACAAGCTGTGGGAAATCCTTAAACAATATGGAGTAGTACACATCTAACAAACCTATGTAGAAGTTTATACAACAACAGTGAATGCATAGTGAGAGCAACTGGAGGACACTCAGAACCCTTCACCATAAGATCTGGAGTACGACAAGGTTGTGTCCTGTCCCCTCTCTTGTTCATAACATATATAGACAACATATGTAAAGAAACCAGCAAGCAGAGACAGCAAGAATACCGCATGACAAGAACACAGAAGAAGAACCTCTGCAAATCTAACCATTAGAGAACTCCTGTTTGCGGACGACCAAGCACTAATAGCAAAATCAGAAGCTGAATTACAAGACCACATGAATAGTCTAAACGAAATGTGTAGGGAACATAACATGAAAATTAGCACAAGCAAAACAGAGGTAATGACTATAACTAAAGAAGAACAAACAGCAACAATTCACCTAAACGAACATCCCTTGAAACAAGTAAAGAGCTTTCAAGTACCTAGAAAGTATAATATCATCAAATGGCAGATCAGAAGACGAGATCGAAAATAGGTGCAATAAGGCAAATCAACTCATTGGACAAATGGCACCAATACTAAAGAACAAACATGTATCAATAACTACTAAGAAAGCACTTTACAACACAATCTTCCTACCAACTCTGTGCTACAATGCCAAACCTGGACAATGACAGAAAAAGAGAAAAGAAAAATCACAACAACAGAAATGAGGTTTCTGAGAAGAATACTCAACGTATCAAGAAGAGATAAGATCAGAAATGAAGAAATCAGGACTAAAGTGGGGGTTAAAGCTGCTACTAGATTTTATTAGAAAGCAGCAAGTCAAATGGTTTGGCCATGCAAGTAGGTTACCAGTCAACAGCATGCCACAACAAGCAATGATGTACAGACCAGATGGAAACAGAGGAAGAGGCCGACCACGTAAACGTTGGACGGAGGGAATAAGCAGAATCCATGGGAATGTCGATATATGAAGCCCATAACCGGGCACTCTCACGAAGTTATACTTCACCTCGACACCGCAAGGTACAAGAGGAACATGATGAGATGAGATGAGACTTAACACCAAGAATTCTTCGCAGACACCTCATATGAAAGCTGTTTAAGTTGTTCTCTTGGTGTGAGTATGTTGTCCAGGTTTTACTGCCATAAAGGAGAGTACTAAGGACACAGGCTTGATAGACAAGGACTTTTGTTTTACCAGAGTAGTATATTAGGGAACTTACCCACATATTTTTGGAGGCTGGCGGCTGATAGTTTTATGAAGGTTTTTTTGCCGACTGGTAAAAATCCCGGGTGAAATTTTTTTGGCGGCGTGTGGGAAAATCCCGGTCTATGACTTATTTTTAGGCGGTAAGTTTCTGTGAAAGTAATTAAGGTATTCGAGGGGCGTAAAAGTATTCATGTCTATGTTGGTTGGTGGGATGTCTGTGAAAGTAATTAGTGTGAGTACGGTATGAGGGGTGTGGAAGGGCTGTAAGTTATATATTTTGGTTACATAAAACGTAGTGTTATATGATCTGTTATACAACTATGCGTGGTGAGTGTAGTGATGTATAAACTACCAAGGGGCGGGGGTGTGATGGGTCGTGGTTATACTCGACGACTCATGGGTAGAGATTTAGATGGTTACTATCATCTGAACAGTGTGATAGTAGTGTCTAAGTGAAAGTAAAGGATGGTGATGTTCATGTAGCTTATTCACTACCATCATTACAAAGGAAATCTTATAAAGTAGATGTAATGGGTTTCATTTGGTGGTAAGGGGTGGGTACCAGTATTCGTTGTCAACTAGGAGTGGTTGATATAGGGGTGGTCATAATGTAATAAGGTAGGAGGTGTTATGTTCGCAGTTACACACTGGTCAACCAGTGGTCAAGCAGTGGTCAAGTAATGGTCAAGTAGTCAAGTAGGAAAATTTTAGGGAAAAGTGATTGTAATGATATGTTGATGAATAAAGGGTGATAATTAGTGGTCAAGTAGTGGTCAAGCAGTGGTCAAGTGAGAACATTTTAGGGAAAGTGATTGTAATGATATGGTGAGGCTTAAAGGGTGTAAATTAGTGGTAAATACTGGCCAAGCAGTGGTCAAGTGAGGAAAATTTTACGGGAAAGTGGTTGTAATGATATAGTGATGATTAAAGGGTGGTAAATTAGTGGTCAAGCAGTGGTCAAGTGGTGGTCAAGTGGTGGTCAAGTGAAACATTTTAGGGGAAAAGTAGTTTCTAATGATATGGTGATGATTAAAGGATGGTAAATTAGTGGTCAAGCAGTGGTCAAGTGAGAAAATTTTAGGGAAAATTGGTCGTAGCGACATGGTGATGATTAAAGGGTGGTAAATTAGTGGTCAAGTAATGGTCAAGTAGTGGTCAAGTAGTGGCCAAGTACCGATCAAGTAGTGGTTAAGTGGTCGAGTGACCACTTAAATTGTAGGGGAAAGTACTTGTAGTGAACCTGTGTTTGTTAAAGTGATCGATGACGTGGTCAAGTAGTGGTCAAGTAGTGGTAATGACCAAGTGACTACTTAAATTGTCTGTGAAAGTAGGTATAGTGACATGGTGATGATCAAGAGGTGGTCAAGTGGTGTTCAAATAGTGGTCAAGTAGGGGTCAAGTAGTCGAATGACCACTTAAATTGTAGGGTAATGGTACGCTTAGTGAAACGGTGATGGTAAAATAAGTAATGACATGGTCAAATAGTGGTCAAGTATTGGTCCAATGGTCGAAGTGATCACTAAAATGTAGAGGAAAGTACTGGTAGTGAACGGTGTTTTGGTTAAAGTGATCGAATGAGGGTGGTCAAGTAATGGTCCAAGTAGTGGTCAAGTAGTGGTCAAGTGGTCGAATGATCACTTAATTGTAGGGTATGGGTACGTGTAGTGACATGGTGCTGGTTAAAGTGATCGATGACATGATCAAGACGTTATGCCGACTGCTAAGTTCAGAAAGTAGTGTACTTAGTATTGGTAATTTTCCTGACAGGAGCGCCTCGAGCACTGATTTTGTATTGATCAATAGCACATAGTGGTACAGTCGACACACATGGACAATAGTTACATTCCGGTCAAAGGATGGCGTCGCCCCTATCACACATGGGTAATTGCTACAACCCAAACTACGTCTCATTCACTAAAACTGGTCAAATATGGCGTCACATCCGGTCACAGGGGTAATGGGACATCTGAGACACGTGGTTAAGAGGGAAACTATAGAAAAACGGTGTCCTATCGGTTGTCGAGTCAGGGAACCTAACATATGATGATCACTGTGTATAGGAGTGAATAAACTGCATCATCAACACTGCATCCGAAGGGTAAAATGGTCACCCCCTTCTCTCTCTCTTTTCTATAACCGTGTAGTCCTAGTGTTATCTGGTTACACCAAAGGACACCCGGGCATCAACACAACAAACTGCCCCGATTCAACCTTAGGCAATGCACGTAACATGACAGGTCACATGTCCGCCGTCATAACCAGCGAGGTTATCACGTATCAAATTAGACATCCACACTTTCATTTCCTTTCTATGTGGCCATAGTGTTTTTTACATCTTTCTCCAGAAAGCCATTTCCAAGACCAATATATGTTTTTTCAGTGTACCTCCTCACTGCCACACTTCACAACCAGACAAAAGTACACCTTCTATGTACCAATTCAACCGTCAAATAAGAAAATATGTTAGACAAAATATTAAAATTATTGGTCAAATACAGAAATATTCTCGTCCAAAACTTATAGAAAAGTACGAAACATTTGTTAACCTATTGGGAAAAAATATCAATCAAGTAGGAAAGTTTGTTAGTCAAATAGAAAAAAAAATATTGACACGTAACGATATATCTTGTCCACACTTATGAAAAGTAGGGAAATTTGTTAGTCAAATGAGAAAAAAAAAAGATTGACCAAGTAAACGAAATACCCCCCACCAAACTTATGAAAAATACGAAACTTTGTTAGCAAGTATGAAAAGGTATCGACCAAACAGAGAAATATATCACCCAAACTTATAAAGAAGTAGAACATATGTTAACCAAATGGAAAATATGCTTGGCCAAAATAGGAAAATTTGTTAGCCAAATGGGGAAAATATTGTCCAGTAACGAAAATATAATCGTTCAAACCTACGAAAAAGTAGGAAACTTTGTTATTAAAATGGGAAAATTTTGGTCAAAATTCAACCAAACTTATAAAATATTTCAACTAAACTTATAAAAAAGTAGGAACATTTGTCAGCCAAATGGGAAAAAGGTCGGCCAAAATACAGGAAATATCGCAACCAAACTTATAAAAAGAAGGAAAAGATGGACCAAGTAACGAAAATAATCTCGTCGAAACTTATAAAAATGTAGGAAACTTTGTTAACCAAATGTGAAAAAAAACAAAACAAAATAGTGATCAAGTAAAGAAAGTAACTCCTCCCAAATTTATGAAAAGTACGAAAACCTTGGTACCCAAATGCGGACAAATATAGGTCAAATACTGAAATATTTCGTCCCAAACTTATGAAAGGTAGAAAATTGTCTTAACCAACTGGGGTAAAATATTGCTCAAACTAAGAAACATGTCGACCGAAGTAGGAAATTACGTGAACCAAAGTAATAAAATTGTTGGCCAAATACGGAAAAAGTATCGGTCAAACTTATAGATGTCTCGTTAAACTTATAACATGTATGAAAATTTGTTAGATAAAGGTGAAAAATATTGGCCAAGTAATGAAATATCGCATCCGAACTTATAAAATGTACGAGTTAACCAAAAGGCGAAAAGGCCAAAATACGAAATGTCTCGACCAGCTTATAAAATACTAGGAAAAAATATACAACTAAAATATTGATCAAAAGGTATAAATCCCAAACATTATAAAAATAATCAAATGTGAAAAATATCGTCCAAAGACAGAAATATTTCAACTAAACTTATAAATAAGTCAACAAAACTTGTGAAAATTTTTGGTCAAGTACAGAAATAGCTATGGAAAAAGTAAGTCCACAAAACTAAGAAAAAAAAATGTAACTTCTGTAGTCAAATGTGTCTTGAAGTTTTATCTGAAAAGACATTTCACAATACATAATCAGCACCACTTTCCTTGTTACGTTACCGAAGGCCTTCACCGTATCTGGTACAGAAAACCCTTATACATCACTCATCTCTCCACACTCTTGGTTTCTTTCTAATACAAAGTGGTCACATCACCAAGAACTTCAACCTCCATTGTACACGTGCTCCATTGAAACACCCATGACAGTTAACAACATGTATGGCCATGTAATCTGTGAGTCTATCGGGGATAGTTCATCCGAGTATTCGTCACCAAAGATCCATTTACCATGGCTGACATCTTTAACTTGCTATATCACATCTTATTATAACATATACTTAACATGAAATTTCCAAATTTGGGGATCTATTAAGAAGAACGTAATGAGATACACAAAGACACCAAGAACATATCAGACAAAACAACTCACAACCAGACTTAGAACTAAAAATTAAACCATATCAGATGAACCACCCAACAAGTACTACTAGAACTCAAAACATAACGATATTAAGGAAACGCATACTAGTTTATTTCTGTTTATAACTGTTTTAATATGGCAGAGAGAAACATGGTAATTAGACTATATCTGCCTTCTTCACTGCTGTCCTTTGTTCGATGACTTTTCTTCTGTGCTTGTCCTTCAGGACTGGATTCATCATTTTTTTTTCAAGTCTTGTACACGCCTTTTCAAATGCTCACGTTCTCTGATTACATGGTGCCAGTTACCATTGCGTTTCTTCGGTGCCAACAGTATGACTGTCAAGAAGTGGGTTCTGGTGCAAAATTAACCTGTGGAGGTAAATAAACACATTGAAACTTACAAGACGGCCACACATACTACTTCCCTAAAGAAAAACCAGTAAAAAGAAATTCATGATGAGAAGTGTAAAAGGCAGCAAAAACAGACTGTCGACATTCTATTGGTCACGTCTTGAGAAAAGTTAAGGTATAGTCACTGATGGTTTGTAGTATAGAGAGATGTATATAGAAAACATGTATATCAGCTAGGTCTTCTGTATTAGACATGTTTACAAAATACACATGTGAACTATGATCATTACTACCCATACACATCTTATTCGTTGATGACGAACACCTTCGGACACCGACAGTAGGATAGTTTTCGTTCCACACACATTAATTTTCTTGAGAGACTCTGGGGGCATGACTACTATCCAAAAGGTCAATATCTTCATCTGAAGACGAATCATCACCTCAAGCAAAGGTTGTCTCTGGTACATCTAAAGCTGGCTGGGTGCCACGAGTAAGTTTCTGGCAGAACAATTTTTTTTTTCGATTGAATATTCTTATAAGTGTGGTTGAGATATTTCTTATTTTGGTCTTTTGATATTTGGTTAACTCCTACTTTTTATACATTTGACTGAAATATTTCTTTATTATATATTATATATTATATATTTCTGTATTTGTCATAACTTCTTCTAACTCTTTGTTCATGTCTGGTAATGTAAGCTCTGTTCCATCAAGAAAAAAGACAACGTCATGAACACAACCCACTAAAGAAAATCAACAAAAATCTTGGTTTCAATATTTAATCACCAAAGTATGTATATCATTGATTCTTTTTACGATATATCACTAAACTGTTTTGCTGAATAAATATTGAAACCAAGATTTTTGTCATGTTACGTGCATTGCCTAAGGTTGAATCGGGGCAGTTTTGTTGTGTTGATGCCGGGTGTCCTTTGGTGTAACTGATAACACTAGGACTACACAGTTATAGAAAAGAGAGAGAGAAGGGGGTGACCATTTTACCCTTCGGATGCAGTGTTGATGATGCAGTTTATTCACTCCTATACACAGTGATCATCATATGTTAGGTTCCCTGACTCGACAACCGATAGGACACACCGTTTTTCTATAGTTTCCCTCTTAACCACGTGTCTCAGATGTCCCATTACCCCTGTGACCGGCTGTGACGCCATATTTGACCAGTTTTAATGAATGAGACGTAGGTTGGTTGTAGCAATTACCCATGTGTGATAGAGTGCGACGCCATCTTTGACCGGATGTACTATTGTCCCTGTGTGTCGACTGTACCACTATGTGCTATTGATCAATACAAAATCAGTGCTCGAGGCGCTCCTGTCAGGGAAATTACCAATACTAAGGACACTACTTTCTGACTTAGCAGTCGGCATAACGTCTTGATCATGTCATCGATCACTTTAACCATCACCATGTCACTACACGAACCATACCCTACAATATAAGTGATCATTCGACCCACTTGACCACTACTTGACCACTACTTGACCATTACTTGACCACCTCATCGATCATTTTAACCAACACCGTTTCACTACACGTACTTTCCTCTACATTTTAAGTGACCACTCGACCATTTGACCACTACTTGACCACTATTTGACCATGTCATTACTTATTTTACCATCACCGTTTCACTAAGCGTACCATACCCTACAATTTAAGTGGTCATTCGACTACTTGACCCCTACTTGACCACTATTTGAACACCACTTGACCACCTCTTGATCATCACCATGTCACTATACCTATTTTCACAGACAATTTAAGTAGTCACTTGGTCATTTACCACTACTTGACCACTACTTGACCACGTCATCGATCACTTTAACAAACACAGGTTCACTATAAGTACTTTCCCCTACAATTTAAGTGGTCACTCGACCACTTAACCACTACTTGATCGTACTTGGCCACTACTTGAACCACTACTTGACCATTACTTGACCACTAATTTACCACCCTTTAATCATCACCATGTCGCTACGACCAATTTTCCCTAAAATTTTCTCGCTTGACCACTAATTTACCATCCTTTAATCATCACCATATCATTAGAGCTACTTTTCCCCTAAAATGTTCTCACTTGACCACCACTTGACCACTGCCTGACCACTGCTTGACCACTAATTTACCACCCTTTAATCATCACTATATCATTACAACCACTTTCCCGTAAAATTTTCCTCACTTGACCACTGCTTGGCCAGTAATTTACCACTAATTTACCACCCTTTAAGCTTCACCATATCATTACAATCACTTCCCCTAAAATGTTCTCACTTGACTACTGCTTGACCACTACTTGACCACTAATTTATCACCCTTTATTCATCAACATATCATTACAATCACTTTTCCTAAAATTTTTCCTTACTTGACTACTTGACCATTACTTGACCACTGCTTGACCACTGGTTGACCAGTGTGTAACTGCGAACATAACACCTCTTATCTTATTACATTTATGACCACCCCTATATCGACCACTCCTAGTTGACCACTAATACCTGGTACCCACCCCTTACCACCAAATGAAACCCATTACATCTACTTTATAAGATTTCCTTTGTAATGATGGTAGTGAATAAGCTACTATGACATACCACCCTTTACTTTCACTTAGACACTACTATCACACTGTTCAGATGATAGTAACCATCTACATCCTCTACCCATGAGTCGTCGAGTATAACCACGACCCATCACACCCCGCCCTTGGTAGTTTATACATCACTACACTCACCACGCATAGTTGTATAACAGATCATATACCCTACGTTTTGTAACCAAAATATATAACTTACAGCCCTTCACACCCTCATCCGTACTCACACTAATTACTTTCACAGACATCCCACCAACCAACATAGACACGAATACTTTTACGCCCCTCGAATACCTTAATTACTTTCACAGAAACTTACCCGCCTAAAAAAGTCATAGACCCGGGGATTTTCCCACACGACCGCCAAAAAACATTTCACCCGGGATTTTTACCCAGTCGGCAAAAAAACCTTCATAAAACTATCAGCCGCCAGCCTCCCAAAAAATATGTGGGTAAGTTCCCTAATATACTACTTACCAGTAAGCTTCTTGTTCTCCCAGACTCTTTTTCTTAACCTGTTCATTGTTGTTGCTGCCTTACCAATCCAGATGTTATTTCCTGATCTAGGGATAATTTGTTATTTACCACTGATCCTAGATATGTTAAAATGGTCTACCATCTCTAGTTCGGCGTCGTCAATAAAGATTGATGGTACCCCATGTGCACCTTGTGACATAATCTGTGTCTTCTTTTTGCTAATTGTTAAACCAAATTCAGAACAAGCATTGGAGAATGCAGATAGTAGACATTGTAATTCTTCCTCAGAGTGGGTCGTAACTGCAGCATCATCTGCAAAAAGCAACTCTCTGATCAGTACCCTCCTAATTTTGGTCTTGGCC
This sequence comes from Cepaea nemoralis, assembly GCA_014155875.1. Classification (NCBI taxonomy): domain Eukaryota; kingdom Metazoa; phylum Mollusca; class Gastropoda; order Stylommatophora; family Helicidae; genus Cepaea; species Cepaea nemoralis. The sequence goes on from JACEFZ010019496.1 coordinate 13,144, forward strand.
TTCAATCTCTGAGCATTGTAGAGGCCGCCATCTGAGCGTGAGTGAATGTATATACCACCATCCTGATCACGAAAGGCATATTTCAGTAGAAGTGAAAAGTATATTCCAAAGAGGGTGGGAGCTAGTACACAACCTTGCTTAACTCCACTCTTGATTTCAAACTCTTCTAGAAGTTGCACCATCAAACTTGATTATACCCTTCATGCCTGTGTGGAACGATTCACAATGGACAGAAGAGTTGGTGGGCAGCCAATCTTCTTTAGTGCCTTGAACAGACCCTCACGACTGACCAAATCAAATGCCTTTATAAAGTCGATGAAGGCAATAAACAGTGGTTGATTCTGTTCACGGCATTTTTCTTGCATTTGTCGCAATGAGAATATCATATCAATGGTAGACCGGTTCTGTCGAAAGCCACACTGTGATTCGGGGTAGACTTGATCTCCTAGGACTTGAAGTCTGCGCAGAACAATTCTGGCAAATACTTTTCCAACAATACACAGAAGTGAGATACCCCTATAGTTGTTGCAGTCGCTCCGATCGCCCTTGTTCTTGTACAGTGTTATGATGCTTGAATCTTTGAAATCCTGTGGGACTTGTCCTTCTCGCCAGCATAGCTCTATTAGCTGGTGGATCTGTAGAGTGAGTGTGTCTTGCCCACTCCTGATAACCTCTATTGGAATCCCATCCTTACCTGGAGCCTTGCCAGATGCAAGTTCATTTATAGCACACTTAACTTCTGTTATGGTGGGAAGTGTGTCCAGGTGGTCAAGAGTTGGTAGAGCCTCTATGGCGTTGAGGGCATCATCCGCTAGTTTGGTCTCACTTGAGTAAAGCTCCAAATAGTGCTCTACCCATCTATCCATCTGCTGTTTCTTATCAGTTATGATTTCTCCAGTCAAGGTTTTCAATGGTGCACTTCTTTTGATCATTGGACCACAGGCTTTCTTTATTCCCTTCATACATGCTTCTGATGTTTCCCTTATCACTTGCATTTGAATGGACTCACATAACTTGATCCAATATTCATTTGCACACTGCCTGGCAGCCTTTTGCACATCCTTCCTAGCTTGCTTTAGCTCACTCAGAGTGTTACGCGTTTGTCTTTCCTTGTTTCTTAAGAGAGCTATCTTCTTCTTATCAATCAAGGGTTGTAGAGTCTGCTGTTTGCCGCAAACCAGTCCTGCCTCTTATGATCCACAGTGCCGTAAACCCCTACGGCAGTTTTATAAAGAGTTTCCTTAAGTTGACCCCACTTTTCAGTTACTGTACAATTTTCTGGTGTATCAGTGAAAGCGTCTTCAAGTTGCTGTTGAAACTGAAAGCACTTTTCAGGATCAGTGAGTGTTAATAATATTAATCCTGGGGCTAGATTTGTGTTTAGCTGTGTAGATTCTCTTTGGTCTCAGTCTAACCCTTGCAACAACCAAAGAATGATCCATATCACAGTCAGCACTGTGGTAACTTCGAGTCAATGATATATGGTTCAGATGTTGTCCTCCGTGTGATGATGAAGTCCAGCTGGTGCCAATGGCCGGATCTTGGATGTTTCCATGTGACTTTATGCAGCTCTTTATTTTAAAAAAAGGAGTTTGTAATACAGGTCATTTCTGGTGGAATGCTCCAGCAGCCTTTGTTTACGATACAAAAAGTGAAACTGAAAAATGTTAATTCGACTGATGATGAACATGCGGATTCAACCAATGCTAACTAATGAGTAGTATACAATGTGCAAAATCGGTTAGTATTTGCCGGATTAATCCGGCAATTGACCTTGACCTCGGCTGATTTTCACTCCCCCTCGGTCATATAGTTGGGTGGGGTACGGGGTGATATCTAGGTCATATCTAAGGGCGATAATTCTAAGATTTTGTGTTTCTAAGGGCAGATAACTATTGAGTGGGTGTATAAAATTTTTAATTAATTATTAAAAAATAAAATAAAATAAATAAAAATAAAAATAAATAACGACGGGGTGCGGGGTGGTGGCGAGGGGGTGGGCGCGTGGGGTGAGACTAGGCTGTTCAGGTTTAAACACTATCATCACAGGGTTACAAATGAAAACCTTAAAATGTAAAGATGGTCGATATTATTGATTTTAGCGGGTATAGCTTAGTGAAATTCGTTGGTGAGGGGTGGGTAGCGGCTATTAGTGCTTTGTAGAGTGTCGTAGTGGCCTATACACTATCATCATACGGGTTACAAATGAAAACCTTAAATGTACAGATGGTCGATATTATTGATTTTAGCGGGTATAGCTTAGTGAAATTCGTTGGTGAGGGGTGGGTAGCGGCTATTAGTGCTTTGTAGAGTGTCGTAGTGGCCTATACACTATCATCATACGGGTTACAAATGAAACCTTAAAATGTACAGATGGTCGATATTATTGATTTAGCGGTATAGCTTAGTGAAATTCGTTGGTAGCGGGTGGGTAGCGGCTATTAGTGCTTTGTAGAGTGTCGTAGTGGCGTTTTAACTATCATCATACGGGTTACAAATGAAAACCTTAAAAAGTAAGACGGTCCGATATTAATGATTTTAGCGGGTATAGCTTAGTGAAATTTAATGTTAAGAGGTGGGTAGCGGCTAGTAGTGATCCGTAGGGGGTCACCGTGGCGTTTTTAACTATCATCATACGGTTACAAATGAAAATATTAAAAAGTAAAGATGGTCCATATTATTGATTGTCTCGGGTATGCTTAGTGAAATTCGTTGGTAAGGGATGGGTAGGCGACTATTAGTGATCATATAGGGATGTATGGCCTATACACTATCATCATACGGTTACAAATGAAAAACCTTAAAATGTAATGATGGCCGTATTATAGGTTGTAATGGGTATGGCTTAGTGAGACTCGATTGCGGTGGTATGGCTTAGTGAAACTCGGTGATAAGCGGTGGATACCAGTTATTAGTGATCTATTGAGGGAAGTAAATGCCTATACATTATCATCATATGGTTATAAATGAAAACATTACAATGTAAAGATGGCCGGTAATATTGGTTGCTGTGGGTATGGCTTGGTGTCATTCGTTGATAAAGAGTGGGTAGAGGTTATTAGTGCTAGTTAGAGGGTTGTAGTGGGATTACAGTATTCTCATAGGGTTATAAATGAAAATCTTAAAAAGTAAAGATGGTCGGTATTAGTGGTTGTAGTGTGTACGGGATAGTGTTATTCGTTGTCAGGGGGTGGATAGTGGTTATTAGTGATATGTAGAGGGTGAGTGGTATATATACTATTAGCATACGGGTACAAATGAAAAACCTTTTAAAAGTACAGATGACATTATTATTGGTTGTAGTGGTATGGCTTAGTGAAATTAGATGTTAAGGGTGGGTGAGTGGATACGTAGCTAGATAAGTACTCGAACACTAACATCATACGAGTTCAGATCGGTAAATCAAAATCTAATATATATATATATATATATCTTTCTCTCTCCCCCTTGTGTCTATACGGGTCTTTGCTTCGTTCCCCCAGACACTCATTTCCAAGACCAATATTTGTTCCAACACTTGGGAAATTTTAGGGAAAAAGTGGTTGTAATAATATGGTGATGATTAAGGGTGGTAAATTAGTGGTCCAAGCAGTGGTCAACCAGTGGTCAGGTGGTGGTCAACTGAAGAAATTTTAGGGAAAAGGGGTTATAATGATATTGTGGTGATTAAAGGGTGGTAAATTAGTGGTCAAGCAGTGGGGCAGGTGGTGGTCAACTCAGGAAATTTTAGGGAAAAAGTGGTTGTAAATGAGATGATGAAATGATTAAAGGGTGGTAAATTACGTGGTCAAGCATGTCAAGTGGTGGTCATGTGAGGACATTTTTAGGGGAAAGTGTTGTAATGATAGGGTGATGATTAAAGGGTGGTAAATTAGTTGTCAAGCAGTGGTCAAGTAGTGGTAAAGTGAGGAAATTTTAGGGAAAGTGATTGTAATGATATGGTGATGATTAAAGGGTGGTAAATTAGTGGTCAAGCAAGGTCAAGTAGTGGCCAAGTACCGGGCAAGTAGGGTTAAGTGGTCGAGTGACCACTTAAATTGTAGGGGAAAGTACGTGTAGTGAACCTGTGTTTGTTAAAGTGATCGATGACGTGGGCAAGTAGTGGTCAAGTAGTGGTAAATGGCCAAGTGACTACTTAAATAGTCTGTGAAAGTAGGTATAGTGACATAGTGATGATCAAGAGGTGGTCAAGTGGTGTTCAAATAGTGGTCAAGTAGTGATGAAGTATTGGTCAAGTAGTCGAATGAACACTTAAATTGTAGGTTATGGTACGCGTAGTGAAACGGTGATGGTAAAATAAGTAATGACATGGTCAAATAGTGGTCAAGTAGTGGTCAAGTAGTGGTCAAATGGTCGAATGATCACTTAAAATGTAGAGGAAAAGTATGTGTAGTGAAACGGTGTTGGTTAAAGTGATCGATGAGGTGGTCAGGTTATGGTCAAGTTGTGGTAAATGGTCGAAGTGACTACTTAAAATTGTCGGTGAAGTAGGTATGGTGACATGGTGATGATCAAGAGTTGGTCAAGTGGTGCTCAAATAGTGGTCAGTAGTGGTCAAGTAGTCGAATGACCACTTAAGATTATAGGGTATGGTACGTGTAGTGAAACGGTGATGGTAGAATAAGTAAGGACATAGTCAAATAGTGGTCAAGTACTGGTGAAGTAGTGATCAAGTGGTCGAAGGATCACTTAAATTGTAGGGTATTGGTATGTGTAGTGACATGATGATGGTTAAAGTGATCGATGACATGATCAGACGTTATGCCCGACTGCTAAGTTCAGAAAGTAATGTCCTTACTAGTCGCAATTTTCCTGACAGAATCGCCTCGAGCACTGATTTTTGTATTGATCAATAGCACCTAGTGGTACAGTCAACACACATGGACAATAGTTACATTCTGTCAAAGATGGCGTCGCACCTATCACACATGGGTAATTGCTACAACCAAACTACGTCTCCATTCACTAAAACTGTTGCAATATGGTGTCACATCCGGTCACAGGGGTAATGGGACTCTGAGACACGTGGTTAAGAGGGAAACTATAGAAAAGGGTGTCCTATCGGTTGTCGAGTCAGGGAACCTAACGTATGATGATCACTGTGTATAGGAGTGAATACACTGCATCATCAACACTGCATCATCACCACTGCATCCGAAGGGTAAATGGTCACCCCCTTCTCTCTCTCTTTTCTATAACCGTGTAGTCCTAGTGTTATCCGGTTACACCAAAGGACACCCGAGCATCAACACAACAACTGCCCCGATTCAACCTTAGGCAATGCACGTAACATGACAGGTCACATGTCCGCTATCATAATCAGCGACGTTATCACGTATCAAATTAGATAGCCACACTTTCATTTCCTTTCTATGTGTCCATAGTGTCTTTACATCTTTCTCCAGAAAACCATTTCCAAGACCAATATATGTTATTTGTCAGTGTACCTGCTCAGTGCCACACTTCACAACCAGACAAAAATACACGTTCTATGTACCACTTCAACCGTCAAATAAGAAAATATGTTAGACAAAATTATTAAAATTATATTGGTCAAATACAGAAATATATCACCTAAACTTATAAAAAGTAAGGGAACATATGTTAACCAAAATGGAAATATCCTGGCCAATAGGAAAATTTGTTGAGCCATAATAGAAAAGAAGTATTGACCACGTACATGATATATCTTGTCCACACTTATGAAAAGTAGGAAAATTTGTTAGCCAAATGGGAAAATATTGTCCAAGTAGACGAGAATATCCCCCAACAAACTTAGGAAGAAGTACGAAACTTTGTTAGAGCAAGTATGAAAAAGGTATCGCCAAACAAGTAGGAAAGTATTATCACCTAGAACTTATAAAAATGAAGTAAGGAACATATGGTAAACAAAGGGAAAATATCTTGGCCAAATAGGAAAATTTGTTAGCCAAAATGGGCAAAAAGATTGTACAAGGTAACGAAATTACCCACAACAAACTTATGAAAAGTTAACGAAACTTTGTTAAGCAAGTATGAAAAGGTATCGACCAACTAGAGAAATATATCACCTAAACTTATAAAAAGTAGGAACATATGTTAACCAAATGGAAATATCTTGGGCAAATAGGGAAAATTTGTTAGCCAAATGGGAAAATATTGTCCAAGTAACGAAATATCCCCCAACAAACTTAAGGAAAAGTACGAACTTTGTTAGCAAGTAATGAAGAAGGTTATCGTCCAAACAGAGAATATATCACCCAAACTATAAAAAGTAGGAACATATGTTAACCAAATGGAAAATATCTTGGCCAAATAGGAAAATTTGTTAGCCAAATGGGAAAATATTGTCCAAGTAACGAAATAACCCCCAACAAACTTAGGAAAAGTACGAAACTTTGTTAGCAGTATGAAAAGGTATTCGAGCCAAACAGAGAAATATATCACCCTAGACTTATAAAAAAGTAGAACATATGTTAACCAAATGGAAAATATCTTGGCCAATAGGAAAATTTGTTAGCCAAATGGGGAAAATATTGTCCAAGTAACGAATATCCCCCAACAAACTTAGGAAAAGTACGAAACTTTGTTAAGCAAGTATGAAAAGGTATCGACCAAACAGAGAAATATATCACCCAAACTTATAAAAAGCTAGGAACATATGTTAACCAAATGGAAATATCTTGGCCAAATAGGAAATATTGTTAGCCAAATAGAAAAAATATTGACCACGTAACGATATATCTTGTCCACACTTATGAAAAGTAGGGAAATTTGTTAGTCAAATGAGGAAAATATTGACCACGTAACGAAATACCCCCAAAAAAACTTAGGAAAAGTACGAAACTTTGTTAAGCAAGTATGAAAAGGTATCGGCCAAACAGAGAAATATATCACCCAAACTTATAAAAAGTAGGAACATATGTTAACCAAATGGAAAATATCTTGGCCAAATAGGAAAATTTGTTAGCCAAATAGAAAAAAATATTGACCACGTAACGATATATCCTTGTCCACACTTATGAAAAGTAGGGAAATTTGTTAGTCAAATGGGGAAAATATTGACCACGTAACGAAATACCCCCCAACAAACCTAGGAAAAGTACGAAACTTTGTTAAGCAAGTATGAAAAGGTATCGGCCAAACAGAGAAAATATAACACCCAAACTTATGAAAAGTAGGAAACTTTGTTAGCCAAAGTGAAAAAACCTAGGTCAAGTAAGAAAATTCTGATAGCCAAATGTGAAAAGTGTCGGCCAAATACAGAAATTGCTCAACCAAACTTATAAAACGTAGGAAAATTGTTATTCAAACGGGAAAGCTATTGAACAACTAGGAAAATGTAATAGTCAAAGAAGAATAATATTGAACAAGTAATGAAATATATCATTCAAACTTATGAAAAGTAGGAAGCCTTGATAACCAAATGTGAAAAATATCACTCAAAGAGAGAAATAGCTCGCCCCAACGTATAAAAAGTAGGAAAATTGTCGGCCAAAGGGGAAAAAGTTAGTCCAAATACAGAAATATCTCGACCAAACTTATAAAAATCTAGGAAAAAATAGTACCCAACACAACTAAAAGGCTGACTAAAGTTATAAATCCAAACTTATAAAAAATAACCAAATAGGAAAACATATTGACCAAGTACAGACATATATCAATTAAACTTATAAACTTGTCGTCCAAAGTGATAAAAAACAAAGAAAGGCTGTCAGCCAGTCTAAGAAATAGGTATGGAAAAGTAAGTCGACCAAGCTCAGAAAAAAAAGGAAAAAAAAGGAAATAAAAATATAACTTCTGTAGTCTTGGTCGACTTACTTTTCCATACCTATTTCTTAGACTGGCTGACAGCCTTTCTTTGTTTTTTATCACTTTGGACGACAAGTTTATAAGTTTAATTGATATATGTCTGTACTTGGTCAATATGTTTTCCTATTTGGTTATTTTTATAAGTTTGGATTTATAACTTTAGTCAGCCTTTTAGTTGTGTTGGGTACTATTTTTTCCTAGATTTTTATAAGTTTGGTCGAGATATTTCTGTATTTGGACTAACTTTTTCCCCTTTGGTCGACACTTTTCCTACTTTTTATACGTTGGGGCGAGCTATTTCTCTCTTTGAGTGATATTTTTCACATTTGGTTATCAAGGCTTCCTACTTTTCATAAGTTTGAATGATATATTTCATTACTTGTTCAATATTATTCTTCTTTGACTATTACATTTTCCTAGTTGTTCAATAGCTTTCCCGTTTGAATAACAATTTTCCTACGTTTTATAAGTTTGGTTGAGCAATTTCTGTATTTGGCCGAGACTTTTCACATTTGGCTATCAGAATTTTCTTACTTGACCTAGGTTTTTTCACTTTGGCTAACAAAGTTTCCTACTTTTCATAAGTTTGGGTGTTATATTTCTCTGTTTGGCCGATACCTTTTCATACTTGCTTAACAAAGTTTCGTACTTTTCCTAGGTTTGTTGGGGGGTATTTCGTTACGTGGTCAATATTTTCCCCATTTGACTAACAAATTTCCCTACTTTTCATAAGTGTGGACAAGGTATATCGTTACGTGGTCAATATTTTTTTCTATTTGGCTAACAAATTTTCCTATTTGGCCAAGATATTTTCCATTTGGTTAACATATGTTCCTACTTTTTATAAGTTTGGGCGATATATTTCTCTGTTTGGCCGATACCTTTTCATACTTGCTTAACAAAGTTTCGTACTTTTCCTAAGTTTTTTTGGGGGTATTTCGTTACGTGGTCAATATTTTCCTCATTTGACTAACAAATTTCCCTACTTTTCATAAGTGTGGACAAGCTATATCGTTACGTGGTCAATATGTTTTCTATTTGGCTAACAATATTTCCTATTTGGCCAAGATATTTTCCATTTGGTTAACATATGTTCCTGCTTTTTATAAGTTTGGGTGATATATTTCTCTGTTTGGTCGATACCTTTTCATACTTGCTTAACAAAGTTTCGTACTTTTCCTAAGTTTGTTGGGGGATATTTCGTTACTTGGACAATATTTTCCCCATTTGGCTAACAAATTTTCCTATTTGGCCAAGATATTTTCCATTTGGTTAACATATGTTCTTACTTTTTATAAGTATAGGTGATATATTTCTCTGTTTGGTCGATACCTTTTCATACTTGCTTAACAAAGTTTCGTACTTTTCCTAAGTTTGTTGGGGGGTATTTCGTTACTTGGACAATATTTTCCCCATTTGGCTAACAAATTTTCCTATTTGGCCAAGATATTTTCCATTTGGTTAACATATGTTCCTACTTTTTATAAGTTTGGGTGATATATTTCTCTGTTTGGACGATACCTTTTCATACTTGCTTAACAAAGTTTCGTACTTTTCTTAAGTTTGTTGGGGGATATTTCGTTACTTGGACAATATTTTCCCCATTTGGCTAACAAATTTCCCTATTTGCCCAAGATATTTTCCATTTGGTTAACATATGTTCCTACTTTTTATAAGTTTGGGTGATATATTTCTCTACTTGGTCGATACCTTTTCATACTTGCTTAACAAAGTTTCGTACTTTTCCTAAGTTTGTTGGGGAATTTCGTTACTTGGACAATCTTTTTTCTCCTTTGGCTAACAAATTTTCCTATTTGGCCAAGGTATTTTCCCTTTGGTTAACATATGTTCCTACTTTTTATAAGTTTGGGTGATATATTTCTCTACTTGGTCGATACCTTTTCATACTTGCTTAACAAAGTTTCGTACTTTTCCTAAGTTTGTTGGGGGATATTTCGTTACTTGGACAATATTTTCCCCATTTGGCTAACAAATTTTCCTACTTTTCATAAGTGTGGACAAGATATATCATTACGTGGTCAATATTTTTTCTATTTGGCTAACAAATTTTCCTATTTGGCCAAGATATTTTCCATTTGGTTAACATATGTTCTTACTTTTTATAAGTTTAGGTGATATATTTCTGTATTTGACCAATAATTTTAATATTTTGTCTAACATATTTTCTTATTTGACGGTTGAAGTGGTACATAGAACGTGTATTTTTGTCTGGTTGTGAAGTGTGGCACTGAGCAGGTACACTGACAAATAACATATATTGGTCTTGGAAATGGTTTTCTGGAGAAAGATGTAAAGACACTATGGACACATAGAAAGGAAATGAAAGTGTGGCTATCTAATTTGATACGTGATAACGTCGCTGATTATGACGGCGGACATGTGACCTGTTATGTTACGTGCATTGCCTAAGGTTGAATCGGGGCAGTCTGTTGTGTTGATGCTCGGGTGTCCTTTGGTGTAACCGGATAACACTAGGACTACACGGTTATAGAAAAGAGAGAGAGAAGGGGGTGACCATTTTACCCTTCGGATGCAGTGGTGATGATGCAGTGTATTCACTCCTATACACAGTGATCATCATACGTTAGGTTCCCTGACTCGACAACCGATAGGACACCCTTTTTCTATAGTTTCCCTCTTAACCACGTGTCTCAGATGTCACATTACCCCTGTGACCGGATGTGACACCATATTTGACCAGTTTTAGTGAATGAGACGTAGTTTGGTTGTAGCAATTACCCATGTGTGATAGGGTGCAACGCCATCTTTGACCAGATGTAACTATTGTCCATGTGTGTTGACTGTACCACTAGGTGCTATTGATCAATACAAAATCAGTACTCGAGGCGATTCTGTCAGGGAAATTGTCGCTAGTAAGGACATTACTTTCTGAACTTAGCAGTCGGCATAACGTCTTGATCATGTCATTGATCACTTTAACCATCATCATGTCACTACACATACCATACCCTACAATTTAAGTGATCCTTCGACCACTTGATCACTACTTCACCAGTACTTGACCACTATTTGACTATGTCCTTACTTATTTTACCATCACCGTTTCACTACACGTACCATACCCTATAATTTAAGTGGTCATTCGACTACTTGACCACTACTTGACCACTATTTGAGCACCCCTTGACCAACTCTTGATCATCACCATGTCACTATACCTACTTTCACCGACAATTTAAGTAGTCATTCGACTATTTACCACTACTTGGCCACTACTTGAGCACGTCATCGATCACTTTAACCAACACAGGTTCACTACACGTACTTTCCCATACAATTTAAGTGGTCACTCGACCATTTGACCAGTACTTGCCCTCTACTTGATCACTACTTGACAACGTCACTACTTAATTTATTCATCTCTGTTTCACTACACGTACCATACCCTATAATTTAAGTGGTCATTCGACTACTTGACCACTACTTGACCACTATTTGAGCACCCCTTGACCAACTCTTGATCATCACCATGTCACCATACATACTTTCACCGACAATTTAAGTAGTCATTCGACTATTTACCACTACTTGGCCACTACTTGAGCACGTCATCGATCACTTTAACCAACACAGGTTCACTACACGTACTTTCCCTTACAATTTAAGTGGTCACTCGACCATTTGACCAGTACTTGCCCGCTACTTGGCCACTACTTGACCACTACTTGACCATTGCTTGACCACTAATTTACCACCCTTTAATCATCACCATATCATTACAATCACTTTTCCCTAAAATTTCCTCACTTTACCACTACTTGACCACTGCTTGACCACTAATTTACCACCCTTTAATCATCACCCTATCATTACAACCACTTTCCCCTAAAAATGTCCTCACATGACCACCACTTGACCACTGCTTGACCACTAATTTACCACCCTTTAATAATCATCATATCATTACAACCACTTTTTCCCTAAAATTTCCTCAGTTGACCACCACCTGCCCACTGCTTGACCACTGCTTGACCACTAATTTACCACCCTTTAATCATCACAATATCATTATAACCACTTTTCCCTAAAATTTCTTCAGTTGACCACCACCTGACCACTGGTTGACCACTGCTTGACCACTAATTTACCACCCTTTAATCATCACCATATTATTACAACCACTTTTTCCCTAAAATTTCCCAAGTTTGAGAACAAATATTGGTCTTGGAAATGGGTTTCTGGGGGAACGATGCAAAGACCCGTATAGACACAAGGGAGAGAGAGAAAGATATATATATATATATTAGATTTTGATTTACCGATCTGAACTCGTATGATGTTAGTGTTCGAGTACTTATCTAGCTACGTATCCACTCACCCACCCTTAACATCTAATTTCACTAAGCCATACCACTACAACCAATAATAATGTCATCTGTACTTTTAAAAGGTTTTTCATTTGTACCCGTATGCTAATAGTATATATACCACTCACCCTCTACATATCACTAATAACCACTATCCACCCCCTGACAACGAATAACACTATCCCGTACACACTACAACCACTAATACCGACCATCTTTACTTTTTAAGATTTTCATTTATAACCCTATGATAATACTGTAATACCACTACAACCCTCTAACTAGCACTAATAACCTCTACCCACTCTTTATCAACAAATGACACCAAGCCATACCCACAGCAACCAATATTACCGGCCATCTTTACATTGTAATGTTTTCATTTATAACCATATGATGATAATGTATAGGCCATTACTTCCCTCAATAGATCACTAATAACTGGTATCCACCGCTTATCACCGAGTTTCACTAAGCCATACCCACCGCAATCGAGTTTCACTAAGCCATACCCATTACAACCTATAATACCGGCCATCATTACATTTTAAGGTTTTCATTTGTAACCGTATGATGATAGTGTATAGGCCAATACATCCCTATACTGATCACTAATAGTCGCTACCCATCCCTTACCAACGAATTTCACTAAGCCATACCCGAGACAATCAATAATATGGACCATCTTTACTTTTTAATATTTTCATTTGTAACCCGTATGATGATAGTAAAAACGCCACGGTGACCCCCTACAGATCACTACTAGCCGCTACCCACCTCTTAACATTAAATTTCACTAAGCTATACCCGCTAAAATCATTAATATCGGCCGTCTTTACTTTTTAAGGTTTTCATTTGTAACCCGTATGATGATAGTAAAAACGCCACGGTGACCCTCTACAGACGACTAATAACCACTACCCACCCCTTAGCAACGAATTTCACTAAGCTATGTCCGCTGCAATCAATATTATCGGCCATTTGTACTTTTTAAGGTTTTCATTTGTAACCCGTATGATGATAGTGTATAGGCCACTACGACACTCTACAAAGCACTAATAGCCGCTACCCACCCCTCACCAACGAATTTCACTAAGCTATACCCGCTAAAATCAATAATATCGACCATCTGTACATTTTAAGGTTTTCATTTGTAACCCGTATGATGATAGTGTATAGACCACTACGACACTCTACAAAGCACTACTAGCCGCTACCCACCCCTCACCAATGAATTTCACTAAGCTATACCCGCTAACATCAATAATATCGACCCTCTTTACATTTTAAGGTTTTCATTTGTAACCCTGTGATGATAGTGTTTAAACCTGAACAGCTTAGTCTCACCCCACGCGCCCACCCCCTTGCCACCACCCCGCACCCCGTCGTTATTTATTTTTATTTTTATTTATTTTATTTTATTTTTTAATAATTAATTAAAATTTTTATACACCCACTCAATAGTTATCTGCCCTTAGAAACATAAAATCTTAGAATTATCTCCCTTAGATGTGACCTAGATATCACCCCGTACCCCACCCAACTATATGACCGAGGGGGAGTGAAAATCAGCCGAGGTCAAGGTCAATTGCCGGATTAATCCGGCAAATAAGAACCGATTTGCACATTGTATACTACTCATTAGTTAGCATTGGTTGAATCCGCATGTTCATCATCAGTCGAATTAACATTTTTCAGTTTCACTTTTTGTATCGTAAACAAAGGCTGCTGGAGCATTCCACCAGAAATGACCTATGTATTACAAACTCCTTTTTTTAAAATAAAAGAGCTGCATAAAGTCACATGGAAACATCCAAGATCCGGCCATTGGCACCAGCTGGACTTCATCATCACACGGAGACAACATCTGAACCATATATCATTGACTCGAAGTTACCACAGTGCTGACTGTGATATGGATCATTCTTTGGTTGTTGCAAGGGTTAGACTGAGACCAAAGAGAATCTACACAGCTAAACACAAATCTAGCCCCAGGATTAATATTATTAACACTCATGATCCTGAAAAGTGCTTACAGTTTCAACAGCAACTTGAAGACGCTTTCGCTGATACACCAGAAAATTGTACAGTAACTGAAAAGTGGGGTCAACTTAAGGAAATTCTTATAAAACTGTTGTAGGGGTTTACGGCACTGTGGATCATCAGAGGCAGGACTGGTTTGCGGCAAACAGTCAAACTCTGCAGCCCTTGATTGATAAGAAGAAGATAACTCTCTTAAGAAACAAGGAAAGACCAACGCGTAACACTCTGTGTGAGCTAAAGCAAGCTAGGAAGGATGTATAAAAGGCTGCCAGGCAGTGTGCAAATGATTATTGGATCAAGTTATGTGAGTCCATTCAAATTGCAAGTGATAAGGGAAACATCAGAAGCATGTATGAATGAATAAAGAAAGCATGTGGTCCAATGATCAAAAGAAGTGCAGCATTGAAAACCTTGACAGGAGAAATCATAACTGATAAGAAACAGCAGATGGACAGATGGGTAGAGCACTATTTGGAGCTTTACTCAAGTGAGACCAAACTAGCGGATGATGCCCTCAGCGCCATGAGGCTCTACCAACTCTTGACCACCTGGACACACTTCCCACCATAACAGAAGTTAAGTGTGCTATAAATGAACTTGCATCTGGAAAGGCTCCAGGTAAGGATGGGATTCCAATAGAGGTTATCAGGAGTGGGCAAGACACACTCACTCTACAGATCCACCAGCTAATAGAGCTATGCTGGCGAGAAGGACAAGTCCCACAGGATTTCAAAGATTCAAGCATCATAACACTGTACAAGAACAAGGGCGATCGGAGCGACTGCAACAACTATAGGGGTATCTCACTTCTGTGTATTGTTGGAAAAGTATTTGCCAGAATTGTTCTGCGCAGACTTCAAGTCCTAGGAGATCAAGTCTACCCCGAATCACAATGTGGCTTTCGACAGAACCGGTCTACCATTGATATGATATTCTCATTGCGATAAATGCAAGAAAAATGCCGTGAACAGAATCAACCACTGTTTATTGCCTTCATCGACCTCACAAAGGCATTTGATTTGGTCAGTCGTGAGGGTCTGTTCAAGGCACTAAAGAAGATTGGCTGCCCACCAACTCTTCTGTCCATTGTGGAATCGTTCCACACAGGCATGAAGGGTATAATCAAGTTTGATGGTGCAACTTCTGAAGAGTTTGAAATCAAGAGTGGAGTTAAGCAAGGTTGTGTACTAGCTCCCACCCTCTTTGGAATATACTTTTCACTTCTACTGAAATATGCCTTTCGTGATCAGGATGGTGGTATATACATTCACTCACGCTCAGATGGCGGCCTCTACAATGCTCAGAGATTGAAGGCCAAGACCAAAATTAGGAGGGTACTGATCAGAGAGTTGCTTTTTGCAGATGATGCTGCAGTTACGACCCACTCTGAGGAAGAATTACAATGTCTACTATCTGCATTCTCCAATGCTTGTTCTGAATTTGGTTTAACAATTAGCAAAAAGAAGACACAGATTATGTCACAAGGTGCACATGGGGTACCATCAATCTTTATTGACGACGCCGAACTAGAGATGGTAGACCATTTTACATATCTAGGATCAGTGGTAAATAGCAAATTATCCCTAGATCAGGAAATCAACATCCTGATTGGTAAGGCAGCAACAACAATGAACAGGTTAAGAAAAAGAGTCTGGGAGAACAAGAAGCTTACTGGTAAGTAGTATATTAGGGAACTTACCCACATATTTTTTGGGAGGCTGGCGGCTGATAGTTTTATGAAGGTTTTTTGCCGACTGGGTAAAAGTCCCGGGTGAAATTGTTTTGGCGGCGTGTGGGAAAATCCCCGGTCTATGACTTTTTTAGGCGGGTAAGTTTCTGTGAAAGTAATTAAGGTATTCGAGGGGCGTAAAAGTATTCGTGTCTATGTTGGTTGGTGTGATGTCTGTGAAAGTAATTAGTGTGAATACTGATGAGGGGTGTGAAGGGCTGTAAGTTATATATTTTGGTTACAAAATGTAGGGTATATGAATCTGTTATACAACTATGCGTGGTGAGTGTAGTGATGTATAAACTACCAAGGGCAGGGGTGTGATGGTCGTGGTTATACTCGACGACTCATGGGTAGAGGTGTAGATGGTTACTATCATCTGAACAGTGTGATAGTAGTGTCTAAGTGAAAGTAAAGGGTGGTATGTAGCTTATTCACTACCATCATTACAAAGGAAATCTTATAAAGTAGATGTAATGGGTTTCATTTGGTGGTAAGGGGTGGGTACCAGGTATTAGTTGTCAACTAGGAGTGGTTGATATAGGGGTGGTCATAAATGTAATAAGATAGGAGGTGTTATGTTCGCAGTTACACACTGGTCAACCAGTGGTCAAGCAGTGGTCAAGTAATGGTCAAGTAGTCAAGTAAGGAAAATTTTAGGGAAAAGTGATTGTAATGATATGTTGATGAATAAAGGGTGATAAATTAGTGGTCAAGTAGTGGTCAAGCAGTAGTCAAGTGAGAACATTTTAGGGGAAAGTGATTGTAATGATATGGTGAAGCTTAAAGGGTGGTAAATTAGTGGTAAATTACTGGCCAAGCAGTGGTCAAGTGAGGAAAATTTTACGGGAAAGTGGTTGTAATGATATAGTGATGATTAAAGGGTGGTAAATTAGTGGTCAAGCAGTGGTCAGGCAGTGGTCAAGTGGTGGTCAAGTGAGAACATTTTAGGGGAAAAGTAGCTCTAATGATATGGTGATGATTAAAGGATGGTAAATTAGTGGTCAAGCGAGAAAATTTTAGGGAAAATTGGTCGTAGCGACATGGTGATGATTAAAGGGTGGTAAATTAGTGGTCAAGTAATGGTCAAGTAGTGGTCAAGTAGTGGCCAAGTACCGATCAAGTAGTGGTTAAGTGGTCGAGTGACCACTTAAATTGTAGGGGAAAGTACTTATAGTGAACCTGTGTTTGTTAAAGTGATCGATGACGTGGTCAAGTAGTGGTCAAGTAGTGGTAAATGACCAAGTGACTACTTAAATTGTCTGTGAAAATAGGTATAGTGACATGGTGATGATCAAGAGGTGGTCAAGTGGTGTTCAAATAGTGGTCAAGTAGGGGTCAAGTAGTCGAATGACCACTTAAATTGTAGGGTATGGTACGCTTAGTGAAACGGTGATGGTAAAATAAGTAATGACATGGTCAAATAGTGGTCAAGTAGTGGTCAAATGGTCGAGTGGTCACTTAAAATGTAGAGGAAAGTACGTGTAGTGAAACGGTGTTGGTTAAAATGATCGATGAGGTGGTCAAGTAATGGTCAAGTAGTGGTCAAGTAGTGGTCAAGTGGTCGAATGATCACTTATATTGTAGGGTATGGTTCGTGTAGTGACATGGTGATGGTTAAAGTGATCGATGACATGATCAAGACGTTATGCCGACTGCTAAGTTCAGAAAGTAGTGTCCTTAGTATTGGTAATTTCCCTGACAGGAGCGCCTCGAGCACTGATTTTGTATTGATCAATAGCACATAGTGGTACAGTCGACACACAGGGACAATAGTTACATCCGGTCAAAGATGGCGTCGCACTCTATCACACATGGGTAATTGCTACAACCAACCTACGTCTCATTCATTAAAACTGGTCAAATATGGCGTCACAGCCGGTCACAGGGGTAATGGGACATCTGAGACACGTGGTTAAGAGGGAAACTATAGAAAAACGGTGTCCTATCGGTTGTCGAGTCAGGGAACCTAACATATGATGATCACTGTGTATAGGAGTGAATAAACTGCATCATCAACACTGCATCCGAAGGGTAAAATGGTCACCCCCTTCTCTCTCTCTTTTCTATAACTGTGTAGTCCTAGTGTTATCAGTTACACCAAAGGACACCCGGGCATCAACACAACAAACTGCCCCGATTCAACCTTAGGCAATGCACGTAACATGACAAAAATCTTGGTTTCAATATTTATTCAGCAAAACAGTTTAGTGATATATCGTAAAAAGAATCAATGATATACATACTTTGGTGATTAAATATTGAAACCAAGATTTTTGTTGATTTTCTTTAGTGGGTTGTGTTCATGACGTTGTCTTTTTTCTTGATGGAACAGAGCTTACATTACCAGACATGAACAAAGAGTTAGAAGAAGTTATGACAAATACAGAAATATATAATATATAATATATAATAAAGAAATATTTCAGTCAAATGTATAAAAAGTAGGAGTTAACCAAATATCAAAAGACCAAAATAAGAAATATCTCAACCACACTTATAAGAATATTCAATCGAAAAAAAAATTGTTCTGCCAGAAACTTACTCGTGGCACCCAGCCAGCTTTAGATGTACCAGAGACAACCTTTGCTTGAGGTGATGATTCGTCTTCAGATGAAGATATTGACCTTTTGGATAGTAGTCATGCCCCAGAGTCTCTCAAGAAAATTAATGTGTTGTGGAACGAAAACTATCCTACTGTCGGTGTCCGAAGGTGTTCGTCATCAACGAATAAGATGTGTATGGGTAGTAATGATCATAGTTCACATGTGTATTTTTGTAAACATGTCTAATACAGAAGACCTAGCTGATATACATGTTTTCTATATACATCTCTCTATACTACAAACCATCAGTGACTATACCTTTAACTTTTCTCAAGACGTGACCAATAGAATGTCGACAGTCTGTTTTTGCTGCCTTTTACCACTTCTCATCATGAATTTTTTTTACTGTTTTTTCTTTAGTGAAGTAGTATGTGTGGCCGTCTTGTAAGTTTCAATGTGTTTTATTTACCTCCACAGGTTAATTTTGCACCAGAACCTCACTTCTTGACAGTCCATACTGTTGGCACCGAAGAACGCAATGGTAACTGGCACCATGTAATCAGAGAACGTGAGCATTTTGAAAGGCGTGTACAAGACTTGAAAAAAAATGTTGAATCCAGTCCTGAAGGACAAGCACAGAAGAAAAGTCATCGAACAAAGGACAGCAGTGAAGAAGGCAGATATAGTCTAATTACCATGTTTCTCTCTGCCATATTAAAACAGTTATAAACAGAAATAAACTAGTATGCGTTTCCTTAATATCGTTATGTTTTGAGTTCTAGTAGTACTTGTTGGGTGGTTCATCTGATATGGTTTAATTTTTAGTTCTAAGTCTGGTTTGTGAGTTGTTTTGTCTGATATGTTCTTGGTGTCTTTGTGTATCTCATTACGTATTCTTTAATAGATCCCCAAATTTGGGAAATTTCATGTAAGTATATGTTATAATAAGATGTGATATAGCAAGTTAAAGATGTCAGCCATGGTAAATGGATCTTTGGTGACGAATACTCGGATGAACTATCCCCGATAGACTCACAGATTACATGGCCATACATGTTGTTAACTGTCATGGGTGTTTCAATGGAGCACGTGTACAATGGAGGTTTGAAGTTCTTGGTGATGTGACCACTTTGTATTAGAAAGAAACCAAGAGTGTGGAGAGATGAGTGATGTATAAGGGTTTCTGTACCAGATACGGTGAAGGCCTTCGGTAACGTAAAACAAGGAAAGTGGTGCTGATTATGTATTGTGAAATGTCTTTTCAGATAAAACTTCAAGACACATTTGACTACAGAAGTTACATTTTTTTTTTCTTAGTTTTGTGGACTTACTTTTTCCATAGCTATTTCTGTACTTGACCAAAAATTTTCACAAGTTTTGTTGACTTATTTATAAGTTTAGTTGAAATATTTCTGTCTTTGGACGATATTTTTCACATTTGATTATTTTTATAATGTTTGGATTTATACCTTTTGATCAATATTTTAGTTGTCATATCTTTTCCTAGATTTTTATAAGCTTGGTCGAGACATTTCGTATTTTGGCCTTTTCGCCTTTGGTTAACTCGTACATTTTATAAGTTCGGATGCGATATTTCATTACTTGGCCAATATTTTTCACCTTTATCTAACAAATTTTCATACATGTTATAAGTTTAAACGAGACATCTATAAGTTTGACCGATACTTTTTCGTATTTGGCCAACAATTTTATTACTTTGGTTCACGTAATTTCCTACTTCGGTCGACATGTTTCTTAGTTTGAGCAATATTTACCCCAGTTGGTTAAGACAATTTTCTACCTTTCATAAGTTTGGAAGAAATATTTCAGTATTTGACCTATATTTGTCACATTTTGGTACCAAGGTTTCGTAGTTTTCATAAATTTTGAGGAGTTATTTCTTTACTTGATCAATATTTGTTTTGTTTTTTCAGATTTGGTTAACAAAGTTTCCTACCTTTTTATAAGTTTCGACGAGATATTTCGTTACTTGGTCAATCTTTTCCTTCTTTTTATAAGTTTGGTTGCGATATTTCTGTATTTGGCCGACCTTTTTCCCATTTGGCTGACAAATGTTCCTACTTTTTTATAAGTTTAGTTGAAATATTTATAAGTTTTGGTTGAAATTTGACCAAAATTTTCACATTTAATTAACAAAGTTTCCTACTTTTCGTAGGTTTTGAACGATATATTTCGTTACTTGGACAATATTTTCCCCATTTGGCTAACAAATTTTCCTATTTGGCCAAGATATTTTCCAATTGGTTAACATATGTTCCTACTTTTTATAAGTTTGGGTGATATATTTCTCTGTTTGGTCGATACCTTTTCATACTTGCTTAACAAAGTTTCGTATTTTTCATAAATTTGGTGGGGGTATTTCGTTACTTGGTCAATCTTTTTTTTTTCTCATTTGACTAACAAATTTCCCTACTTTTCATAAGTGTGGACACGATATATCGTTACGTGGTCAATATTTTTTTCTATTTGACTAACAAACTTTCCTACTTGCTTGATATTTTTCCCAATAGGTTAACAAATGTTCGTACTTTTTATAAGTTTGGAAGAAATATTTCTGTATTTGACCAATAATTTTAATATTTTGTCTAACATATTTTCTTATTTGACGGTTGAATTGGTACATAGAAGGTGTACTTTTGTCTGGTTGTGAAGTGTGGCAGCTGAGGAGGTACACTGAAAAAACATATATTGGTCTTGGAAATGGCTTTCTGGAGAAAGATGTAAAAACACTATGGCCACATAGAAAGGAAATGAAAGTGTGGATGTCTAATTTGATACGTGATAACCTCGCTGGTTATGACGGCGGACATGTGACCTGTCATGTTACGTGCATTGCCTAAGGTTGAATCGGGGCAGTTTGTTGTGTTGATGCCCGGGTGTCCTTTGGTGTAACCAGATAACACTAGGACTACACGGTTATAGAAAAGAGAGAGAGAAGGGGGTGACCATTTTACCCTTCGGATGCAGTGTTGATGATGCAGTGTATTCACTCCTATACACAGTGATCATCATACGTTAGGTTCCCTGACTCGACAACCGATAGGACACCGTTTTTCTATAGTTTCCCTCTTAACCACGTGTCTCAGATGTCCCATTACCCCTGTGACCGGCTGTGACGCCTTATTTGACCAGTTTTAATGAATGAGACGTAGTTTGGTTGTAGCAATTACCCATGTGTGATAGAGTGCGACGCCATCTTTGACCGGATGTAACTATTGTCCCTGTGTGTCGACTGTACCACTATGTGCTATTGATCAATACAAAATCAGTGCTCGAGGCGCTCCTGTCAGAGAAATTACCAATACTAAGGACACTACTTTCTGAACTTAGCAGTCGGCATAACGTCTTGATCATGTCATCGATCACTTTAACCATCACCATGTCACTACACGAACCATACCCTACAATATAAGTGATCATTCGACCACTTGACCACTACTTGACCACTACTTGACCATTACTTGACCACCTCTTCGATCATTTTAACCAACACCGTTTCACTACAGTACTTTCCTCTACATTTTAAGTGACCACTCGACCACTCGACCATTTGACCACTACTTGACCACTATTTGACCATGTCATTACTTATTTTACCATCACCGTTTCACTAAGCGTACCATACCCTACAATTTAAGTGGTCATTCGACTACTTGACCCCTACTTGACCACTATTTGAACACCACTTGACCACCTCTTGATCATCACCATGTCACTATACCTACTTTCACAGACAATTTAAGTAGTCACTTGGTCATTTACCACTACTTGACCACTACTTGACCACGTCATCGATCACTTTAACAAACACAGGTTCACTACAAGTACTTTCCCCTACAATTTAAGTGGTCACTCGACCACTTAACCACTACTTGATCGGTACTTGGCCACTACTTGACCACTACTTGACCATTACTTGACCACTAATTTACCACCCTTTAATCATCACCATGTCGCTACGACCAATTTTCCCTAAAATTTTCTCACTTGACCACTGCTTGACCACTAATTTACCATCCTTTAATCATCACCATATCATTAGAACTACTTTTCCCCTAAAATGTTTTCACTTGACCACCACTTGACCACCACTTGACCACTGCTTGACCACTAATTTACCACCCTTTAATCATCACTATATCATTACAACCACTTTCCCGTAAAATTTTCCTCACTTGACCACTGCTTGGCCAGTAATTTACCACTAATTTACCACCCTTTAAGCCTCACCATATCATTACAATCACTTTCCCCTAAAATGTTCTCACTTGACCACTGCTTGACCACTACTTGACCACTAATTTATCACCCTTTATTCATCAACATATCATTACAATCACTTTTCCCTAAAATTTTCCTTACTTGACTACTTGACCATTACTTGACCACTGCTTGACCACTGGTTGACCAGTGTGTAACTGCGAACATAACACCTCCTACCTTATTACATTTATGACCACCCCTATATCAACCACTCCTAGTTGACAACGAATACCTGGTACCCACCCCTTACCACCAAATGAAACCCATTACATCTACTTTATAAGATTTCCTTTGTAATGATGGTAGTGAATAAGCTACATACCACCCTTTACTTTCACTTAGACACTACTATCACACTGTTCAGATGATAGTAACCAACTACACCTCTACCCATGAGTCGTCGAGTATAACCACAACCCATCACACCCTGCCCTTGGTAGTTTATACATCACTACACTCACCACGCATAGTTGTCTATCACCACATTCATATACCCTACATTTTGTAACCAAAATATATAACTTACAGCCCTTCACACCCCTCATCCGTACTCACACTAATTACTTTCACAGACATCCCACCAACCAACATAGACACGAATACTTTTACGCCCCTCGAATACCTTAATTACTTTCACAGAAACTTACCCGCCTAAAAAAGTCATAGACCGGGGATTTTCCCACACGCCGCCAAAACAATTTCACCCGGGATTTTTACCCAGTCGGCAAAAAACCTTCATAAAACTATCAGCCGCCAGCCTCCCAAAAAATATGTGGGTAAGTTCCCTAATATACTACTCTGGTAAAACAAAAGTCCTTGTCTATCAAGCCTGTGTCCTTAGTACTCTCCTTTATGGCAGTAAAACCTGGACAACATACTCACACCAAGAGAACAACTTAAACAGCTTTCATATGAGGTGTCTGCGAAGAATTCTTGGTGTTAAGTCTCATCTCATCTCATCATGTTCCTCTTGTACCTTGCGGTGTCGATGTGAAGTATAAACTTCGTGAGAGTGCCCGGTTATGGGCTTCATATATCGACATTCCCATGGATTCTGCTATTCCCTACGTCCAACGTTTACGTGGTCGGCTTCTTCCTCTGTTTCCATCTGGTCTGTACATCATTGCTTGTTGTGGCATGCTGTTGACTGGTAACCTACTTGCATGGCCAAACCATTTGACTTGCTGCTTTCTAATAAAATCTAGTGCTGCTTTAACCCCCACTTTAGTCCTGATTTCTTCATTTCTGATCTTATCTCTTCTTGATACGTTGAGTATTCTTCTCAGGAACCTCATTTCTGTTGTTGTGATTTTTCTTTTCTCTTTTTCTGTCATTGTCCAGGTTTGGCATTGGTAGCACAGATTTGGTAGGAAGATTGTGTTGTAAAATGCTTTCTTAGTAGTTATTGATACATGTTTGTTCTTTAGTATTGGTGCCATTTGTCCAATGAGTTGATTTGCCTTATTGCACCTATTTTCGATCTCGTCTTCTGATCTGCCATTTGATGATATTATACTTCCTAGGTACTTGAAACTCTTTACTTGTTTCAAGGGATGTTCGTTTAGGTGAATTGTTGTTGTTTGTTCTTCTTTAGTTATAGTCATTACCTCTGTTTTGCTTGTGCTAATTTTCATGTTATGTTCCCTACACATTTCGTTTAGACTATTAATGTGGTCTTGTAATTCAGCTTCTGATTTTGCTATTAGTGCTTGGTCGTCCGCAAACAGGAGTTCTCTAATGGTTAGATTTGCAGATGGTTCTTCTTCTGTGTTCTCGTCATGCGGTATTCTTGCTGTCTCTGCTTGGTTGGTTTCTTTACATATGTTGTCTATATATGTTATGAACAAGAGAGGGAACAGGACACAACATTGTCGTACTCCAGATCTTATGGTGAAGGGTTCTGAGTGTCCTCCAGTTGCTCTCACTATGCATTCACTGTTGTTGTATAAACTTCTACATAGGTTTGTTAGATGTGTACTCACTCCATATTGTTTAAGGATTTCCCACAGCTTGTTTCTATCTACCCTATCGAATGCCTTTTCTTGGTCGACAAAGGCTAAGTAGAGTGTTTCATTGAATTCGATTGATTTTTCTATAAGTTGTCTAAGAGCAAAAATGGCATCTGTGCATCCTTTGTTTTTCCTAAATCCAAGTTGCGTTTCACTTAGCTGGGGTTCTAAAGTAGTTCGTAATCTTTTTTCAAGGATTTTGCAAAATATTTTCCCAGTATGACTCAACAGTGAAATGCCTCTGTATTGTGTGCAGTCTCTTTTGCTGCCTTTGTTTTTCCAAATTGGGATACTTATTGCGTTTCCCCAGTCTTGTGGTGTCTGTTGTTCTGCCCAAACATGGTTGAATAGTCTATGTAGCCAAGCTGTTCCTACTTCTCTTGCTGGTATAATTAGTTCGTTTGCTATTTCATCCTGTCCCGGTGATTTGTTCAATGGGGCTAATCTGATGGCTTCTATAATTTCTTCTTTTAGTATGTCTGGTTCTAGTTCCTCGGTGACATCTGTGTAGGTCTCTTGAATTCCTGTGACATCTGATGGGATGTTGAGAAGTTGTTCGAAATACTTCTTCCATCTTATTAGGAAATGTTTTTGTTCACTTATTGGTTGTCCATTTTCGCTGTTAATTATTTCGGTTGGTGTTAAGTGGCAAGACAAAATCAAACATACTGAAGTATTGGAAAGATCAGGTTGTGTGACGGTTTATTCCATGCTCAGTCTTTGTAGACTTAGCTGGATAGGACATGTTAGGAGGATGGATGATAGTAGAATACCAAGGGACATTTTTTTTTGGGTCAATTACAGATGGGTAAGAGATCTCAGGGTCGGCCTCTACTACGATACAAAGATGTGTGTAAGCGGGACATGATTGATACAGGCATTGATAATGCACATTGGGAGCAAGTCGCCGCTGAACGTGTTGCATGGAGGGCAAACATCAGAAATGGAATAAAGACAAAGGAGAAAATTATTGCATATAAGTAACACACCGAGCGTGTGAGACATAAGATGGTGCATGATGGTGGAAATGACCACGCGTTCACATGCAACCACTGTGAACGGACATTTACTGCGCGAATTGTCCTTATCAGTCACATTCGCTACCGCCATGAGTAATGGTTATTATGCCTTTTTGAAGCACAAACTTTCGTCTGTCAAGACGGCAAGGTGCCAATGACGTTTTCATCGAAGCCTTGCTTATAAGGAGCACATAGACCAGGTGATAACAAAGGCCAAGCGGGGTTTGGCTGCAATGCAGGTGATGGCGGCAGCAAACTGTGAGCAGCTCCATCTATGCCACCTATACGAAGGGGTGGTCATGTCTGTTGAGTATGCGATGGCGATCCTGACTCTCGGTCGTAAGCAGATAGAAAGGATGGAAGGATACAAAACGAAGCTATGCGCATTATTCTTGGATGTACAAGAGATACAACATGCAGGGCTATGCGCTACCTTCTTGATTTTCCAACCATTGAAGACAGAATACAAGTCTGCAGAGCTCGCGCCTTCCTCAGAGTCAACGCAAACACACAACATCCACTGTATAGTGAAATTAGGAAGGTGAAGGGCAGCAGGTTAAAAAGAGGAAGGCCTTGGATGGGTGAAACGGAAGACATTCTTCAACAGGTGTGTTCACTGGAGGACTTAGAACCTGGCGAGGAGTGGGTACAAGTGCCAACAGATTTCTGTACGTCCTTTTCAGTTTGCATCCAACTAGACAGAAAATGCAGACAAGAAAATCCGGCTGCTGTGGAGGAGGAAGTACAAACGCTTATGTTCGAGAATTCGTTAGACTGTGATGCTGTCATTTACACAGATGGGTCGGTCGTGAGAAGCACATGGGCCTTTACGGCGCGGACCGGAGGGAGAATTGTGAAGGAGGACTCTGGTGCTTTTGTTGAGATCAAGTAGCCTGACTATGGAAGTCATGGCAGTAAGCAAAGCAATAACATGGCTCGAGACATAGACATTCACCAGGGCATGTGTCCTTAGCGACTCAATGAGCATGCTCAAGAGGATAGAGACGGGTGGATCCGAAGAGAGTGGTTGCTGTCTCTTGAGCTGTCTCGGCCGACAAAGACTAGTTTCATCTTCGTGCCAGAGCATGCGGGAGTACAAGGAAATGAGCGGGCTGACAAGCTTGCTGGTATAGCTAATGTTGAGGGTGGACACGCAATGGAACAGGCAGACATTCTGAATGCACTACGAGAAGTAAGACTTTTGCGAGAACCAAGTGATGACTGCGAATCTACAACCATGGTCAGACTGCGAGAACAGCAAATTAAAAGAGGTGTGGCCAAACAAGAACACTACGCAGGAAGCCAAAGAAGATTGATAAACCAGCACAGAACTGGTGTCATTAGCCACTACACGCTGCGGGATTTGCTGAGGAGGGGATCAGAGAACTTATAGACTGAATGGTTCGATGTGCAATGAGTAATATCTGTCGACTAACTAACTAACTAACTAACTATCTTCTGATAAAGATCGATAGAAATCCAGCAAACCATCTGACTAGAATTTCTCTTTCAGGACATGATCTACTTTTAAGTCAAGCAGCTCCAACTGTATGCCCTCTGTGGCTGTATCAGTTTCTGCACTAAAAGGGGAACTGAGAATATTGAACTGTGGCTCTAAGTTCTTGAAATCTTGGAATCTCCTTCCAACTTCTTCAGTCAATGCATCTAATTGGGCTTTGTATTATCAGTCATTTCACCAGAAATGGTTGCTAGTTTCAGAAAAGGGATGTAACAAAACCTTTTTTTCATTTCCTTGTCTGAAGAACAGTAAGACTAAGAGGTTTGCCTGAAATGATTTTACATATACAAACCATTCATGTGCAAACACACCATTGCCCTGACGTTTGACATTCAGTTCATTTAACTTTTCCATAATTTCAATACAAACATAAAGTCTAACTTCCACTCTTTATTGACAAGTTAGTATTAAAGTCACATGGAATGCCCTGCATCTCTATGAACATCACTATTTCTTCTCTGAGTTCCCACACTCGCCTCAACACCTTGCCTAGACTCGTCCATCGAACACTTGTTTGGTATAGGACATCGGAATATTCAGTTTCCAAATCGTCAAATAATGCCTTGAACTGTCTGTGATTAGGTCCTCTTGATCTGATGAGGTAATGACACTAACAACTGGGTCAATAACATGCTTAATATTCAAAACAGTTTTACACAGACTTTCTTGATGGATCACACGGTGAAGTGGTAATAATGAGTGGTCAGGATATTCAGCTTTAATCTTATCACTTATCAACTTTACCAGACCTACATTACATTTTTTTCAGTCAAAGCACGAGTTCCGTCAGTTGTAAAACTTGCCATCTTGTTCCAAACCAATCCAATTCTTTCAATACAGTTAGTAACAGGATTGAATATACCATGGTTTGTGATTGTGTCTTTGAGTGACTCAACACTTAGTAACTCTTCAATTAGATTGAATGAAATGTTTATTCCACGTATAAATATCAATAATTGGGCAAAAATCATGTACATCGGTATTCTCATCCAATGCAAGAGAGTACAACAAAAATTGTTTACTTACATCTTGATGTTTATGCATCAAATTGTCACTTATCTTGTCAACACGTCTGACCACAGTTTTCCTTGATAAAGTAATGTTGTCAAATTTGTTTGTTCTTGTTTGTTTTTTGTTTGTTTGTTTGTTTTGGTTCTGGACACATAATGTTTGCTGCTTCTAGCAAACATTCATTGATGAACTCGCCATCAGAAAATGGCTTGTTCTGTTTTACAAACCTCTGTGACAGCACAAGACTAGCTTCTGTTGCAGCATCTTGAATTGAAGACTGTATAGTGAAAACAGTTTGCTGTTTCTCCAAATGTTTCACCAACTCCAGGTATTTCCTTTCCCTCTCTTCGGTTGTTACATTGTATCCGAAATCGGAATGTTTTGTTTGATAATGTCTTTTTAAATTGCACTCCTTGAAAACAGCCACTGACTCACGACACAACAAGCAAACTGATTTGCTACCAACTTTTATAAAACAGTCCTTAGTTGTCCATTTATCGTTAAACACACGGCATTCATCTTCAATCTCTGTGTGAAAATAAAATATTCGGAAAACAAGGAGTAAACTCAGAATACATTTCAGAAATATACCAAGACTTTTTTTCGCATATCCTGTACAGGAAAAGGCAGTCAACACCAGCATTTTTCAGCTACTGTTGATGTTTTGGCGAGATTACGCAAAGTAGTTTGCTATTGCTTTCTGAGCAGCGGGTCCCATACCCCCGTAAGTAACCAATGTGACGTTACCCACGTGAATATGCGGGATTACGGAGAAAGTATATCAAGACTACTACAACAAATTAATTAATTTGAACATTGTAAATGTGGAAATGATTTATAACAACAAAAAACGTTTTAATTTAATATTTTCTTGCAAAATAAATCATTTTATTCACCGGAGAAATATATGTTTTTCATAAATCATCCTTATTAAATTTTAACTATTTCACTATAATAAAATCGATAAATACGCATTTTACTATTACTTTCCGAAGGTCTGTTTACAAAAAAAGAAAATTAGTAAGGCATGTTATCAAAAATATTAAAACAGTAATAACAAAATAATGAAATTCTGTAAAATTCAACAAAATAACTTAAACACGAAGTAAAAATTTGTATTTCTGAATGACCTCGAGGGCCGCATAATATCAGTTGCTAGGCCGCATGCGGCCCGCGGGTCGTAGTTTGCCCACCCCTGGTATAGATAATAGAAGTCGAAGTGACCGAACGGTAAACTTCCGGTGCGCTGATTGCGGGGTAGGGGGATCAGCCTATATACCTTCATTTAGTTGGACTTACGCGTTGACTTTTCGTTCAGCGAAAAATTGCATAATATTGAACGTTAAATTGCCTTGAAAATCAACTTAGAGTTGATCGCAATTTCTTGCAAATGACACGCAACGTTTTTTTTTTTTCTCTTTATATAAGTAAAACATAAAATCATAAATTACTTGGGGAACTCCTGACCTCACTGAAAACTACATTGGAAATAAATTCGCAGATACTGATGGAAGATGAAAAGAAATACGTCCTCTACTCTCAATATCGTTCCTTAACTTAACATGAATGATAATCAATGTTATTGAATTTATTTCTCAGCTGTAAGTAATACTCACTGGCCATCTTGACAGAGGATAGTTTGTTATAGTGTGCTTACAAAAAGGCATTACCCCAACAACCCATGGCAGGAACCAGGGGTCGAGTTATATCTCTCCATAGCACAAAGCCTGGGCTGAAATGTAGAGACCACGGGTTGCCTGTGAATCATGATCCCTCTCTCGGCCTGCCTATATTTACTCTAGAGGAAAAGTAATACCAATACATCTGGAACAAGAAAAGCTGCATAGCTGCCGGATCAGCAAAGCAACGCTCTAACTGTCCGCCTGTCGGAGTTCCGATCCTAGACCAGTTGTCGACCAAGACTTTGGGCCCGGTCTGCTCTGCCATGACATTTAGTCTTGTGTTAGAATAAGGCTTACACCCTCTCAGTTGCGCTCGTCAGCAATGTGTGGTATCGTATTTGGTGAGGGCCGACCAACATTCGGCGGTAACAGAAAGTAGGTAGTACCGTTCACAGTCATACGGTAGCTCAGTCATATCTGACTAAAACCTGACAGATTATAAGTAATAAGTATGTCAACAAATAATTACAATCAGCAATGAAGAAACTGCGAATGTCACAACCTGCGAATGTCGCAACCTGCGAATGTCACAGCCCGCCAATTTCACTACTAGCGAATGTCACTACCTGCGAATGTCACAACCTACGAATGTCATAATCTGTGAATGTCACAACCTGCGAATACCTTGGCTCCACAAGTAATAACAATGAGGACTTCAAGTAATGTCACGTGGAGTCTGACCAAAGCAATGCAGAGGTTAGATTAGATTAAGAATCTGTGGCCAAAAAAAAAAATACAGCAAACACACAATAGTAACACATTTGAGAACATGCATTTTTTCTATGGAAACATCGTTAACATCAACATCATCATGTGCCCTGCCTAATTGGCGTAGCCTTTCAGGCCTCTCCTCAGATCACGGTCCTTGGTGTTCTGGATCAATTATATTTATGACGTTCCTTCGCGTCATTATCTCAGTTCATCCACATCGTTTCTCTTTGTCTGGTTTAT
This sequence comes from Cepaea nemoralis, assembly GCA_014155875.1. Classification (NCBI taxonomy): domain Eukaryota; kingdom Metazoa; phylum Mollusca; class Gastropoda; order Stylommatophora; family Helicidae; genus Cepaea; species Cepaea nemoralis. The sequence continues at coordinate 44,077 of JACEFZ010019496.1, forward strand.
TACCTCTTCTGCTGCTAATCATTTCAGTCGTCGCGATGTTTTCCAAAGCCTCTTTTCAATATATGACCAAAGCGCATGTGTCCAGTTCCTTTTCTTGTTATGTGCCTACAAGGATAATTCTGTAAATTAAAACCTATTTGGTGATAACTTGACGCCAGAGCTGTACTGATGGGCAGAGGAAAATTCTGCTTCTTCTGTGTCAACACGTCTTCTGTCTTGACAATAATTTATGTCATTCAATGAATCAGGAGCTGCCCAAGGAAGGGCAGTAACGAATGCAACAACACCACAAGTGTATAACTTTCACAGGAACCAAATATATACCAGCTTTGTTAACAGCAAATGGCCTGTGCTTTCGTAATGAATGGGAATCATCATGATGCTCGGTAAGCGTGGGCGGTCATGTTTTGCTAACTCACTCGATCACCAGAATCTTGGATCAACTCTGTGTTCTTTTCTCGACCTATACAACGTGGAAGCCATCCATATATTTACTTCTCTGCAATCCCCTTGTTCTCTTCCCCTCGCCAGTTGTCACCAAGTTCTCCAATTCTCATAAAGTTACCGAAGAATTGTGATTGTCTACGTTTACTTTCTCTAATCAGTTTACGGTTTTCATTTATTTCTTGTAGGACTTGGTCATTGGTTTTTCTGTCTGTCCATGGTGTTCTTCGCATTCTCCTCAGAAACGACATTTCCACAGCCATCAGATGTTTTTTTCAGCTTGACTGCTCATTGTCAACGCTTCACATCCATACAAAAGTACAGGATGTATATAGCAACTGAACACTCTTTTTCTCATAGCAATTGACATCTATTTTATTGATCAGTATGCTTTTCATCTTCGCCATGGCGGTTCTTGTTTTAATCTCTTCAAGGCATCTCCCATCAGATGTTATGACTGTTCCGAGACAATTGTAACGGTTCACTTGTTTAAGAACATTCCCATTTACTTGTATTTTACATCGTGGTGTGTTCTTCTTCCTAGTGACGATCACAACCTGTGTCTTCTTACAATTTAATTCGAACCCAGGTTTTCACTATGTGCAACAATCGCATCTACTAAATGTAGCAGGTCCTGTTCATTGTCGGCAATCAGTCTGTATCATCTGCATCTAATGTTATTGATGTCATGTCCACCAATGATGATTCCATTCACATCTTCTACATTTCGGAAAATACTTTCACTGTACGGGGAAAAAAGATCTGGAGACATTACACATCCGTATCTCACACCTCTCTTACTTAATAGGCTCTATGAATGTGAATGATAGACGATTCTTTTTTTATTTTTTTTTTTGGTGCTTTTTTAGCGTTCACTCGCTTTGAAAACAAGCGTAGTCCTTTCACGTGCCCCTACTTCTAGTGCACTGGGCTGATTTTTGCGTGTGGATTAGCTTTCCCTATTACCAATGTCCCTCACCATCAGGCGAACCCACATTGACTTCTGGGGTGCTTGTATGAAAAACTTCTATGACTCACTAAAAGCGGTCTATGGCCCTACATCACCAGGCATAGTTCCCCTCCTTAGTGCACATTGGTCACCGACAAGAATGAAATCCTCCAACACTGGGTAGAGCATTTTAGCAATATCTTAAATGCAACCTCCTCCGTCGATGACGAAATCATTAACTGCCTTCCCCAAATCCCCACTAATGATACTCTTGCTGACCTACCAGCCATAGTGGAAATAAATAAAGCCATCCATCAACTTTCCAGCGGCAAGGCGCCTGGCCCTGACTTCATCCCGGCAGAGATCTACACAGCTGGTGGGCCGGTTCTGATAGAGAAGCTTCACCAAGTCATTACAAACACATGGGTGAACGAGACCATGCCACAAGATTTCAAGGATGCGTCAATAGTCCACCTTTACAAACGTAAAGGAAACCGCCAATCCTGTGACAATCACCGAGGCATGTCCTTGATCTCAATTGCAGGGAAGATACTCGCCAGAATTCTTCTCAATCGCCTCACAGACCATCTTGGCGAAGGTCTTCTTCCTGAGAGTCAATGTGATTTTAGAAAAAAAAAACCAAAAAAACGAGGAACTGTTCAGATGATTTTCACTGCAAGGCAGTTGCAAGAGAAATGTCGGGAACAGAACTCTGAAATGTTCTTCACTTTCATTGATCTTACCAAGGCTTTTGTTACAGTCAGCAGAGAAGGACTGGAAGATTATGGCACAATATGGCTGTCCACGAAAGTGTGTACAAATAGTGCTGCTATTTCATGATGGTATGCAGGCAAGAGTCCAGGGAAAGGGAGAATTGTAAGAGCCCTTTCCTGTCACCAATGGAGTGAAGCAAGGCTGTGTTCTGACACCAACATTGTTTAGCCTAATGTTTTCAGCAATGCTGACCAATGCTTTCGAAAACAACGACATTGGAATAGACATCAATTACCACATGGATGGAAAGTTATTCAATCTCAGAAGGCTGAAATTTAAAAACCAAAGCTCCTGTAAGGTGTAAGTATATATGCAGGTATTTGTGTTTTTATGAATATGCGTGTGACCGTGTGCACATGTGTCTGCCTGTCTCATAACATGGTAATATGCATTGTTTATGTTTACAACATTCATTTGACAATGTGTTTTTTTCCTATGTGAATGTATCATGTACTATTGATGAACAAGAGATGAGTTATTGGAAGGGCTGAATGTAAGACTAGCCTACGTGCCCAATTTGTGATCCTTTGAAAATAAAGTTTTATCAATTAATCAATCAGCACAATGGAAGAGTGGGTGATTTTATTCATTCAGCTAAGCTGACCTTCAACAGTGAGTAATAAAATGGAAGAAACAATATGGGCAGTGGTGTTAGGATAGGCTGTGCTGCCACTCTACACTTCTAGAGGAAGCCTCAAATTTGTGGGACATGCTTCTCTGCTTACTCTCTCCACATGACATGGACACAAACACATATTTAAATGTCTTTATTTTCATTTTGCTGAATATAAGTTTCTTAAGCCTTTAATAACCGGTTGTGAGCCCATAGCTAACAACTTACCATCTCACGGTAATGAGAAGAACAGTTGTGATTTCTGTCTATGTCAAAATGTCTGTTTCTTAGGCCTTTTTGTAAAATATTATTTACGATTAATAATGTTTATTTAATATTTAGTATGTAGCTCTATTTTCACTCTCACATGTTTGTCTTCCCTTCTTGGTAAGTGTCACAGAATTACTGGAGACACCGACCAGAATGATAAATTGCCGGAGACAGCCGTCTCTAGGCCGCCACAACTATTTGATGCTGGGAAAGGTTTTCCCAGATCAAACGCCAACCTAAATTCTTTGAATAAAGGAGAGGGATTTCCCGGATCAAAGGGGAACAAGTCGGCATACTGTTTACCACGAACTGAAGAATGAAAGAAGGAGAGTTTCTCCGCACCTGGCTTCTGGCCAAGTCAGTGACGCCAGTCGGACACAGCTCTCGGCCATCGTGAAAAAAAAAGTTTGCAATGAGTGTGCAAAATGGATTAAAACGAACTGGAGTGTTAAGCTATTCCTGTTCCAATTGGAAAAGAAAAAACGGTGTCCCGTGTCGATTAAAGTCGATGGACATTTGTCTATAATGTCAATTTGTGGTTTCAATTCTGGACAGGACTAGATTACACAAGGTTCTACTATCTGAGAACTGAAGGACAACTCAGAAGTGTGGACAATGGCAGTCACACCGAGTGCAGTTCTGCTGAATGGCCTCTGCAATTGGACACCATTCCACACAAAATCATAGTCTTGTCTGAGCCAAGAGTGTTTATCATAAATAGGCTAGTTTGTCAGTGATCGAGTGCCCAAGACAGCTGATTTTAAGGAACTATAAACACCACCAGTGACTATGACAGTAGTAGGTAGAGAGGTGGAATAGGGATGAGAATCATTCAATAACATTGTCCCACAAGACAGAAGGTTTTTTGTGTGTTGAGATCGTGTGAGCTATGTGAAAGTGTTCCTAGGTCACAGGATTCTTATATTGACTTATCAGGTACATTGTGTGTTCCGAACTTATGGACTTTATTCTACCATATTCAACATTAGTAACCAGGCACCCAAACTATTCACGATCAACTGGAAGAAGTCGACCCCTGGCCGAAGAGACGCTTCATTTGGTGAGGTCCCTCTGACTTGCTCGGACACTATGATGAAAGATCCTGAACTAAATGATCTCATCTCGCATACACAATAGACTATACTACAGAAGGTCTATACATATACATAGCACACACGTGACACTTTTCTTTATTAAATTATTTTATCATTTGTTAGAAGCCAGAGTTGTGTGCGTATGTTCTGGGGGAATATGAAGAGGGGTATTGTCCCATGGTAAGAAGAGAGAGAGAGAGAGAGAGATAGTGATCCAGAGACTGAAGGGGTTGTGTAGACAAAGATCAATTAGATTCCAAGGCTGATGATATAGAATTAAAAGAGTGTGCTTGTTGATTCCTCTCACCCCAGGAACAACAGGCGACAGTAAGTCTATTTGCCTTCTTGTTTCTAAATATATTCCATTGGTAGGAATCCACAGCATATTTACAGCATGGAATTTACAATAACTGTCTTGTTGGGCTGCCATGAGATCGCCAATTTAATTGTTTTTACTGTCACATAATACTATGATTTCAAAAGTTCATAAGATAAATATATTTTCATAAGTCAGGTCTTAGTCAGATATGATTGAGCTAAAGTATAACAGTAGACGGTACTATATGTTTTTTGTTAGTGCCAAATGTTGGGCAGCACTCACCAAACCCAACAGCCCACATTGTGCCAACGACTTCAGGTGGATGAGCATAATTGGGAATGTACAAGCCTTATCCTGGTGTGAGGAAATGCAACCTAAAGACTAAATGTCTGGCAGGGCAGACCAGGCCCTAAGCTTTGGTCGGCAGCTGGTCTGGATTGAAGCTCTAACAGGCGTACAGTTAGAGCACTGCTTTGCTGATCCAGCAGTTTCTGCAGATTGTTTTGTTCCAGATGTATTGGTGTTACATTTCCCCTGGAATAAACTAGGCAGGCCGAGAGAGGGGTCATGCTGCATGGGCAACTCATGATCTCTAAATTCAGCCCAGGCTTTGTGCTATGTAGAGGGCCATATTTTCTGCCAACATGGGTTGTAGTTATGGTGACTTTTGTAGAACAATGTAACAAACTATCGTCTGTCAAGACTGCAAAGTGCCAGTAAGTCATCACAATTCCATTCATTAAAAACAAATTGAAAAAATAAGTTACAAGTATAGGGCATAGCTATAGAAGAGATGGAATAGAGAAGTAAGCCTTACATGGAAAAATACTGAACGAGAGACAGAGGAAGACAGAACAATGTATGTGGAAAGCTGAAAAAGGCAACACGTAATCATATAAACATCTCCAACTTTATTACATTATCAAATGGCAGCGAGGTTTGGGGAGTCATGATCACCAACGCCCATCCCCATAGGAGGCACCTGAAGAAACATACTACTATAATATGCATACATGATATGTAATTCAGTTTGCACAAATGCATATAATAAAAACTACAGGGAACTTCTTTATAACATATTTTTATTAGATTTACATAAGAACTGAAACTTTGGTGGCACAGTAATACCAGATTCAATCTCCAGCAGTGTTGACCTGTATGATTCAGAGCTTGACTCTGTCACATAATGTTTTGATTTTTTAAAATTCATAAAGAGAGAGCCTCTATATATGGCTCTTAGTTATATTATATATATATATATATATATATATATATATATATAGGCGCCTATAGTCCTGGCACCTATATATATATATGGGTAAATGGGAATATTCTAAAACAAGTGAATTGGTACAACTATCTTGGAACAGTCAAAACTTCTGATGGAAGATGCCTTGAAGAGATTAGAACAAGAATTCCTTGGTGAAGGTAGACTTTTGCAAGATGGAAAACATACTGACCAATAAAAAGATGTCATTTTCAATGAGCAAAAAGAGTGTTGAGGTGCTACACAGAACTTGTGCTTTTGTATATATGTGAAGCATGGATAATGAGTAAAATGGCTGAAGAATATTTAAAGGCAGTAGTAATGTGGTTTCTAAGGAAAATACAAAGAATACCATGGCACAGACATAAAAACTAATGAGTAAATTCTGCAAGAAGCAAATGACAACCGTAAACTGATTAGAGAAATTAGACGCAGACAGTCAAAATTGTTTGGACACGTTATGAGAAGAAAAAATTACAGCACTTGGTGACAACTGGCAAGACTGAGAGGAAAAGAACCAAGGGGAAGGCAGGGAAGTAAATATCTGCATGGCATGGCTGAGACCATAACACATGGAATAACTCAATATATTAAAGTAAACAAGGTTGCTTAGGAAAAACTACTGCAATGATACGTTAATTGAGACATTTTGAAATGACAACATTTCGGTGATATATAAACCCATGGCAGATATGAGAAGTCACTTAAGATATTAATCATCCCATGGCAGTTATCAGTTAATAAAGTTTAAAGAATAGAGACATTGAGAAAGCTACGTACAATCCCCTCAAATACTATATCATGTACCATTATAGAAGGCATTAGAGAAAGCTTTTTCAACAATAACACAAAAGAGCCCACACCATATATTTTAACAAGAATTCACCAAATATGTACTAACAACAACCATCTGTGTGTGTATACACATTATAGCATTGTTATGTTCTCTTTTTGAACAGACAATACATTATCCACCAACTTTAAATGATGTAATACAGTGGGTGGAACAAGGAAACAATGTATAAAACATAAATGCGAAAACAATCCTTTCGCAGACACTGCCAAAAGGACATTAATAGTAAGCTGGCTCTGTGGTGTAGTGGTTACAGATACAATTCATAATCCTGCATACCATTCTCAAAACACAGCTACAGGCGATTTGGCAGCAGACCACCTTGCTTTGTATTTTCATATAATGGTATGTGTTTTTTATTCGTTCAGAAATCAAAGGCAAACTACAGAACGTAAATTTGCCAAGAAATCACAAACAACCAAAAAATGCTTGGGTTGACTGCGATGTCCTTATAAAGAATATGCAACTAACATTAGACCTTCACATATTCTAAGCTCAGGTACAGTAATGTGTGAATGGCCAATCCATTACTATCACCTTTCCTTCTGAGAATATTCTTAACAATACTTGGAACCTATTATATGAAACTGAGTTGACACTTTAAAAAGTTAGTTGCATATCCTTTTACAGGACGTCGCAGTCAACCCCAGCATTTTTATGTTGTTTGTGATCTCTTTGCAAGTTTACGTTCAGTAGTTTTCCATGGCTTTCTGAACGACCGGCACCCATACTTTTTTGTAACAAGCCAACGCAAGGTGGTCTGCTCCAAATCGCCCGTAGCTGTGTTTCGAGCGCTGTATGCGGGATTACAAACTGCATCCGTAACCCCTTCACTACGGAGCCGGCTGAGTTGACACTAGAGGTAGTCAGAAAGTAAAGTTTACATGACTTAATCCTACCAGACGGCTGTACCGGTTTTCGGTAATTTCTGAATCTGCCGCTGTACCTAATTTTCGGTACTTTGCCTAGTACGTCAAAAAAATGTGTCACAAACTAAAAATAACCAACCAATCATGGTCAAACCTCATGGTTAGCCATTGCAAATATCTTCCCCCATGCGTCTGAATTGACTTTGTGTGGTTTAATATGAAAAATTCTGAAAATTCACAATGAAATGAGCAGCTGATGAACCAAGCACTTCAACAAGAAAGCGAAGTAGGTCTAGGCTTTTCACAGTCCAACAGGTGATCAATACTTTGGTTGATTCAGACTCTGAAGAGTCAGAATTTCATCAAGAAAGGTGGAATATTGGTGCTAGATGAAAGGAAGACCTATTTTCTACAATGTCTAAAAGTTTCATCTTATTCTAAACACTTGTTTGCATATAACTAACATTTTTCTATATCAAGTTGGTATTTTCTCTTTTCAGGAGCCCAGGTATAGGGGACAGTTAGGTTCAGAGCCTCAGGGCTGGTAGGGTTAAGGCATACTCAATATATGGTATGGGTGCCATACTTTCATAGACCAATCAACACTCTAGGGGTGATGTAGGCAATATTATGGTGGTCACCTTTACTTTCCATGTCCTGGTACCCATGTCCTGGCACCCATGTCCGGTGCCCATGTCCCAGTACCCATGTCCCGATACCCATGTCCTGGTACCCATGTTAGACTGGCTCATGCTGGGAGTCCAGGTTTGCTCTTACAAAATCCACTTCAAAGGGGATTTGATCACATTACCACAGGGTCAGCAGGCAAATGTACTAGAGGTAGTGGTTGAAATCAATTCACTTCTACATCTACTGCAAATGAGCCCAAAACTACTGCATTAGTAAGTGAGTACAGTTACCTATGATGCTACCACAGCTCCATAAAACACAAAGCATTATAACATGGCACTGGGCAAAAGGCAGGACTTCAAACACTGTGGGATCAATAACATTGCTTGATCATTAACAATGCTGGATTAATAACAAACAACATGATTCACATTAAAAACAATTCTAACAATAAGTACAGGGACTAGCACCCTGCCGTCTGGCACAGACAATCACATCCGTCAACATTGACTTTCTAGCAATACTCATCAATTCAAGTACTGCTATCTCTAAACGCAATCATATAAAGTCTGTCTAGTATATTTTTTTTTTAAGTTTTAACTCTTTGTCCCTTAATCCTGCCAGTTGTTACCATGCACTCCAGTTTTCCTATGTTGTTCTCTTATCTTTTTTGTCCCTGGATCCTACCAGATGTTACCATGCACTCCAGTATTTCCTCTGTTCTCTTATCTCTTTGTCCACTGATTCTACCAGATATTACCATGCACTCCAGTTTTCTGGTGTTGTTCTCTTTTCTCTTTGTTCACTGACCTTACTAGGCGTTACCAAGCACTCCAGCTTTCCTCTGTTGTTCTCTGATCTTTTTGTCACTGGATCCTACCAGCTGTTACCATGCACTCCAGTTTTCCTCTTCTCATAACATGCCAAAGAATGAGTACTGTTTTGACCTGATATGTGTTTCATTCCTGTAAATCAACTCTGTATACCAGAAATACCATTTTTCCCCCCACAATTTAAGTCATTGTAAACAACATGCACCAGAAACTGGCCAGTCTACACTAAATGAATGAATAACCAATCAATCCACACTCATTGAATGAAAAAACAAGTACGAAAAGATAGTTGTACATATGGAGGGAATAAAGATCAGCATTAATGTGTCCACAGAGACAGTCAAGGTACTGAAAACAGTGGTCAGTTTATTGTAAAAACTGCACAAACATGTCAATTTATAACAAGAGAAATTACATCTTAACAACCAATTATATTTTCAGAAATGGACGGATAATATGGCATATAGGCTGGTTTTCTCCTGTCTCATTATAAAGACATACAATTAAGATATGCATCATCCTTTTCCTTTTAATTAATTAGAAAAGCTATAATTTACATAAATATGATTAACTGAGATTCTTAATTTCATCTCAATATCAGAACAAACATACATGAAGCATATTTTTCCCTTGCTGATTTTTTTCAATTTTGCATTCGCTAGTTTTGAACTCAAGACTTAGTCTACGCACATCCTACTTCTAGTAAACTGAACTGATTTTTGTGTGTGGGTTAGCTTTCCCTATTACCAGTATCCCTCACCATCAGGTGAACCCATTCCGACTTCTGAGGTACTTGTACTTTACATCCCCAAGTCAACATTTCAGTTCAACTGACTGGTGTAGGAGTTGAACCTGCTACCTGGAGATCAGCACACTGGAAGTTTAAGAGTGAGTACTCTTACCCATTCGTCCATGCTGACCTCATTCCTTTGCTTTAATCAAGAAAGAAATACTTCACATGCAAGAGTGTTTCAAAGGAAAATCTATTTAAACAATTATTTCCAAACTTCTTCAGAAAATGAGACACCTAACTGTATTATTTCTCAGTGTAGTCTTCACTATGTTGTACATACGAGGGTAGGTCAGAAAGTTATGCACCACAATTATTATCTCAAATTATAATAAAGATGCCAGAACAACAGCAGTAAAATGCTGGTGATGAAAGTGATGTCCTGCGAAAAACAAATATGCAAAACAAAAAAAAAAATAATAATAATAAAGATAACCAAATAAATCAATTTAGTTATTGCTCGCTAGGTTTTAGGCAGCCTGGTGTGCCTTGCTAGTTGAGAAGACCTGATCATTCGGGGCCACAAATATAAGAAAGAATCAGTTATAATTTGTTTTGCAACATTATGAGAAGACAAAAACTGGAGCATGTGGAAATAACCGGAAAGATTTGTGGAAAGAGAGATAGAGGAAGACAGCATGAGCAAATTCTTGATAGTCTTGTGTCATGGCACAGAAAGGTGTCAAATCACAAACTGATCCATGCCCACACCACCCGGCAAGGTACTAGATGATGATGATAATGGTTAAAGTAAATAGCATTGGCTAAACAGTACAAATACGACAATCTTGCTATAAATCCATATTACTGGAGAAAAAGATACAAAAATGACAACTTTGCTGTAAGTACCAATTATTTGCCAAAAGGTAAAAATATGACAACTTTGCTACAAGTACTTACTGTTGGCCAAAAGGTAAGAATATGACAACTTTGCTACAAGTACTTACTGTTGGCCAAAAAGTACAAATACGAGGGGAAGTCAATAAGTAAGTTACAAATGGCTGTAGAAAAAAAACTAAATATGATAACAACTTGAAACCAGTTAATTTTTATACATACATTGTCCCTTCATTTCTCAACATAATTTCGACTAACATTGATGCACTTATACTATCGTTTAATCAGTCCTCCCAAACCGGCCGCATAGAACTGTGAGCTCTGTTTTCTAAATCACGTTTTTCACTTCACATTCAACGTCAGCGTCATTCGCGAAATGTCTACCGCCAAGGTGGGTTTTCAGTGGACCAAAAAGGTGGATATCGCTAGGGGCTAGTCGGGGCTGTAAGGTGGATGTTCCAGAACTTCCCACCTTCCCTTTGCCCACAAAAAAAAAATGCACAACAGCACGTTGCTCTTTGATTGTACAGTCACCATTTTGTATATGCGCTGCGCACGTGCATGAGACACCTAGTGCCACCTGACGAACGGGAATATACAGTTCAATGTTGCTGTCACCTAATGACACCTGTAGAAAACACCAACTACATTTACCTGCCATCCCACAGAACTGTGTGACATACTTATTGTCTCGCCCGCATATGACAACTTTGCTATAAATACGTACTGTTGGCCAAAAAAAAGGTACAAATACAACAACTTTGCTACAAGTACTTACTGTTGGTCAAAATGTACAAAAATGACAACTTTGTTTTAAGTACATAAAATGTGTCACAAGGTACAAATTTGACAACTTTGCTTAAGCACATATTATTGGCCAAAAGGTACAAATATGACAACTTTGTTACTTATTGTTGGCCAAAAGGTACAAATATGACAACTTTGCTGCAAAAAAGTCCTGTAACAGAAACATGATGTGCACGTGTTATATGTTAAGATCATCCAAGTTTAGTGGATTGAGTGCATGGACAGATGGCCCATCCTTCCCTCCCATGGCGAATGTAGAGAGCCGGCATCAAACCCTTATCCAAACGTGTAACTTTCTAATTGCTACACCAAAGCATCCGTTACTTTGCTATAAGAACACAATATTGGCCAACAGGGACAAATATGACAACTTTGCTATACAACACGATATTAACCAAAAGGTACAAATACGGCAACTTTGCTATAGGAACACAATATTGGCCAAAAGGTACAAATATGACAACTTTGCTATAAGAACACAATATTGATCAAAAGGTACAAATATGACAACTTTGCTATAAACACATGCAAAATGCAACTTAACCCATTTTCAGGTTGAACAAGGACGGAAAGGAAAACAAAGAAATCAGCTTCATAAGAATCTAGTTCTATTGCTTGCCTTGGTAACAAAACTACATATACATGGAATGTACAAGCAATAATCTGACTGGCCTACGAACAACACGGGACTTGTTTCTTTCGTTTCTCGTACAAATCAGATTCTGATCGCTGAATATCTGAAATTGAAAACAAGAAAGCAACGTTAACATTGCGGTATTGCATTTGGGAATATAATAATTTTATTCTACTTTCTCTTGTGTGTGTGTGCTGCAATCTGTTTCCATTTCTCCCTATCCCAGTTTCCATTTCTCCTTATCCCTGTTTCAATTTCTATTTATCCTTGTGTCCACATCTCTCCATCTCTGTTTCCATTTCTCTCTATCTTTGTTTCCATTTTTTTTTATCGCTGTTTCCATTTCTTCCTACCCCTATTTCCATTTCTCTCTATCCTTGTTTCCAATTCTTCTCTATCCATGTTTCCATCTCTAATTCTATTTTCATTTCTCTCTATCTCTGTTTTAATGTTTCCCTATCCCACCTATCCCAGTTCCCATTTCTCCCTGTCCCTGCTCTCATTTCACCCCATCCCTGTTTCCATCACTGTTCCCATTGGCAGAACTGTTAAGACATTGCACTGCTAATGTCATGAGGTGAACTGACGAGGGTGCAATGGCTGCACTGGTCATCTCGCTAAGAGAGGGAAAGACTGACCACCTATTCCTTCGTGCATCCAGGCCTACAGAATGTGATGTCCCTAACATTTCACAGACTCACAGCAGATTCCTGCTTCAGGGCTTGTTTTTGGGAGCAAGAAACACATAAAGATCGTAAGCTGATTAGAGACATTAGACGTAGACAGTCAAAATTTTTTTGGCATGTTATGAGAAGAAATGAATTGGAGAACTTGGTGACAACTGGCAATATTGAAGGGAAGAGACCGAAGAGAAGACCAAGAATTAAATACCTGGATGACTTGGCCACGTGGCATGGTCGAGACAGAAATACTGAGCTGATCCACAACTCTGGTGAACGAGTGAGATGGCGAAACATGACCGCCCACGCTTATCGGCATGGCACATAATGGAGGGATGGATGGTGGCGGGGTGGCTAGACACTCACCAGCCAGCTTAATGGTCGCAGGTTGAGTCCGCATTGGAACAGATTCAAATTTTAAAGACTTTTTTTTCAAAGACTAATTTTAAAGGTAAGGACTTTCAGATTAACTCAGCTCTCAATGGATACCAGGAAAATGTCTTGAGAAGTAAAGGCAACAAACACGATACAATATCACCTAAGAATGCTGATTGGTCTATAAATGTCTTGAGAAGTAAAGGTGACAAACATGATACAACATGACCTAAGAATGCTGATTGGTCTATAAATGTCTTCAGAAGTAAAGGCAACAAACATGATACAACATCATCTAAGAATGCTGATTGGTCTATAAATGTCTTGAGAAGTAAAGGTGACAAACATGATACAATTTCACCTAAGAATGCTGATTGGTCTATAAATGTCTTGAGAAGTAAAGGTGACAAACATGATACAACATCACCTAAGAATGCTGATTGGTCTATAAATGTCTTGAGAAGTAAAGGTGACAAACATGATACAACATCACCTAAGAATGCTGATTGGTCTATAAATGTCTTGAGAAGTAAAGTGACAAACATGATACAACATCACCTAAGAATACTGATTGGTCTATAAATGTCTTGAGAAGTAAAGGTGACAAACATGATACAACATCACCTAAGAATGCTGATTGGTCTATAAATGTCTTGAGAAGTAAAGGTGACAAACATGATACAACATCACCTAAGAATGCTGATTGGTCTATAAATGTCTTGAGGCGTAAAGGCGACAAACATGATACAACATCACCTAAGAATGCTGATTGGTCTATAAATGTCTTGAGAAGTAAAGGCAACAAAATGATACAACATCATCTAAGAATGCTGATTGGTCTATAAATGTCTTGAGAAGTAAAGGCAACAAGCATGATACAACATCACCTAAGAATGCTGATTGGTCTATAAATGTCTTGAGAAGTAAAGGCATCAAACATGATACATCACCTAAGAATGCTGATTGGTCTATAAATGTCTTGAGAAGTAAAGGTGACAAACATGATACATCATCATCTAAGAATGCTGATTGGTCTATAAATGTCTTGAGAAGTAAAGGTGACAAACATGATACATCATCACCTAAGAATGCTGATTGGTCTATAAATGTCTTGAGAAGTAAAGGTGACAAACATGATACATCATCACCTAAGAATGCTGATTGGTCTATAAATGTCTTGAGAAGTAAAGGTGACAAACATGATACATCATCACCTAAGAATGCTGATTGGTCTATAAATGTCTTCAGAAGTAAAGGCGACAAACATGATACAACATCACCTAAGAATGCTGATTGGTCTATAAATGTCTTGAGAAGTAAAGGCGACAAACATGATACAACATCACACAAAGAATGCAGATTGGTCTATAAATGTCTTGAGAAGTAAAGGCGACAAACATGATACAACATCACACAAAGAATGCAGATTGGTCTATAAATGTCTTGAGAAGTAAAGGTGACAAACATGATACATCATCACCTAAGAATGCTGATTGGTCTATAAATGTCTTGAGAAGTAAAGGCGACAAACATGATACAACATCACCTAAGAATGCTGATTGGTCTATAAATGTCTTGAGAAGTAAAGGTGACAAACATGATACAACATCACCTAAGAATGCTGATTGGTCTATAAATGTCTTGAGAAGTAAAGGCAACAAAATGATACAACATCATCTAAGAATGCTGATTGGTCTATAAATGTCTTGAGACATAAAGGCAACAAACATGATACAACATCACCTAAGAATGCTGATTGGTCTATAAATGTCTTGAGAAGTAAAGGCGACAAACATGATACAACATCACCTAAGAATGCTGATTGGTCTATAAATGTCTTGAGACGTAAAGGCGACAAAAATGATACAACATCACCTAAGAATGCTGATTGGTCTATAAATGTCTTGAGAAGTAAAGGTGACAAACATGATACAACATCATTTAAGAATGCTGATTGGTCTATAAATGTCTTGAGAAGTAAAGGTGACAAACATGATACAATATCACCTAAGAATGCTGATTGGTCTATAAATGTCTTGAGACGTATAGGCAACAAACATGATACAACATCACCTAAGAATGCTGATTGGTCTATAAATGTCTTCAGAAGTAAAGGCAACAAACATGATACAACATCACCTAAGAATGCTGATTGGTCTATAAATGTCTTGAGAAGTAAAGGCGACAAACATGATACAACATCACACAAAGAATGCAGATTGGTCTATAAATGTCTTGAGAAGTAAAGGCGACAAACATGATACAACATCACACAAAGAATGCAGATTGGTCTATAAATGTCTTGAGAAGTAAAGGTGACAAACATGATACATCATCACCTAAGAATGCTGATTGGTCTATAAATGTCTTCAGAAGTAAAGGCGACAAACATGATACAACATCACCTAAGAATGCTGATTGGTCTATAAATGTCTTGAGAAGTAAAGGTGACAAACATGATACAACATCACCTAAGAATGCTGATTGGTCTATAAATGTCTTGAGAAGTAAAGGCAACAAAATGATACAACATCATCTAAGAATGCTGATTGGTCTATAAATGTCTTGAGACATAAAGGCAACAAACATGATACAACATCACCTAAGAATGCTGATTGGTCTATAAATGTCTTGAGAAGTAAAGGCGACAAACATGATACAACATCACCTAAGAATGCTGATTGGTCTATAAATGTCTTGAGACGTAAAGGCGACAAACATGATACAACATCACCTAAGAATGCTGATTGGTCTATAAATGTCTTGAGAAGTAAAGGTGACAAACATGATACAACATCATCTAAGAATGCTGATTGGTCTATAAATGTCTTGAGAAGTAAAGGTGACAAACATGATACAATATCACCTAAGAATGCTGATTGGTCTATAAATGTCTTGAGAAGTAAAGGCGACAAACATGATACAACATCACCTAAGAATGCTGATTGGTCTATAAATGTCTTGAGAAGTAAAGGCGACAAACATGATACAACATCACACAAAGAATGCTGATTGGTCTATAAATGTCTTGAGAAGTAAAGGCAACAAACATGATACAACATCACACAAAGAATGCCCAATGATCTATACAAACATGAGTCTAGCACTACATGCCCAATACACTTTAAGATATGTAACCAGGGTCCTTTACTTCGCACTGAACAGTCACCTATGCATAAAATCATTGGTCCAGTAACCCAAGCACACATGTCATCTGGCAGAACAGACAGCCAAACAAAACTTTCAAGACTGCAATATGGCTTTGTCAATTACTGACTGAACACAAAAATACGAAAGCTGCCCACGAAAATAAAACATCCATACAAAACTATTTTAGGAATCTCAACAAGCTCTCAATGACATCATCATCATGTGCTGTGCAGAATAGCATGGGCGGTCATGTTTCGCCATCTCACACGATCACCAGAGTCGTGGTTCAGCTCAGTGTTCTTGTCTCAACCATGCCACATGGTCAAGCAATCCAGATATTTACTTCTCTGCCTTCCCCTTGTTCTTTATCCCTCAATCTTGCCAGTTGTAACTAAGTTTTCTAATTTATTTCTTCATATAATGTCTCTACGTCTAATTTCTCTAATCAATTTATGGTATTTGCTTTTTGCCCATTGGTTTTTCTGTCTGTCCATGGTATTTTTAACATTTTCCTCAGAAACCACATTTCCACTGCCATTAGATGTTTTTCAGCTTGTCTGTTCAGTTCACATTTCACATCCGCACAAAAGCACAGGTTATATGTAGTACTTCAGCACTCTTATTCTCATTAAATTGACATTTGGGGGGGGGGGGGGGGGGGGGGGGGGGGGTCTTAATAAACACCAACGCAAATAAAACATCTAGACTTGTGGTGTTAATATTACCACAATAGAGCACAAGAAGAACAATAACTGATAACATTAATGCAACATATTATGTATATGTGTTGTAAATCATTATCAATCTGTTTCTTCTTGACATCTCACATCCAAGATGTTTCTTTACTTAACAAATTAATGCTGTCTATTTCTTAATTTATTAAAAGCTCATTTGTTTCCTCATTATCAAAAGAAGAAAATATATTTCTTCATGCATCAAAAGTTCATTAATTTCTTCATTTATCAAAAGCTCATTTGTTTCTTCATTTATCAAAAGAAGAGAATCCCTTTCTTCAGATATGAGATCATCACCTGCAACGTTTTTTCATTTATGAAAACAATCCAATATATCTTCGGTTATCAAATCACTACCTATATAGTTATTCATTTACCAAAACAAGAGAATCGCTTTTTTCCCCCAGTTATCATAACACTACCTACATGTTTGTTTATTCAACAAACCAAGAGAATCTGTCTCTTCAATTATCAAATCACAACCTACATATTTACTCACTGATCAAAACAAGGCAATCTCTATCTTCACTTACTTATCAAGTCACTGCCAATTTGTTTGGATGCTGAGCTATCTGTATTTAACTCTTTCAGGAGGGAAGCATCGAAAGACATACACATAGCCCGAAAGAAGAAGTCTTGAATATGTTCACCTGGTTAATAAATGAATGAAATCAACATTGATGCAGCAAATTTTGTCAGGTCTTAGTCAGATACTGCTTTCTGTTAGCACTGAATTTTCAGCAGCGCTCACTAAACCTGACACCCCACATGATGCCTACAGCTTCAGGGGGAGAAGAGCAATTGGGAAGGTACTAGCCTTATCCTGGCCCTAAGCCTTGGTCGACAACTGGTCTAGGATCGAACCTCCGACAGGCAGGCAGTTAGAACACTGCATTGCTGATCTGACAACTTGATTTATTCCAGTATTGGTGTTACCTTTCCTCTGGAGTAAAGTAGGCACGCCAGAGAAAGATCATGCTGCATGGGTAACACATGTCTCAACAATTCAGCCCAGGATTTCTGCTATGGAGAGGTATAACATTCACTAGCACCATAGGTTGTAGTTATTATGCCTTGTTAAAAGCACAATGTAACAATCTATCATCTGTCAAGATGGCAAGGTGCCTGTGAGTGATGCAGCAAACAAAAAAACAAACAGTTGGACATGATATCACCAATATTGCAAAACAAGCAAGTAACAATTGACAAACATTATTCACCAGTCTTCCAGCCAATACGAATCACAAATGATGAATTGATGCAATATCTAAAAGTATCTTCATAGGCTTCCAAGCAAACCATGCCAAGCTGTCCTATCTTTTGCTATCTCCTGCAGCCCCCTCCATGTCTTCCCAATATTATTCATTTCTATAACTGTCTTCTTTGTTTAGGTCTCTCACTATTTTGTTTGCCTTATGGGTTCCAAACAAGACAGTGTATAGTTACATTGTCCTCAGGTTTTTTTCAGATGTGTGTTCTACCCAGTGCCAGCATCTTTTTCTCGCCTCTTTGTTCTCTGTAATTTGTTTAGTTGTCTCCATGAGCTCTACATTGGTGATTGTGTCATACCATTTTATTCTCACTATTCTGCATAGGCACAAATTATTGAATGATTTTAGTAGTTCCTTTAATTGTTCCCCATGTTTCTGACCCCTACAGCATCACCGATTTAACATTGGAGTTAAACATTCTCAGATCTGTGCTGAGTTTAACTTGCTTTTTCTTCCACAAATTGCCTAGTGCTATGCTCCTCTTGCCTTCTGTATTCTTACTGTAATATCCCTATCTATTCCTCCATTTTTGTCTACATTTCTTCAAAAACCGATCACTTGAAGGGAGCTTTTATCAAGGTAGATAGGACTGTTAGTTGCTAGGTTTAATCTCATTACCTTTTGTCTTTCCACACATTCTGAATACATCAATGAGGAAGTCATGACTGAGTGTTTATGGCAACCACTTCAGGTTAAAAGGTTAATGTTTAAGACCAACTGACAAGTGTATAGAATGAATCCACTACCCCACCATTAGCACACAAGAAGTGTAAGAACAAATGCTCTTCACCTTTCAGCCAAGCTGACCTCAAATGCTGGTCTGCTTCCTCACAATGTCCAGTGAGGTGTTGTCAATACTAACACAGTGTCAGTGAACATCCTGCCATATCTGATTCTCACTGGACTGTCTTATTCATTATCATTAAGTGCTTTGCCAACTGGTGTTGGTGATCGTGTTTTTCCACATCTAGCGATCTCCAATAACTTGTCTCAAACTGTGTGCTGACACCCTTCCATGTCATGACAAACGCTGTCAAGAATCTACTTGTCTTTCTCTATATATTTTTTGTTTTTTTCACAAATCTCTCAATTGTTCCCATATTCCAGTTTACTCGCCTCATGATGTGGCCAACAAATGATTGTTTTCTAATGTTTGTGATGTTCTATTTTTCTTAGCCTCTTTCAAAACATTTAGATTACACATTTTGGCTGTCCAAGGAATTTGTTTCATTCTTCTGTAATACCACATCTTGGATGTCTCACAGGATTGTTCTCCTTGTTTACTAACTGTCCAGGACTCACAGCCATATGTTAAAACTGTTTCTATGTAACCTGCAAGAATTGTTTGTGAAAATTTGTGAACATGAATCGCATAATTTTAATGCTCAGTGATTGGGAATTTACATTATAATACTTGTTCATTTGCTTGTGCACAATGTTTAATCCAGACCTACTTTTCTGTCTGGCACTAAATCAGTTACAAGTATCTGTTTATGCGATGCTAAAGGAACACCAGAGACATGGCGTTCTTCTTATCCCTTTTCTTCTGATAGTTTCATGTCAAATCCCTTGAGACCTAAGGAATGTAGTGTTAGAGAAGAATACTGACAATTTATTGGACAGCCAACATGAATAATCTAAACATTTTGAAAGAGGCTAAGACACAAAGACAACTTAGCTCAAACATCAGAAAAGTGAATTTACCACACGAGCAGATCTGAAGTGATGACTGTCATTTAACTGTCATTTACTGCCAATATAGTACCTTGCGGTGTATGGCAGAGGGGTCTTTGAGCCTGAGGAATTAAAGCCGCATGGCTAGTGCAGTCGCCGCGAACTGTGCAGGTTAGGATTTTCTTTTTGCCCCCGACAGAAAAAAATACGACACCTTACCGAGGGATCGAACCCGGGTCTCCCGAATGAGAGTCCGACGTTCTAGCCTCTCGGCCAGCCGATGACATACATGAGTAAATGAGAACTACTACTTTTTGTTTCTTAGTTACACACAGAGACTACTGGGATTCAGGTTATAATTATATGTGACAAGTGTCTTTTAAACAGATAAAGTGGGACACAAGAGACACCTCATACCTGCTTTTGAAGATGTTGCCCAGAATTCTGCCTCCAGTTTATGAGAATATTTGACAGCTCTTTTTTCAACGTCAGCGTAGGCTGCAGGTGACTAGTGAAGAAATCCAATGTACAGATTTCATATAATAAATTGTATGCTGAAAGTATCTAATGATATAGAGGAGACAATGAAAATCTATACTGGAGCCATGAGTGAGGATTGGTTTGTTGCTTGTGAATCCTCTGGACAACTGTTTTAACTCTTAGGTCTAATGCAACGGAGTTCAGGTTATCTAAGCTCTTAAAAGGGCTTGCATCTGTCAGACGAATGGGTTACGAATGCAATGTGTTATTCCCCATACCGCCCTCGAAAAACAGCTGCGGGTGATTTGGAAGCACACTGCCTTGCATTGGTTTCCATACAATGGTATGAGTGCTGGTCATTCAGAAAGTAATGACAAACTACTGAATGTATACTTTCCAAGAAATCACAAACAATCAAGTTTTTAAACTATCGGAGTGAGGATGGTGTCGAGACTTTTCACCCGATCCAGTACCAAAGTACCTTTTCTATATAGGCAGTATATAGCAGAACTCGCTTTCCCCTCTGAGCTCAGAAACCAGTTGGATATGAAAGACCAGCATATGAATTTCACATTTGATGTATATCAGGATGCAACCAGGTCATGATTCAATATCCCTGTAAGGATTGGCTGGGATTAGGCTATGGTTGATCACGTTTTCTCCACAGGTTGTAGTTAATTCATGGTCAACAAACTCCAACACAAATCCTAGAGGGATTTAGAATTAGGGAAATCAATCTACTTGCATCTTTCAGTTCCAAATAGGTTCCCCACAATCTGATGCTAAGTCCAACCTTGCTACTATTTCCCCTACTAATTTTTAGTCTCCCCACAATCTGATGCTAAGTCCAACCTTGCTACTATTTCCCCCACTAATTTTTAGTCTCCCCACAATCTGATGCTAAGTCCAAAATTGCTACTATTTCCCCCACTAATTTTTAGTCTCCCCACAATCTTATGCTAAGTCCAACCTTGCTTGCCTGTTGGCCTGGGTTCACATCTCCATAGAGACAGATTTTTGTTTTGATTGACCTGAGCTTCCAGATCAACCCAGCTTAGCGTGGGTACCAGGATTTGTCTTGCCTGATAGAGACCACATCACAATATCTGTTGCTGTTGGTACCAGGTGTTTCCAATAATCAAATCATGCTCTTTTGCCCACTGTACAAGTCTGCAACCTCTTTAATTCTGTTCCCCTAGTCCAGTGGTTCTCAACCAATGGGGAATCCAGAATTCTTGCATTTCTTGAAGGCTTTCTCTAAATCATTATAAACTTCATCAATGCTGTCATCACTACTGTCTGTCATTGGTGCATAAACTTGTATGACGTTGACATCAAAAGGTCTTCCACTCAACTTCACTAGTAACACTCTGTCTGATACAGTTGTCAGGATCCTCACCGGTGCTTTGGAGTTTGTGCATTGAGCTGAGTTTCTCCATACTCGGGTTTGAGTTAGGAGGAGAACGGAGCACTTATGGATTACACCCAAGTGCTGTGATGTTGGTCCATATACCCATTACTCTTTAAGGTGTGCAAATGGCTACGTTACTTTATTTTATTTTACTTATTAATAGCATTCTCGAATATTTACAAGAATGTTCAAATGATTAATAAATGTTCCAAACGATGTGATATTCCATCAATTCAATCAGGTACCATCTTTACAATGAAGGTTGGATCTCCAACACTGTCTGTTTCTTGCCTTGATTATACATTCTGTTAGATTGCTGTTCGTCCATCTCTTAATGGTATCTACCCACTTGTATTGCCTACCTCTTGCTCTCTTGCCTTCATCCTTACACTCCAGTACAGATTTTATAAGAGTGTTAGTTAGTTAGTCCTCATCCTCGTTGCACATCGAACCATTCAGTCCATAAGTGCTCGGATGCCCTCCTCAGCAAATCCCGCAGCGTGTAGCGGCTAACGACGCCAGTTCTGTGTTGGTTTATCAATCTTCTTTGGCATCCTGCGTAGTGTTCTTGTTTGGCCATCCCTCTTTTAGTTTGCTGCTCTCGCAGTCTGGCCATTGTTGTAGATTCACAGTCATCACTTGGTTCTCGCAAAAGTCTCACTTCTCGTAGAGCATTCAGAATGTCAGCCTGGTCCATGGCGCGTCCGCCCTCCACAGTAGCCTCACCTGCGAGCTTGTCAGCCCGCTCATTTCCTTGTACTCCCGCATGCCCTGGCACGAAGATGAAACTAATCTTTGCCAGCCGAGACCGCTTCAGAGGCAGCAACCATTCTCTTCGGATCGACCCCTCCTCTATCTTCTTGATCATGTTCATTGAGTCGCTAAGGAAACAAGCCCTAGTGAATGTCTGTGTCTCTAGCCATGTTATTGCTTTACTTACTGTCATGACTTCCATGGTCAGGCTACTTGTGGTTTCAGTGAAAGCACCAGAGTCCTCCTTCACAATTCTCCCTCCGGCCCGAGCTGTAAAGGCCCATGAGCTTCTCACATGTCGGACGACCGACCCATCTGTGTAGATGACCGCGTCACCGTCTAGCGAATTCTCGAAAATCAACGCTTGTACTTCAGACTCAACAGCAGCTGGACTTTCTTGTCTGCATTTTCTATCTAGTTGGATGCAAACTGAAAAGGATGTGCAGAAGTCTGTTGGCACTTGCACCCACTCCTCGCCAGGTTCTAAGTCCTCAAGTGAACACACCTGTTGAAGAATGTCTTCGGCTTGACCCATCCACGACCGTCCTCTTTTTAACCTGTTGCCCTTCACCTTCCTAATTTCACTATGCAGTGGATGTTGTGTGTTTGCGTTAATTCTGAGGTAGGCGCGTGCCCTGCAAACTTGTATTCTCTCTTCAATGGTTGGAAAATCAAGAAGGTAGCGCCCTGCATGCTGTATCTCTTGTACATCCAAGAATAATGCGCATAGCTTCATTCTGTATCCTTTCCATCCTTTCTATCTGCTTATGGCTGAGAGTCAGGATTGCCATTGCATACTCCAAAACAGACATGACCAGCCCCTTGTACAGAAGACATAGATGGCGCTGCTCACAGTTTGCTGCCGCCATCACCCGCATCGCTGCCAAACCCCGCTTGGCCTTTGTCATCACCTGGTCTATGTGCACATTATAAGCAAGGCTTCGATCAAACCGTATCCCCAGGTAATTCATTGCCTGCGTTCTTTCCACCGTCTCTGAACACAGCATTACAGTTGGTGTTGGATTGTTGACAATATGATTATTCAACGAGAACCAAGTCACTGTTGCCTTTGTTGGGTTGACCATTGCCCCAGCCTCATCACACCAAGTACTTATGCGATTGAGTTCGGTTTGTAGTTCCACAGCAACCTCCTCTCTATCCTTACCCTGACGATACACTAAAACATCATCGGCATATGACAATGTCCTGCCAGGTCCAGTGATCTGCTCACTGGTGATTCTCACTGTGTAGGCGTTGAACAGTACCGGAGATAATGGTGATCCCTGTGGTAGGCCAGGATATATTGTTGTTGGTTCCGAAGTCCAACTGCCACATCTAAAAACTACTTTCCGTTGGAAGAGGGCTGCAGCGATCCAACTAAGGAGGAATGGACTTACGTTTAGTTCAAGAAGCTGAAACATTAAAAAATCCAGTGGTACTCTGTTGTATGCGTCCTCAAGATCAATCGCTGCAGCAACGGTTTCAGTGCCTGAGTGGAAACCTTCATAGACATCATGGGCAAAGACTGCTGCATTGGTCCAGGTTTCTCTTTTTGGACGGTACCCACCCAGGGTAGGTGGGAAAACACCTTGCCTCTCTAGTTGGCTTGATATTTTCCTGGCAATTACCTTCTCCAGCAGCTTGCCTATTGTATTCTGCATGGTTATAATTCGATATCCCTGAATTTTTTGTAACTTTATAAGAGTGTTATGTCTTTTAACGTTACAGAAATGTTTCACTTGTCACTTTTTTATTTCTTTCAACAATTCTTGTTTTTCATTCACAATTTTTCTAGAACTACTGCATTCAACTGTTTTTGTTACCATGAAATACAACATATTCTTCTATATATCCACATCTCCAGGGACTCAGTTCCATCACAAATAGCCAAAATAAAAGCTCTTACACAAATAATCAAAATGATTGTTCTTGCTAGAATGTTCCAAACGATGCAACATTCATCAATGTACTGCTGAAAAACTGATAATCAAACAAAAACAATAACACTGTAAAAACACACTGCAATTAACAGTCTGAACATTCAAGCGACAGAAATAATGAAATATACTCACAAGCAAATCCTTTTTGGTGCCAACTAAAAACTTCACGGGATCATCTGCATTTTGACAAGCTTCTTCCATCCATTTCACTGTGTGATGTAGGGACTCCTCGTCCGTCAAGTCAAAGGCAACAATAACAACTGGCAAAAAAAGATGTAGATACATACCAACTGGCCAAAGACAGACAACTATAACAAGTGGCAAAACAAAGATTACTTACCAAATGACTAAAGAAATACAACTGTAACAACTGGAAAAAAACATCAAAGTGAAGAAACAACCAAATAAAGACAACTGTAATAACTGACACAAAAAAAGACAGTTTAACATAGTGGTTCTCAACCGGTGGGGAATTCCCCCCCCCCCCCCAGGGGGGAATTGTGGGGTTTCCAGGGGGGAAATGAAGATTCTTTCAAGATTGCGTTAATACAAGAACCGATTACTTGATATTGTTTTTCCCTTCATACTTTACGGTTCTGTACATATCACCCTTCTGAAATTCATTTTATAACGTAAGTAGATCCGCAAATCACGTTTTATGTAGATGTCTAGACTTGTTTTAGTATGTGCTATTAAATTTAGCTTCAATTATTAGTATACTGTGTAGGGGCAGGGAGGAATTTTTAGGGAGGAAATATGAAAGGCGGGAATGACGTTCTAAAATTATGGTGGGGGGGGGGGGGGGGGGGGGGGGGGGGGAATGACGTCCTAAAAATATGGTGAAGGGGGCACGTGCCAAAAAAGGTTGAGAACCACTGGCTTAACACCTGGCCAAAGAAGGACAACTGTAACAACTGGCCAAAGAAATACAACTGTAAAAACTGGAAAAAGAAATCAAAATTAAGAAACAGCCAAATAAAGACAATTGTAATAACTGACACACAAAAAGACAGGTGACAAAGAAAGAAAACTGTAACAATTGACTAAAAAAAGACAACTGTAACAACTGACCAAAGAAATACAACTGTAACAACTGGAAAAAGAAATCAAAATTAAGAAACAGCCAAATAAAGACAATTGTAATAACTGACACAAAAAATGACAGGTGACAAAAAAAGACAACTGTAACAACTGACCAAAGAAAGACAACTGTAATAACTGAACAAAGAAAGACAACTGTAACAACTGACTAAAGAAAAACAAAAAGTTGCATATCCTTTACAGGATGTCGTAGTCAACCCCAGCATTTTTTGGCTGTTTGTGATTTCTTGGAAAGTTTACGTTCAGTAGTCAGAGATTGCTTTCTGAATGACCGGCACTCATACCATTTTATAAAAAACCAAAGCAAGGCAGCCTGCTGCTAAATCGTCTGCAGCTATGTTTCAAGCGCAGTATTCTTGATTACGAACTACGCTTGGAACATCTTAAAGAAATACAAATGGACCACTAAAGACAGCTATAAGAACAGTCAAAGAAAGATAGCTGTAACAACTAGCAAAAGACTGACAATCATAACTAGCAAAAGAAAGTTTAACTAAACTAGCAAACAGAAGAATAACTATAATAAATCAAAGATCATCATCATCATCATCATGATAACTATCACAAAGACAATTAACCAAAGAAAGACAATTATAATTGCCCAGAGACAAATAGACAAATGAACAAAGAAAAGCAACATACACTAAGTCTTCAAACGCCTGGCATGATTATGCCTCTTTCAAATATAATTCTTTAGTTGCTATTTATAAGCCTACATGCTTTAATATCTACCCATATAACTATGACTGATCATGTTTCTATTAATTTTCCCATTAAAATTTACCAACTAAACAAAGTGCAGGTTTTAAAGGCTTTGAGGTAGGGCCGGGGTTCTCCCTGGCGAAGAGATCAGGCCATCTACCTCATGTTCAAAAGATCATGTGTTTGTTTTTAGACTCCCTGATTTGGTTCATGGGTGCAAGTTCTGAGATCACTGGAGGTCGATGCTGAAGTTATAGGGTACATATTCTGTGTAGTGCTTTCAGCATGTGCAAGCTGCTGCGTGGTGACAGATCGAGACGTATGGAAAAAACCTGGTGCAATGAAGTCAATCCTCTTGTCTTTAACCCCCTTTAAATAGGGCATCAGCCCATCAGCCTCGAACTTGAAAAGCGTATGTTCCAAACCAGCTTACAGGCATGTTCATGTAGCATGTCCTAAGCAGAATATTGCTCTCAACCAACCCACGCCCTTTGTAGACTTGTCCACGAATGACAGATTTTACAGCTAAAGCTTTCTACAGGATGAAGTAGCGATTCTCCCACCAACCGTCTACAGTCACTTCTCATGTAGGTTCTTCTTCTTTTCTTGTCTTTTATCTCCCACTGGAGCAACTGACCCGACTGAATATTATCCCTTTGCTATCAACAGTAAAAGACCCTTTTACCAGCCTTGTGGCATACCGGGTTTATGATGCTAGTCCAATATTTGTATACATTAACCATCTTGATGGGTGATGAGATCAATATCAGAACTGCCATCTTTACTTCCTTGTGCCCAATTTGGCTTGAGTTGACCTGGGAGTGCATTTTTTTTGCCATTGCTCGCTTTGAACTCAAGCGTAGTTCATATACGTACTACTGCTTCTAGTGCACTGGAATTATATTTGTAGCAGGTTTAGTCGTGATTTTAAAATTGAGTATTTACTAATGAGACCATCACAGATCGATGGCCTTTGAAAAACCAAATCTAATGGTACCTCAATGATGCCTATATGTCAATTCTTAGCAGAGTAATTAAACAAATAAATTCCGTATAAAAAATTGAGTTGATTTCCCTTCTTCTTCTCTTCTTCTTCTGCGTTCATCCAGATTTTTTTTTCTGATGTGACTGCGTTGTGCCTGTTTACAGCAGAGCTGCGTTCTTGCGCCGTTAGGCCGATACATCCGACTTCTGCGGGCATTTGTTGACCGGGTTAACCTTCCCGGGTTGATTTACCTAATTTCAGGGAAATAAGTGTGTCTATTTTTCTCCACTTCTGGTCCCTGCCACATTTTCTCAAAACGGGTCATATACGGATATGAAATCTGACTTCATCAATATGTTCCGTCATGTTAAATGATAAATAAATAGTACACGTATACAAATAAATTATTAATAATCTTTAAACTTCTATTTTCTGTAACTTTGGTACAGTGGTTCTCTACTTTTTTTTGCCCATGCCTCCCTTTACCATATGTTCAGAAAGTCATTCCCCTTTCGAATTTTCTCCCTATAAATCCCCCCACCCTTACACAGTATACATAAAAATGGAAGCTAAATTTAATAACGCATACTAGAACAAGTCTAGACATCTACATAAAATGTGATTTGCGGGTCTACTTACGTTATAAAACGAATTTCATTAGGGCGAGAAGTACAGAACAGTAAAATTTAGATGGAGAAATAATATCAAGTAACTGGTTCTTGTATTAATGCAATCTTGAAATAATCTTAATTCCCCCCTGGAAACCCTAAAATTCCCCCCTGGGGGGAATTCCCCACCGGTTGAGAACCACTGCTTTAGCAGTTCAAATTGCACGATGTGAGCCGATACCGATCGATATTCGCGTCGGCCGCCATCTTGTGTTTCCATTCACATGTCAGTAATTGTGGGGTAATTGTTTTCTATCACCAGTCCATGACGATCCGCGATGAAACTCCAAATTTATGTAAAAACGGATGCATAATTCGAAAATGTATCTAGAATTAACCTACGATTTCTAAGACATGCACTAAAACATAAAGTTACTTACTTTGTGGCAAGTAATTCAATTTATTTAAAAGGTCACGATAATTTCAACCAATCACTGTGCACGGAATATTAGACTAACCTTTGATGAAGTCTGCTATTGTCACATGATATTTAAATGAATGAATGATTTTTACAGCAGCCATTTTCGCGACACAGTGGAACATTGCGGGGTGGCGCGGTATATCACTTCCGGTTTAAGTTTGGGGCGGGGAACGATTGAAATGCCTAATATTTGCATGTGGATTAACTTTCCCTATTAGCTGTTTCCCTTGCCATCAGGCAAACCCACTCCGACTTCAGAGGTACTTGTAATTTATGTCCCAAAGTCAAGGATGAGAAGTCAACATTTTAGTCCAACTGAGCGATGTAGGGGTTGAACCCCAGCATCACCACACCGGATATTTTAAGAATGAGTGCTCTTATCTATTCGGCCATGCTGACCTCCCAATGGTGATTTGAATACATAACCTCCCGAGTGACAGGTAAGTGTATTAGCCACTACATCACCTGGGCTTCCGGTGTCTTTTACTATTTATAAAGCAAATAGAGCTGGTAAAAACAGCAAATACTCCATCCATCATGTGCCATGCTGATAAGCGTGGGCGGTCATGACTCGCCATCTCACTCGATCACCAGAGTTGTGGATCAGCTTAGTGTTCTTGTCTCAACCATGCCACGTGGCCAAGCCATTCAGGTATTTACTTCTCTGTCTTCCCCTTCTTCTCTTCCCCTCGATCTTGCCAGTTGTCACCAAGTTCTCTCATTAATTTCTTCTCATCACGTCCAAAAAGTGTTGACTGTCTACGTTTAATTTCTCTAATCAGTTAACGATTTTCATTTATTTCTTGTAAGACTTGGTCGTTGGTTTTTCTGTCTGGCCATGGTTTCTTTGAATTCTCCTTGGACATCACATTTCCACAGCCATCAAATGTTTTTCAGTTTGACTGCTCATTTTCCACACTTCACATCCATACAAAAGTACAGGCTCTATGTAGCTGTGAAGTTAGAACTGCGACTAACTAACTAACTAACTAACTCTTTTTCTTGTAGCAATTGACATCTTTTTATTATTTTGACATGTTTTTCATCTTGCAAAAGGCTACCTTCGCCATGGTGATTCTCATTCTAATCTCTTCAAGGCATCTCTCATCAGATGTTTTGACTGTTCTGAAATAATTGTACTGATTCAGTTGTTTAAGAATATTCCCATTTACCTGCATAAATACTATGACCTGTCAAAACATGAAAATGATTAATTTCATTAATTTTGTGACAAATATTCTCCTGGAAAAGACCAGGACCACAGTAAATCCCTTACTTTGTGACAAATATTGTCCTAGAAAAGAACAAGATCACAGTACATCCCTTACTTTGTGCTCCTCTGTAATATGAAGCTGCTATGCACTTGAATCTTTCCTGGCCAGCTGTGTCCCAGCTGGAAAACAACAAGCATAAATTAATAGAATCATAAAAGCCAAAATAGATATAACAGGATACTGGATACATAAGATGTTTGAGGGTCTATACCCCATTGGGCGATACAGGGCAGAAGAAAAAGATAAAGTGAATCAACAACCAAGGTAAAAGACAGGTAAAAGAATATTTACAGTAATAAATAGACTGACTGACCACAGGTAATGAGTAAATTATAGACTCCAAATTGAGCAGGATGCAGATCTTCAATAAACAAACAAAAAACAAGCTGGCTTACATTTGTAAAGTGATCGGCACTGATAGAACACTGAACTTTTCCACTTCAAAATCAACACCGATTGTGGTTTTGTGCTCTCTGTCAAATACATCATGGCAAAATCTGAAAAGACCAAAAAATGGGAAAATATTTACATAAATTACGACATGTTAAAAGTAAAGTTGAGTAATCTCATTATTCCAGTAAGGCATAATAATGTTAGGCTGTCCAGTTTCTCTGCTTCCTTTAATAGTCTGACATTCCATATACATATTTTAAAGTTTATCCTTCTAGACTGAGGTAGTCTTTCTCAGTTTCCTTTCATCAGACATTGGGAGATCGTTATCAATCTCCTTACACATCAGAAGTAATTTCTTGACTTAGGTAGTCTTTCTCAGTTTCCTTTCATCAGACATTGGGAGATCGTTATCAATCTCCTTACACATCAGAAGTAATTTCTTGACTTAGATAGTCTTTCTCAGTATCCTTTCATCAGACATTGGGAGATCGTTATCAATCTCCTTATACATCAGGAGTAATTTCTTGACTTAAGTAGTCTTTCTCAGTTTCGTTTCATCAGACATTGGGAGATCGTTATCAATCTCCTTAAACATCAGGAGTAATTTCTTCCCTGTTATTATGTTGCAATGAAGGCAGACAGGGATGGGTCCAATATGAAGCTAACCAGCTCACAACAGGAGCAATCAGTATCCACTCCCTTCAACTTCTGCTGGGAGAGACTAAGCATTGTTTGCCTTACTCAAGGGCAATGGCATTGAGTTGAACTGGTTACATCTATTTTGGCTTTTATGATTCCCACCTCGCTTCAGAGGTCACAGATTGTGAGAATTGTGTGGATTTGTTTGCCCTAGTAATGCGGGAGTGTGGGGAAATGAACAGGCTGATAGGCTGTCAGAGAATGAACCTCTATGTGATCGATTACTTATGAACATGGGAGAGGTGGCCGTGTGCCTGTGGGACCAGGTAGAGAAGGTGGGGGATCAGAGTGAAAACCTATATGTGGAAAGAATTAGATTGCGGGGCATCTGCACGGGTTATGGAAGAATCTCAAAACTGAGAGGGAAGGCAAGGAGAACTTTCAATCAAATAGCGATGGGAACAATTAGTATGACTCTTTGCTGGCTATTGAACAAGGGGACGGAGCATGTATGGGAATGTCCTGAGTGCAGTGATGTTAGTTCTTAGCTCAACTCAACTCACTGAATCTCCATCTTGATCATAACACAGTGAAGTTATGAAACATGTTCACCTCTTGATGCCAATTATATAAACTTATTTAAACATAAATAATAATTTTGTATTCAATATTATTAGGACTACAGAAGCCAGATTTTCTATTATACACGACTGAAATAGTAACAGAACATTAAAAATCAACAACAGTATCAGCTGGCACATTATATTACCAACAAAATCTATCAAGTTTTTTTTTAGATCCAGCCATAAACACTTTGATTACCATATATAAAATGGACACACAAAAATGCCGAAGTCAAACTGTCTCATCCTAGTCAAGAACTGAATGAAACAAATGTCAGGATTTTTACCTGTTGACTAAGCTGGTTTTACCAACAGCTGTATCTCCAACTAGTACTGCTTTAGTTATCTTCAATCTAAAAACATTCAAGAGGTCACATCGTCAAAAAAAGTTAAATTATAGGTTATAATATTAAATAATAGAGATCTGTATGGCTAAGAGGTTTAACACGCTACTTTCTTTTCTGTAGCGTATTGGGTTCGTTCAATATGCTGGTCAGCTGGACTTAAATGTTGACTTTTCATCCTTGACTTGGGGACATAAATTACAAATACCTCAGAAATAAGAACTGGTTCACTTGCCTGATGGCAAGAGACACTGGTAATAGGAAAAGCTGACCCATGTGTAAAATCAGTCCAGTGCATTCAGTATTAGTAGCAACTACCAACTCTAGTAGCAAAGGTGTGGACTATGTTTGAGTTCAAAGCATGTAAACATTATAAAACAAACCAATTTAAGAAATACACTTTATTTGTTTTTTTTTATTAAGGAGTCATTTCAATCCATTTTGTTTAGGTCTTCCCCTTACCCTGAAAACCTCATTCTGAGAATTAATTATTTATGGATCTGGCAGAATTTGAAACACCCTTACTAGATTACCAGAAAAATTAGCCACGGCACCAGGAAATGTGTATATAAAAGCTGAATTTTCAACAATTTTCTTAGCCTTTATTTGCAAAAAAAAAAAAAAAAATGCTGGTTACTGAGAAACATGGGCTGGCTCTTGAATTATGTTTAGTTTTTTGTTTTTTTTTATCTATCTTGGCTCCCAGGGGTCTATGGGGAAAACAACTGCACTCAAGAAGTGAATTGAATGAAAGAGTCTGAAAATGAACTCACGATCTTCTGAGCATGAAAATGGGAAGCAAGACACATTAACCGTCAATTTTCTGTTGTGCAACATAAATACTAACAAATGTGTAAAAACGGAATGCTAATGTTTTATATACCTATATAATAACTGTAATGCGTCAATAAATAACTAAAGTAACACTGCAATTTACTTTTTACATTAAATACTACAATCCCAGAAAACAACACAAGAGGATCAAATCGGCTTATAGTGCCACAATGTTGCTTCCAGCTTTTTTTTAAAACCTAGAAAGCAATGATATACTTCTTCTTTCTCTCTTTCTCCAATTACCTTAGTGAAGTGTTTGGGGGAGGTGTAAAGATCTTTATGTGATCTTTCTAATGCTCTTTGTAAGTTGGTATTCGTTTCTCTAAGGTTGTTCTTGATACCATCACTCCATCTTTTATGTAGTCTTCCCCTTGCCATGTATCCTTTATAATTCTTCAATGTGGCTCTTTATGGCATTCTAGTGAGGTAGCCAAATCATCAAATCTGTTAATCTTTAATGAAGTGTATATTTCTTTCAGACTCACTGAACATAAACTTGCCTAGTAATTCACAAACAGCCCAAAAAATGCTGAGGTTGACTGTGACATCTTGTACACGACGTGCAACTAACTGTATTCATATTCATCAACTAATATTTTTTACCTATCACCCCCTAAATTATTATTACCAATACCCTTCCTCTTCAGGCACCTTTCCATTCTATGTGTTGATCTCAGCACTCTAACATTTCTCTATGAAGTCCCCTACTAGCATGCAAATGTAATCTCAAGGTCATACTAGACAAGTGTAGATTACATCAACTTTCTAATTCCCATTCATTCAGTGTAACTTGTCTTAGACCTCAGTGTAAGGCCATTCCTTTTGTACATAAGACTCGGATTATGCAATTACCCACTGCAACTTTCTACATTGATCAAGGGTTTACCTGTATGAGCTTCAATGTCATTTATGTGATCATCTGCAAATGGTGCGGCATGAAATACACTGGAACAACAGACTTAGGCTTGGCTGACATTATTCAGATGTTAATGATGGTGCTCATAAAACTGGGTCTACATATTTCAACAATGCAGATTACTGTGGGCGTGTCTGATATCTAGACCACAGCCAAGAAAACTTGCACTGCTCGTGAAACAGACTGCAAGAGATTCTGGAAAACCACTTCATTTTTCAATAGGGGTCACTTTCATTGCACAGACTCAATATCTAACACAATTTCATTTAACCTTAATTTAATTTTTGGTCTTTTGATCGTCTGACCCCTCATTAGTAAGTCATTCTCACTTCTACATCTGTGAACTCTCAACTTTTCTTGCTCTGGATCCATCCCACTCAAGTCTTCCCTGTAAAAATGATCTTCACCCCACATCTATTTTCCCTTATCCGCCTACATCACTTCCAGTCACCTAATTTATGGAGCTTGTGGCACTCGGTTGAGAGTTGAGATTTTGTGCCTTTTTAAACAATGATTTGCATGTAGCCGTACCAGTGTTTTTTTTTCTTTTTGTTTATGTTTGCTGATGAAGGCTTTCTAGCAAGGTCAGTTCTGTCATTTACAGTTGTGCTCTTGTAAAGCTGACCAATGCCACTTACCATGTTTCTTAATTTACTCACTGTATTTTGAAAAACTTTACTGCAGTTCAACTAATTTCATTACTGTTTTCAATTCAACATAACTACATCTCACTCTCTCTATCTCACGCTTACATGCTTTGTCTTTGTCACTTTTTTTCCCTCACTTTTCTCTGTCTGTCTGTCTATCTCTTTCTCTCTTACATACTTTGTCACTCTTTTTCCCTCATGCCCTACTCTCCCTCTCTCACTTTCTTTCACTCTCTCATACTTGATCACTCTTTTTCACTC
Source organism: Cepaea nemoralis (assembly GCA_014155875.1). Lineage (NCBI taxonomy): Eukaryota > Metazoa > Mollusca > Gastropoda > Stylommatophora > Helicidae > Cepaea > Cepaea nemoralis. Next base: position 78,336 of record JACEFZ010019496.1, read on the forward strand.
GCTTTCTACTTTCTCTCTCTCTTCTTCTCTGGGGATTGAACCCCTGGCTAGTGCAATAGTAAGTGAGCTCACTAACAACTGTGCTATCATGGCTCCAACAGCACTCACATAATTTTTAAATACCCAATAAATTGCTCATACCCAACGCGCCCAGTTCTATTTTCAGCACATGCTGCTTTGACCTTTGGATGAAAGTTCGCCTTCTGATATGGTGTGGCTGCTGCATTGTATGCCTGTAATATTGAACATTTCAGGCAGAGTTAACAAACAATGAAACACGGAAAAAGCAAACCTAACCACTGACAAACGATGAAACATGGAAACACCAAATCTAACCAATAAAATATGAAACACAGAAACAGAAAATTTAACTACTAAAAACAAACAAAATAACATTAACTTGTTCAGCAGAATATGTTTTATTAACTCTTAAACTATGGAAAGACAGTATTTGGACCTGATATTCCCAGGCGTTATAATTTCACTTAAATATGCACAGATTAAGCTGGAAGTCTAACAATAAATTAAGCTAACAAGTGTCAAAAATAGTTATATTAAGGCCAACAGCTTGTGACAGGCAAGCCACATTGCTTTTTAATCCTTTGATGTTGGCACTTTCTCTCATTGCGAAGCAGAATTCGTCAAGTGCTGGATTGTTCACCGTTAATAAGAAACATGAGTTGGGTATGGAAGTCTCCTTGAATGGAAGGCAAAGTGAGTGTTCTGCTCCTGCCATACCTTAAGGGCTGACTGGCATACATCTGGCTGCAAAGATGCTGTCCCCACTCTGAGGCCGTGGAATGTCCCATGGAACTGCCCAGGAAGGTTAACCCAGTGAACACATTCCAGGATCAAACCAGATACACTAACCAAACAGTCCAATACCATGGACAGATAGAAAAACCAACGAACAAGTCCTTCAAGAAACAAATGAAGATCGTAAACTGATTAGAGTCATTAGACGTAGACAGTCAAACATTTTTGGGCATGTTATGAGAAGCAATGAATTGGAGAACTTGTGACAACTGGCAAGATCGAAGGGAGGAGACCAAGGGGAAGACCTAGAAGCAAATACCTGGATGGCTTGGCCATGTGGCATGGTCGAGACAGGAACACAGAGCTGATCCACGACTCTGGTGATCAAGTGAGATGGCAGAACATGACCGCCCACGCTTACCGGCATGGCACATGATGGATGTTGTCTGTTTAAAAATAAACAAGCCACGGTAATAGAAGGCAGAATTTCTCAGCTTCCCATTTTAGGGCCGCGATAAAATCTTAGTTATCTCTTAGGTTATCATTGCACTTCCTGGTATTAAATTACGTCACCAAAAAATGCATAACTCCGTTTAGAATTAACGCACACTCTTCGTTGAGATACCGTTAGATTCGTCTTGTCAAGCTCTATCTAACTGGTATGATTTCATAAGTAAAAACCCAATTTTTAAATATTGACCAAAATTGCTATTCTTCTTACCGGTGTGAATGTGGTGATCACTCTGTCGGATGCCACAGGGGACAGCATCGTTCGTCCAGAAGACATTTTGTTCCTGGGCATGTAAAATGTGAGCAAACAATCTAAAGATAATGACAAGTTGAAGTTAAAGATGTATATTCTGAGTTCATGAACTCTCAGTCAGACGAATATAATATTAATTTAAAACCACAAACAAACAATAGTAACTAAAGGCAGTAACCCGGAAGTTTACCAAGAGGTTGTGAAGGACTCAAAACCTGGACGCACATAAAGTAACGAAACGAATATATCATGTATAGGTGATAGCAATGAGAGAGGTGACATATTAGTAAGCGAAGTGAGCAGGACAAAACCTGGTTTGACACAGTCAATGCCTGCATGCACTTATTTTCGCACTGGCGAAAGGCCTTGCAAGTTTATGGGGCCTATGTAGACAAATATTATGTTTAAAGGAAATGTCATTTATGTTTGTAAATTTAATTCATTTTGACCAAACAGTTTTCTTGCACCCCCTCCCCCCCCCCCCCCTCTCTCTCTCTCTCTCTCTCTCTCTCTCTCACTCTCTCTCTCTCTCTCTCTCTCTCTCTCTCTCGCTTCCAAATGGTGGGTGCAATTACTTTCTGATCATCCCTCCTATTTCATTGTTTCTTTAAAATGCATTGTATCCTTCTTCCTCTTCTTCTTCGTTCATCCGGATTTTTTTTTTCCGGATGTGACTGCGTTGTGCCTGTTTACAGCAGAGCTGCGTTCTTGCGCCGTTAGGCCGACACATCCGACTTCTGCGGACATTTGTTGACCGGGTTAACCTTCCAGGGGCATTGTATCCTATAACTATAATTATAAATCATACAATTCAACTGCGCATACTTTTCTCTAGTTGCTTGGAGAATATTTAAAATATCATAGAAGTATTTGGAGAATTTGGAGTAGATATATTAACCAAAATGTTGAATGATATTTAGGGCCTACAGCAGTGGATATTTACCCAGTGATATGCTGAAATCTGTATTTATAGCTATACCAAAAAGACGAGGAGCAATTGATTGTGAAGATTTTCGTACAATTAACCTTATAAATCATATCACTAAGCTTCTACTCAGAACCATAATAAGAAGAACCAAAAAGAAAATAAAAATGGAAATTAGTGAAGAACAGTAAGGATTTGTGGAAGGAAAGGGCACAAACAATGCAATTTATACATTACGGACACTAATAGAAAGGTCAATAGAGAAACAGAGAGACATATATTTGTGCTTCATAGATTATACTAAGGCATTTGATAAAGTAAAACATGATGAACTGATTAAAATGTTGGAAGATATCAACATTGATGGACAAGATTTAAGAATAATAAAGAATGTTTACTGGAACCAAGTAGCAGCAATTAAAATGGGAAATAAAGAGGGTAGTTACGAACAGATAAAACTAGGAGTACGACAGGGGTGTGTCTTGTCACCAGATCTGTTCTCCCTGTATAGCGAAGTAATAATGAGAGAGATCAAAGAGATGCCAGGAATACTAGTTGGAGGTTATAATATAAATAATATACGCTATGCAGATGACACAGTATTGGTGGCGGATAATTAAACAGACCTACAACAATTATTAGACGTTGTAGTAACAGAGAGTGCAAGGAAAGGACTCTCCTTGAATATCAAGAAAACAGTAACAATGGTAATATCAAAGAAAATGGTGACACCAAAATGTGACATAGAAATAAATAGAAGGGAAAATCCTTAACCAAGTTGATAATTTTAGATACCTAGGGGCATTTATAACATCAGATGGAAGATGTACAACAGAGATTAGGAGCAGAATAGGGCAGGCAAAAGCCGCATTTCAGAAAATAAGAGTATCTTATGCAATAAGTCACTATCACTGAATGTAAGAAAGAGAGTGCTGAAATGCTATGTGGAACCAGTTTTGCTGTATGGCAGTGAATCTTGGAATGTAAATGAACAAATTAAGAAGTAATTAGAAGCAACAGAGATGTGGTTCCTGAGACGAATGTTGCGAATTCCTTGGACTGCCAGAGTAACTAACGACGACTGCCTGAAACAGGCTAATGAAACTAGAACATTATATACAACAATAAGACAGAGACAAACAGCGTTCCTCGGTCATGTGATGAGAAGAGAGGCATTAGAGAACATCGTAACAACTGGAAAGATCGAGGGGAAGAGAGGCAGAGGTAGACCAAGAGAAGTGATGCTGGATGGATTGAGACGGTGGCATGGAGGAATATCAGCAGCAGAGTTGATCCAGAAAACCAAAGACCGAGATCTGTGGACAGCCATGAACGCCTACGCCAGCCGGCACGGCACTTGATGATGAATATCTTGATAGTAATGCCTTGAATTATCACTACACTTCTGAATAATTCTGTTCAAGTATTCTGCGGGATTACAGATATCTAAAAGAAAAATATGTAGATAAGAATTGACTAAGGGACATAAACATCTAATATTTTACAAGGGAGATGACTAGGATTTTAAGAAAGAAATAAGATAGCTAACTAAAATATATTAAATATCTTAAAGATCTCTCACTTATTTCTTTGGTAAATTAAAAGAACAAAATAACAGTAAAATATTTTAATAAAAATAGCAATACTATTAAAATTTTTAAAGAAAATCTTTATAAGTTTTTTGTACTTACATTTTATAATCATCTTGTAATGTTCGGTATTTGATTTTAATTGCTAATAGAATACTTTTAATGTTACACACCCAACAAACCAAACCCATGTTTCCCCTAGGGGAAACAACAATTTTTTACTGGCTTCCTAAGGCCACATAATGTAAAGAAAATCAAACACCATCATCCATTATGTGCCATGCCGGTGGCCGGTCATGTTCTGCCATCTCACTCGATCACCAGAGTCGTGGATATGCTCCGTGTTCCTGTCTCGACCATGCAACGTAGCCAATCCAGCCAGGTATTTACTTCTAGGTCTTCTCCTTGGTCTCTTCCCTTCGATCTTACCAAGTTCTCCAAGTCATTTCTTCTTATAACATGCCCAAAAAAATGTGACTGTTTCCTACGTCTAATGACTCTAATCAGTTTACGATCTTCATTTGTTTCTTGAAGGACTTGCTCATTGGTTTTTCTGTCTGTCCGAGGTATTCTTTGCATTTTCCTCAGAAACCATATTTCCACAGCCATCAGCTGTTTTTCAGCTTGACTGCTTATTGTCCACGGTTCACATCCATACAAAAGTATAGGTTCTATGTAGCACCTCAACACTCTTTTTGTCGTTTCACTTGATATCTTTGTATTGGTCAGTATGTTTTTCATCTTGCAAAAGGCTACCTTCGCAATAGCAATTCTTGTTCTAATCTCTTCAAGGCATCTCCCATCAGACTGTACCGAGATAACAGTATCGATTCACTTGTTTAAGAATATGCCCATTTACTTGTATATCACATTGTGGAATTTCCTTCTTCCCAGTGACGACCATAACCTGTGTCTTCTGAATATTCAGTTATAACACTAGTTGTTCACTGTGTGCAACAACTGCATCTACTGACTTTTGCAGGCCTGTTCATTGTCTGCAATCAAGACTGTATCGTCTGCATATCTAATGTTATTCATGTACCGTCCTCCAATGTTGATTCCTTCCATATCTTCTATATTTCTGAATATATTTTCACTGTACAGTGAAACAAGATCTGGAGACATTACACATCCCTGTCTCACATCTGTTTTAATAGGCTGATATTGACCTACATCGTTATCATTTCTGATGGCAACTTGTTGTTTCCAATATATGTTTTTTACAAGTCTAAGGTCTTTTCCATCAATTTGTAGATCTTCAAGAATCCTTATCATGTCGACATATCTCACTTTACCGAAAGCCTTTGTGTAGTCAATAAACCAAGGATATAGATCTTTGTTTACTTCTATAGGACGCTCAATTACTGTTCTACAAACCCAAATTGTTCTTCTCCTATTTCGGGTTGTATTTTCTTCCTAACTCTTTGCAAGATGTGGAATGCGCCTGGCCCTGCATCCAGCAGGGTTGGGATCGGCGAGCCTCTCCCAGGAGGGGTGAAGAGCGAAAAGTAGTAGCCTGCCGATGACCCGCAGAATACACAAGTCAACCCCCACCTCCACGTGGTGCAGACCGGGCAACCATGACCGCGAGGTCATGGGCTAACGGGGCTATGGCTCGCCATAGGGGATGAACTCCCTGTGGTCAGATTAGTGTCCTAAACCTGCGACTGGCCTAGTAAGCCGGCAGGGGATCTTCCTACTGCTCGTAGAAAAACTAAGAAGTATAAACGGACTGACCCAAATGGATCCGACCCGGCAATGTTAATGGGCTACGAGATCCGCGACTCAAAAAATAGGCACAATGAAAGTCTGCGGTTTCAATAGTAAAGAAGAAGAGCTTATAGAAACAATGGAAGAGAGGAAAATTGGACTGATGGGAATAGCGAACACCAGAACAAAGGGGAAAGGATGCAAGGAGCTCCACCGCAGTTACACGTTTGTTTACTCTGGAGTGGAACAGCAAGAAAGGGCAAGACACGGTGTGGGAATAGTCATCTAACCACGGCTAGCAAGAGGAATACTAGAAATAAAATATATATCAGAAAGAATCATAACAGTGAGAATAAAAGAACAAACAATTACAACATATGTATAAATATACGCACCATGTAATGCAAACAATAATGAGCAAGAATGCGAGGACTTCTACGAAGACATACATGACGTGCTAAATAAAATAGATAAGCAGGACAACACCATAGTTATAGGAGACTTCAATGCAAGACTAGGACATAACAGAGTGGGCATAGAAAAACATCTGGGAGCATTTGGAGATCAGCAGAATGAAAGGAATGATAACGGAAGTAGATTGATAGAGCTTTGCAGCCAACACGACCTCTGTATAACAAACACATTCTATAAATATTCACAAGTATACACCTGGTATAAATGGAACGATCTAGATACTAAAAGCCAAATTGATTTTATATTAACAAGAAATAACAGAAAGAGAAATATATTAGATGCAAGGGCAGTGCCTAATTTCAGTATAAACACAGATCATAAAGCAGTAGTTGCCACAATAAGAACCACCAGAAGAAGAAAACAAAGGGCAGGAAAATGCATGCCATGCGAATCAGTAAACTTAAAAAACCTTAAAGACGAGGCAGTAAGGGAAAATTAAGAGAAAGAACTACTGAACTCTTTGTAAAATTACCTACAGAAAGAAAAACAGTGGAAGAAGAATGGGAGATATTCAAGTCAAGCATTTTAAATAATGCAAAAATAACATGTGGAACCACGAAAAAACCGAAACACAACTTGGATTTAGGAAAAAGCAAAGGGTGCACAGATGCCATTTTTGCTCTTAGACAACTTATAGAAAAATCATTCGAATTCACTGAAACGCTCTACTTAGCCTTTGTCGACCGAGAAAAGGCATTCGATAGAGTAGATAGAAACAAGCTGTGGGATATCCTTAAATAATATTTAGTGAGTACACATCTAACCAACCTATGTAGAAGTTTATACAACAACAATGAATGCATAGTGAGAGCAACTGGAGGACACTCAGAACCTTCACCATAAGATCTGGAGTACGACAAGGTTGTGTCCTGTCCCCTTTCTTGTTCATAACATATATAGACAACATATGTAAAGAAACCAGTCAAACAGAGACAGCAAGAATACCGCATGACGAGAACACAAAAGAGGAAGCATATGCAAATCTAACCATTAGAAAACTCCTGTTTGCAAACGACCAAGCACTAATAGCAAAATCAGAAGCTGAATTACAAGACTACATGAATAGTCTAAACGAAATGTGTAGGGAACATAACATGAAAATTAGCACAAGCAAAACAGAGGTAATGACTATAACTAAAGAAGAACAAACAACAACAATTCACCTAAACGAACATCCCTTGAAACAAGTAAAGAGCTTCAAGTACCTAGGAAGTATAATATCATCAAATGGCAGATCAGAAGACGAGATCGAAAATAGGTGCAATAAGGCAAATCAACTCATTGGACAAATGGCACCAATACTAAAGAACAAACATGTATCAATAACTACTAAGAAAGCACTTTACAACACAATCTTCCTACCAACTCTATGCTACGAATGCCAAACCTGGACAATGACAGAAAAAGAGAAAAGAAAAATCACAACAACAGAAATGAGATTCCTGAGAAGAATACTCAACATATCAAAAAGAGATAAGATCAGAAATGAAGAAATCATGACTAAAGTGGGGGTTAAAGCAGCACCAGATTTTATTAGAAAGCAGCAAGTCAAATGGTTTGGCCATGCACGTAGATTACCAGCCAACAGCATAACACAACAAGCGCTGATGTACAGACCAGATGGAAACAGAGGAAGAGGGCGACCACGTAAACGTTGGACGGAGGGAATAGCAGAGTCCATGGGAATATCGATATATGAAACCCATAATCGGGCACTCTCATGATGTTTATACTTCACCTCGACACCGCAAGGTATAAGAGGAACATGATGAGATGAGATGAGACTCTTTGCATAATTCTCAGCATAATCTTCGTGATGTGGCTCATTATACTAATTTCTTACTGGCTTCCTAATGCCACACAATTTAAAGAAAATCAAACACGCCAATCCCAAAATTAGGGGAACAGAATGAAAGAGGTTGCAAGCTTGTACAGTTGGCAAAAGAGCATGATATGATTATTGGAAACACCTGGTATCAGTATCAACATCACCCAATGAGATTATTGACATGGAGGAGTCCTGATCATAAGATCAGATTGGTTACATTCTCATCAACAGAAGATCATCATTATCTCCGGTGCTGTTCAACGCCTACACTGTGAGAATCACCAGCGAGCAAATCATAGGACCGGGGAGGACTTTGTTGTACGCAGGCGATGATTTAATGTGTCGTCAGTGCAAGAACAGAGATCATGTTGCTGTAGAACTACAAATCGAACTCAATCGCATAAGCACTTGGTGTGTTGAAGCTGGGGTAATGGTCAAACCCATTTTAAACTTTATTATAAAGGCAACAGTGACATGGCTCTCTTTGAATAATCATATTGTAAACACCCCAAAGCCAACTGTAAATCTAGGTTCAGAGACGGTGGAAAGAACGCAGGCGAGGAATTACCTGGGGATACGACTTGATCGAAGCCTAACTTATACTGAGCATTCAGACCAGGTGCCACCAAAGGACAAACGGGGTATGCTGCGATGCGGGTGATGGCGGTGTCAAACTGTGAGCAGCGCCATCTATGTCTTCGTTACGAGGGTCAAGTCCTTTCTGTTTTGGAGTATGCGATAGTGATCCTGACTCTCCGCCGTAAGTAGATAGAAGGGATGGAAAGGTTAAAGAACGAAGCCGTGCGCATTATTCTTGGGTGTACAAGGGATACAGCATGCAGGGCGATGCGCTACCGTCTTGATTTCCAACAATGAGGGACAGAATACAATTGTGCCAAGCACGTGCCTATCTCAGAGTCAACGAAAACACACAACATCCACTGCAAAGCGATATTAAGAAGGTAAAGGGCAGCAGATTCAAAAGAGGAAAGTTGTGTATGGGTCAAGCCGAAGACATTCTTCAGCAGATGTGTTCACTTGAGGACTTAGAATCTGGCGAAGAGTGGGTACAAGTGCCAACAGAGTTCTGTACATCTTTTTCAGTGTGCATCCAACTAGACAGAAAATGCAGACAAGAAAATCCAGCTGCTGTGGAGGCGGAAGTACAGGCTCTAATCTTCGAGGATGATGCTGTAATTTACACGGATGGGTCAGTCGTCCGAGGAGTGAGAAGTACATGGGCCCTTACGGCTCAGGCGGGAGGGGAAATGTGAAGGAAGAGTCTGGCCCTTTTGCTTTGACCTCAAGCAACCTGACTATAGAAGTCATGGCAGTAAGTAAAGCAATAACATGGCTCGAGATACAGACATTCAATCGGGCATGTGTCCTTAGTGACTCAATGAGTATACTCAGGATGACAGAGATGGGGTGGGTCCGAAAAGCGTGGCTGCTGTCTCTGGAACGGTCTCAGCTGGCAAAGATTAGTTTCATCTTCGTGCAGGGCATGGGGGTGTACAAGGGAATGAGCAGGATGACAGGCTTGCAGGTAGGGCTACTGTGGAAGGCAGACGAGCCAGACATTCTGAATGCTCTACGAGAGTAGTACTTGTGGATGGAATCGACTCGCAAATCGGTGGATATATCCACGCATATCCGCGGATATATCTTCCTTCTTTGGGTATATGTGCGGTAATGTTGTGATATGTGAAATGTTGAGAAATGCATATCATCCGAAATGGTATAATTTATGAAAAATCGATTGGGCATACAACATCTGTGATTTAAAAAAAAAAAAATGTTGATATTACCCGCATTTCTGCATAGTAGCAGAAATAATGTGTATTGTAAATTAACGGAGCTGGCGTGACAGCTGTCGTTACTAATCACATCACCTTTATAATTAACAAAGCGAGATCAATTGAGACACGTGTCTAGTTGAATGTCAAAGAGCCAGGGGATGGCGCGATAACTGAGGTGCCAGATGTCCTAATTGTTTCACAAGATGTCATCTGTGGTAAAACCTTCCTTATCTTCCTAATTGTTTAGTAGGCACGCGACATGGGCAGCCCGAAAGGCGTTTATCGCATAACAGCTATGACATAGTGACGGCACCGCCTAGTATATATGGATTGTTAAGCTCGTTGTTTTTGGCGGGAAAATGTTGAAAGTCTATTCAAAAGCGGAAGGAGCGGTCTCTTCATGTGTATGTCTTTGAGTTGTTAAGATCGTTGGTATGGAGCGGGGTAAGTCTAGTCTACTAAGAGATGGAGGGGTGATGTCCGGTCATCGCCCGAGTGACCACTAGTCCAGTCTTATGTGACGTCCTCAGACTACCCTAACAACTGGACTCTCCGTATGTCATAGGCGTGTCTGTGCCTTGGTAAGGCCGATGATATTGGTGGGAAATAAAAGTCTACTAAGCGTTGGTATCCGTCATGTCCGGTCACGGCCATTAGTCCGGTCATCGAGAACTGACCACCAGTTCGGTCTTATTATTTTTCCCTTTAAAATAAAAGATAGTGGTTAATAGTGGTCTTTAGTGTGCAGAGCTTGAACGCTATCATCATACGGTGTCAGCTCATTAAATGAAAACTTTAAAAAGTAAACAAGGCAGCTAATACTGTTTGTAGTGGATATGGCTTAGGGATATTCATTGTTAAGAGATTGGTGAGTGGTGGTGTCACTAGATAAGTGCTTCCAAACAAATTCCTCATACGGTATCAGAGCGTTAAAGGAAAAGCTTAAAGAAACAAGTAACAATGGCTGTCCAGGTCGTCGTGGGTGTTGGGTTCGAATCTCGGTTGGGAGGTCGATGGGTAGAAGAAATATTGGTTCTATTTTTGTTAATTAGTTGTTATGATGACAGCTGGTGGGGTGTTATACTGGCGTAAGTGTTATGTTTAGCAATATAAACAATTACTGATGTGCGGGTTGAAGAGTTCGTGTAACAAAGGAGAGTAAGATTATGTGATGCCTTACATAGCTGGTATAGTGTCTATGTGTCTGTTATGCTGTATGTTTTGTTCTATTGCCATGTATTATGCGGCCGGTGTGTCATGTGTCTGTCCTCAAAAGCAACACCTTCATTGTCATTAGATGCTTTTCAACTTGTCTGCGCATTGTCCGCGCTTCACAACCATACAAAAGTACAGGTTCTGTGTAGCAATTAATCACTCCTATTCTCATTGTAATTGACATCTTTTTATTAGTCAGTATGTATTCCAGTTTATATTAATCAGTATGTATTCCAGCGTGCAAAAGACTAGCTTCAATATATCGAATATTGGTCTATCATCGTAAAGACACTTCCCAGCAGATTTGGCTTTTTTTTTTTTTTTTTTTTTTTTCTGTATTCAACGATTTTCTTTCCTGCTTGTAGTCTCTTTGCTAATTTTTCCCCATTTCAACTTATGTTGTTTGTCCATCAAGAATGATGATGACCATTCATTTCATCCATTGGAGTTGAAAGTATGGAGCCGTGAGTTCTAAGATGGCTGATAAGCCTATTTTGGCTCGAAATGTTCTTTGACAATGTGGACAAAGAATGCTTAACGATTCTGGAGGAGGATTTCCTGCAGTGGTTTTTCTGTCCTGCCTTTCCTTCACAGCTCTTGCAGTCCTGGTTGCCTCACACGTGACTGCACCCTTGCGTAATGATGCACGCCACGAATTTCGGTCTCTGGCTGCAGTCTCCCAGGTGTCAAGATGAATTCCAAAAGCTTTCAGTGAGATTTTCAGAGTGTCTTTAAAGTGTTTCCTTTGGCCGCCCTGGGGGCGTTTACCACAACGCAACTCGCCGTAAACAAATCGTTTAGGGAACCTGTGATCTGGCATGCGAGTCAATTGACCAGCCCAGCGAATCTGATTATTCATTAGTAGAGTGTGGATACTGGGCATGGGCGCTCTTTCTAGTACTTCAGTGTCTGGGATCTTTTCTTGCCATTTAATCTTCAATAGCTTCCTTAGGCAGACTGCGTGGAAGTGGTTTAATTTCATAGCGTGTCGCTGATAAACAGTCCAGGTTTCACAAGCATATAGCAGTGTGGATAATACAACTGCTTTGTAGACTTTTAGCTTTGTTTGCAGGATTATTCCAATTCTGTTCAATAAATTCTTGTACAGTCTGCCAAAGGCCGCGCTAGCCTTGGAGATTCTTGCATTCACTTCATCACCAATTGTGACAGCTTAGGCACTTAGTCTATAACCATTCACTTTGATATTCGGCACAGTGTGATTATTCCCTGGAGCTGGCTGGTTCATAACTACAGTCTTCTCCAAGTTGATATTGAGCCCAAAGTTGGCACAGGCATGTGAGAAATTCAATATTTTCCTGTACTCTTGCCTGCATACCATCATGAAATATCCGCACTATTTGAACAAACTTTCGTGGACAGCCATATTTTGCCATAATCTTCCACAGCCCCTCTCTGCTGATTGTATCAAAAGCCTTGGTATGGTCAATGAAAGTGGAGAACATTTCGCAGTTCTGTTCCTAACATTTCTCTTGATCATGACAGCAGTTCCTCGTTCTTTTCTGAAGCTACATTGACTTTCAAGAAGAAGACCTTGATCGAGATGGGCCGTTAGATGATTGAGAAGTATTCTGGCGAGTATCTTCCCTGCATTTGAGAGCAAGGAGATGCCTCGGTGGTTGTCACAGGATTGGCGATTTCTTTTACGTTTGTAAAGGTGGACTATTGACGCGTCCCTGAAATCTTGTGTCATGGTCTCGTTCACCCATATGTTTGTAAAGACTTGGTGAAGCTGCTCTGTTAGGACCGGCCCACCTACCTTGTATACCTCTACTGGGATGGAGTCAGGACCAGGTGCCTTGCCGCTGGAGAGTTGCTTGATGGCTTTGTTTACTTCCACTATGGTTGGCAGGTCATCAAGTGTATCACTGGTGGGAACTTGAGGAAAGCAGTTGATGGTTTCATCATCGAAGAAGGAAGTTGCAGTTAAGATGTTGCTGAAATGCTCTGCCCAGCGTTGAAGGATTTCTTTCTTATCGGTGATCAATGTTCCCCAATCTGCACTGAGGAGGGGAATTATGCCTGGTGAGGTAGGACCATAGACCGCTTTCAAGTGAGTCGTAGAAGTTTTTCATATCATGTCTGTCAGCAAAGCTTTGAATTTCATCAGCTTTGCTGCTCAGCCAGGTGTCCCGCATGTGCCGAAGTTTCTGCTGCACTACTCTCTGAATGTTCTTGAAGGCATCTCATTTTTATGTTGACTTCGAGTCATTCAAATGTGCCTTGAGGAGAAGATGTTTCTCGGCCAGCAGTTGGTTGATGTCTTCGGAATTTTCATCAAACCAGTATTTATGCTTTCGGGGGGTTGGACTCAGGATTTCTATAGCAGTGTTGTAAATTATGTCCTTTAGGGCTCTCCACTTTGTTTCTGTATCCTGTTTAGCTGCAGCATTGGGCTTGAGGCGGTCTTCCAGCATATTTTCAAACGACAGCTGCATTTTCTTGCTGTTTAGGCGGGTGACATTTAGTTGTTGTTTTTTTTTTTTTTTTTTTTGCATTTTCAACCCTTGAGGACGCCGTGGTGGTTTGATGTGTATGCTTATTTTGGAGATAATGAGACGATGGTCTGTCCAACATTCAGCACCACACATGGATTTTGTCACCCGAACGTTTTGTCTGTCACTCCTCCTGACGATGACATAGTCAATGAGGTGCCAGTGTTTCGAGCGAGGGTGCATCCACGATGTCCTATTTCTCATGGGGAGACGGAAAATTGTGTTGGTAATCAGGAGATCGTGTTCGGTACATGTCTTAAGGAGGAGGAGTCCATTGCTGTTACAATTTCCGACTCCGTACTTTCCAATAATGTCACTCCAAGAGGTAGTGTCCGTGCCTACTCTTGCATTGAAATCCCCAAGGAGTTTAAGTTTGTCTCCTTTGGGAACAGATGTTAATGCATTGTGCAGGTCCTCATAGAACTTGTTCTTGACATCATCTTCATTGGTCATAGTTGGTGCCTAGACACTCACAATGGTTGCATGCTTCCTTCCTTTCAGCAGGGGCATCTTAATGGTCATGAGCCTGTCGTTTATAGCCTTTGGAAATCCAGCTAATTTGCCGACCAGGGCCGACTTAATAGCAAATCCCACACCGGATTGGCGTCTCTCCTCGCTTTTCCTTCCGCTCCAGAAAAATGTGTAGCCGGCACCTATTTCACATATTTGGCCTTCTTCTGCAAGTTTTGTCTCGCTCAAGGCTGCAATGTCGATGTTGTACCTGCCCAGATCTCCCCCACTCAGTGCTGTTCGTCTGTCTGGACCCGACGCGCCGTCTCTGTCAAGTAGGATGCGTACATTCCAAGTTCCAATTGTTAAGGGAATATGGTTTGATCTTTAGATTTACCTGTTTTTTCTATGTTTGTATGTCGACCGTAGTTTAGGGTACCCAGCAACCGCGGCTAGCTGGTTAGGTAGTGATGGATCAAACAATGTTTAGAGCACCTTTTCTAGCCCCTTCCTCATGGTATGGAGGTGAGCAGTGTGTTCCTATAGAAGGCTGCTCAGTCGCTCAGGAATCTGCCGAATCCCACTGCTGCTCCGTTCAGTAGAAGGCGACCATATGGCCTGAGCCACCTGTGTGCAGGTCTGCGATTACGGCTGCCAGCGTACCCACGCCTGCCGCTTCGCGCTCATCCATCGCTACAGCGCTTGAAGGTGATATATGACGTTGGATGAAGAATGACTTGCGCGATGATTTGGATTAAAGTGAGGAAGAGTTGCGCAATTCGTCGACCTCACTCTCTCGCTTGAGTCCATCTGAGTCCAGTGGCAAGACAAGTAAAGACGACTGGAGACGAATACAGGTGCAGTGTATGACCAGGGCGCTGTACGTACCTTGCCGTGCTCAATACGTTTCACAACGCTTTGCAGGTAAACGCCGTCTTGCCCTTTGAATCAGGAATGATTTCTTTCGCGCAGTCTGCCGAGTCCTATCTTCACATGCTGGGTAGGCTTACCTTAGTTCACCGCTTTGTTTGACACCAAATCAGCTACCCACATTTGATTTTAGCCAGCCTCTCACAGCTGTTTCCCGGGGGGTGGCCGCAGTATTTCAACTTATAGCGCTTATGCGTCGTAACAACAAACCTTAAGACAAGGAATGTTCAAAGCTCACACGTTTGGATACGTAACTGCTTCCGGTTTTGTATAGTCAAAAATGTAAACTATAATTACTAAGTAATAGTAAATAGATAGTATTTGTGCTACACAGTGAAAATATTTTCAGAAATGTAGAAGATATAAATGGAATCATCATTGGAGGAAGAAACATCAACAACATTAGATATGCAGATGATACACTATTGATTGCAGACAATGCACAGGATCTGCAACAATTAGTAGATGCGGTTGTTGTACACAGTGAGCAGTTGGGGTTAGAATTAAATTGTAAGAAGGTACAGGTTATGGTCGTCACTAGGAAGAACGAAGTACCACAATGTAATATACAAGTAAATGGGAATATTCTTCAACAAGTGAATCGGTACAATTATCTCTGAACAGTCATAACATCTGATGGGAGATGCCTTGAAGAGATTAGAACAAGAATCGCCATGGCGAAAGTAGCCTTTAGCGAGATGAAAAACATTCTGACCAATAAAAAGATGTCAATTGAAACGAGAAAAAGAGTGTTGAGGGGGTACACAGAGCCTGTTCTTTTGTATGGATGTGAAACTTGGACAATGTGCAGTCAAGCTGAAAAACATTTGATGGCTACAGAAATGTGGTTTCTGAGGAAAATGCAAAGAGTACCATGGACAGATAGAAAAACCAATGATCAAGTACTACAGGAGACAAATGAAAATCGTAAACTGATTAGAGAAATTAGACGAAGACAGTCAAAATTGTTTGGACATGTTATGAGAAGAAATGGATTGGAGAACTTATTGACAACTGGCAAGATCGAGGGGAACAGACCAAGAGGAAGACCGAGAGGAAAATACCTGGATGGCTTGGCCACATGGCATGGACGAGACAGGAACACTGAGCTGATCCACGACCCTGGTGATCGAGTGAAATGGCGAGTCATGACCACCCACGCTTTCCGGCATGGCACATTATTGATTGAAACAGAAAAAGTAAAGGCGGAGGCACGTGTTAGTAGGACATCGACATCTTCGACTCATACTTGAGAATCCGTTCGTAGGAAGGCAGTGGGTTTTCCATTATATATTTAATGAAAAGTGACTGATTATATATTACACAATCGGTTATTACTATCTTCAGTGGCTGGAACGTAAACACTAGCATCATGCCAATGGTGATGTGCTAAATGATACAATCGTCGCCCTAGAGCTATGTGTCGATGAACAGCCAGACAAATGGTATAGTATAGAGAATAGGAGGTCTACCATCAACAATTTCGATGTATATTTACGGAACCGATCGTCACAACACCTAGGATATATTCGTTATGTGTCTATTGTAAAGTGGTCGACTGTTTATTATAATGATGGTTACTATTATCTGTGGTGGATGGGTCTTAAATACTATCATCATACCAAGGGAGATGTGTTTTAGAGATACAAGACTCGTCCTCGGATTGTGTGACGATGTACACCCAGGACACGTGGTTAATGGCTACAACTGGTCAAAGGGGTCGTTGCTTCCGGTTGCAAGCATAAAGGTAATCCGGGAAAAGTGGGTAATGGCTACACCAGGTCATAGATGGCGTTGCATCCTATCACATGTGTAAGGATACGGTGTTCTTTTGGTTGTCGCACCAACGGAAGTAACTTGTGATGGCCACCCTGCATGGGACTGCTTCTGCTCACGCGGCAACAGGGCATCGGAAGATAAATATGGTCTCTCTATGTCCATGTCGTCCTAGGGTCATCAAATAACAGCAAAGAACATGGAACTATTACTACCACGGCATCTATACAGTATAAGGCAGTTTGGAATATACTATACGCCACAATATCCAGTTCGGCATAGTGTCCGACTAAGCCTTTCTCATAGACATAAAGGAGAGATGTGAGCACCGATGCCAAGCGGGGAAGGCGTTCCTTTACTTAACAGCTAGTGGGTTATACGCCGATGATTGTTTAGCTCATTTTATCACCTGTATAATATTACTCACGAACACAACAAGCTGCCCCGATTCAATTTTAGGCGTCTCATGTAACATGACATATCACGTGCCCGCTGTCCTGTCCTGAAATAATTAGGCCACCTCCACGACTCCTAGAAATTCAACTAGACATGTGTCTCAATTGATCTTTCGTTGTTAATTATAAAGGTGATTTGATTAGCAACGACAGCTGTCGCGCCAGCTCCGCTAACTTACAATACACATTATTCCTGCTACTATACAACATGTAGGTAATATCAATTTTTTTTTTTTTTTTTTTTTGGGGGGGGGGGGGGGGGGGGGGGGGGTCACGGATGTTGTATGTCTAATCGATTATTCATAAATTATACCATTTCAGAGGATATGCATTTCTCAACATTTCACATATAACTATATTATCGTACATATTCTCAAAGAAGGACGATATATCCGAGGACACGCGTGGATATATCCACCGATTTGCGGGTCTTTTCCATCCTCTAGTACTACTCTCGTAGAGCATTCAGAATGTCTGCTTGGTCTGTGGCTCGTCCGACCTCCACAGTAGCCCTACCTGCAAGCCTGTCAGTCTGCTCATTCCCTTGTACACCCCCATGCCCTGGCACGAAGATGAAACTAATCTTTGTCAGCCGAGACCACCCCAGAGACAGCAGCCACTCTTTTCGGACCCACCCCATCTCTATCATCCTGAGCATACTCATTGAGTCACTTAGGACACAAGCCCGATTAAATGTCAGTATCTCGAGCCATGTTATTTCTTTACTCACTGCCATAATTTCCATAGTCAGGCTGCTTGTGGTCAAAGCAAAAGCTCCAGACTCTTCCTTTACACTTTTCCCCCGGCCTGAGCCGTAAGGGCCCATGAACTTCTCACTCCTAAATGACAGACCCGTTCGTGTAAATGACAGCATCATCTTCTAACGAATCCTCGAAGATCAGAGCCTGTACTTCCGCCTTTACAGCAGCTGGATTTTCTGGTCTGCATTTCCTGTCAAGTTGGTTGCACACTGAAAAGGATGTATAGAACTTTGTTGGCATTTGTACCCACTCTTCGCCAGGATGTCTTTGGCTTGACCTATCCATGACTTTCCTCTTTTTTAACCTGCTGTCTTTTACCTTCTTAATCTCGCTGTGCAGTGGATGTTGTGTGTTATCGTTGTCTCTGAGATAGGCACGTGCTTGGCAAAATTGTATTCTGTCCCTCATGGTTGGAAATCAAGAAGGCTCTGCATGCTGTATTTCTTGTACATCCAAAAATAATGGGCACAGCTTCCTTCTTTATCCTTTTCATCCTTTCTATCTGCTTATGGTTGAGAGTCAGGATCGCTATCGCATACTCCAAAAGAGAAAGAACTTGACCGTTATAAAGAAGATATAGATAGCACTACTCACAGTTTGCCGCCGACATCACCTCCATCGCAGCCATACCCCGCTTCGCCTTTGTTATCACCTGGTCTACATGCTCAGTATAAGCTAGGCTTCGATCGAATAGTATCCCCTGGTAATTCATCGCCTGTGTTCTTTCCACCGCCTCTGAACCCAGATTTATTATTCGCGTTGGGGTGTTGACAATATAGTTATTCAAAGAGAACCATGTCTCTGTTGACTTTGTTGGTTTGACCATTGTCCCAGCTTTAATGCACCAAGTGCTTATGCGATTGAGTTTGGTTTACAGTTCTACAGCAACCTGATCTCTGTTCTTGCACTGACGAGACATTAAAACATCGCCTGCATACGACAATGTCCTCCCCGGTCCTATGATTTGCTCGCTGGTGATTCTCACAGTGTAGGCGTTGAACATCACCGGAGATAATGGGAATCTTCTGTTGATGAGAATATAATCAATCTAATGTCTGATCTTATGATCAGGACTCCTCCATATCAATAATCTCCTTGGGTGATGTTGATACCAGGTGTTTCCAATAATCATATCATGCTCTTTTGCCCACTGTACAAGTCTGAAACATCTTTCATTCTTTTCCCCCAATTTTGGGATGGGAGTGTTTCATCATCATCATC
>JACEFZ010019496.1:102500-231634 GCA_014155875.1 Cepaea nemoralis
TGCTGTCCGCTTGAAAAGAGGCTTTCTTCAGGGCATCTCAAACAGGAAGGATCTAGAGGGGCTGTTTGAGAAGTAACAATCAGTGTGCAATGACTAATCATTTATAATTGAAATAATATTTTGCTCTCTAATACACTAACTCTCTATTTTCATAGCTGGGGGAGTCGTTACCTATGGTGAAGCATGGTGGTTCTTGGAACGCTTGGCAGACACGTGACCGGATTTTGTAGATAGGCAGCATCAGCAAGTGCTACCCCAATACCTTGGCTGGGTGAGGCTTGGTCCAGGTCCCGGGACATCAGTAATGTACCTTTCTTTACTTGACTCGTACTTCAGGAATAATTCCTGACATTTACTGAAATTTGAAGATTTAGCACAATCCACCACTAGCAACGCCGTTCGTATTCCGTACGAACCAAAGTTCGTACTGGAACACAATTGGCGTTGCCAGTGGTGGGTTGTGCTCAATCTTCAAACCCCAAATCCCGAAACAACCAAATAAATCAATATACTGAAATGTTCATGACCGAAATATGCATATCGCTTTACTCGTGCTTCCGCTGAGCTTAGTTAAGTTGAATCAAGAAAGCACTCTGGACAATCCTAAACGAGCTCCGTCCTCATCTTTCACAGCCGGCGAAGAGTCCCAATACTAATTGTACAAGTAGCAGTCTGATTATGTATCCGTCTGGCCTTTCCTTTGAGTCCTGCGTGTCGGCCAGATCCGTTGGTCTCTCTCTGCGCCACCATTCTCTTCAGACCGTGATGATGTATCTGTTCTTCTGCACTATACATACCGTGTCTGCCTTATCATGCGCCAATAACTCACCGAGCGGTGCGGACCCAACCAATCTGTCCGCCTGCTCGTTCCCCACCAAACCTGCATGTCCTAGGGAAAAGATCAACAGATGCTCTCTATTTTTTATTGTTTAATTGAAGCCTGCCATCCTGCCCGATGCATACCTGTCTTCACCTTTCTCATTATACTTTATGAGTCCGTTACAATTATGACATGCGTGTGGTGTTTGTCCTCCAGCCAGCGGAACGCCGCTGTGATTCCCTCTACCTCCATTCGCTGACTAGATGTTGTGGTATCATATGTCAGGCTCTCCTGCAACAAACACCGCCAACCAACCTTTGCCACCCAAAACCCCAGTCGCTTCTTTCGCCTGTTAGCACAGAGCCACCCGTGTGGATGATTAAATTACCTGGTCGCGAATTGTCTATCAGTTGTTGAACCTCCCATTCAGGGCAGCCTGCCGGCCAATCCCTGCATTCCCGATCCAATGTTATTATGGTCCCCCCTCCCGTTTGTTGCCGGGGCTCATAAGGGAAGCAAAGAATAGCAACACTGCAGCCTACCACGCATGTCGTAAGAGGCGACTAAAGAGGCTTGATGGTTCCGTCGCCCTGCTATTGAGTGAGTGCGTTGCGCGACACTGTGAGCTGTGAGTTTCGTGTGAAATGCTTTTGAATCTGCCTGAGATCTTTTGGAACGTGACTGCATGTTCGGAGCGATGGCAGATGGCTATGTCCCAGAGTTGACCGGTTTTTGCCTTATGCAGAAATGCGTGGCTGCTGGGCTTCTGGTTGACTGCCACTACCATCGACGATGAAGTGTATTTCGTGGACTGTGTGGGTGAACATCTAGGAAACATCCAGATGGGAAAATGATTGCCGATTCCATCAGAAATGAACTGGGTATTTTGTGGGGGACTATTGTGTTGACATTCTGGTGGCGGCATTATGCACAGTGTATCTGTGCGGGCTGTTATTTGTCGAGACTCCTGCCTTTTCCACTTTTCACATTGGGCAGTGGGGGGGGGGGGAGCATTTTGTGTGATATTCACTGGCACAGAAACGGAGCATAATGGGGACGACCCGTTGCTGTGAAGTTGGAACTCCGACTAACTAACTAACTAACTAACTATGGTCCCCCACAGGTCTGACATTTCCTCTCTTCTCCTCTCCCAATGTGCTTCAGTAATTCCAATCAATGCGTTCCATTTACTGAAATGTTCATGATTGAATATATGTGTCTCGTGATCCTCGAATGCCAGTCTATACACATCATATCTTCTGTCCTCTTGTATCCTTTGTCCTCCACTGTGGCATAGGCCCTCAACCACCTCACGCCTAGCCGCACCGTTTTTAACTATATTCTGCAGCTTCTGTCGTGTCATTCCAATGGGCTTCATGTCTGTTTTTAATTTTCGTCCCCATGGGACCTTAGGTATTCCATTATTTCATTAGCCCTGTGGGTTCCAGGCAACTGAATGTCTAGTTAAAATATCATCGGGAGTTCAAAATGTGTTTCTTATCAGATTCCAGAGTCTTTTCCTCGACTGCTGAGTCGTTAGAATTACAACAGCATTTAGTCAAACATTCTTTGCTGCTGAACCAGCGATCAGATATAAAACCACTCCGATACCTATTCCATGTGTAAAAGAATAATTGTCTCCGTACACAAAATCAATCTGCATTAATCACTTCCAGTATGAGTGCCAAGGAACTAACATAGGTAGAACTTGAAAGACAGCTGGCAAATCGAGTAGCCGAACAAATACCAGTGTGCGTGGAAAAGAGAGTTAATCAGCCTTCAGGAATCTCTGTGCAGTCGAAAAGCTATAAAATATCGTCATCGGGGATCTCTCAAATTCTAATAAATGAGGTCATAACGTGAACAGATAAGAAAGCGTTTCGTAAAATGTATTCGACGAGCAGTAAACGATTGCTCAAATATAGTGAGGCGTTAACAATCAGGCAGTTCCAGCCGGTTATGTGCATACAGAAAGAGTTCTTTGTAAATTTGACATTTCTGTGGGGATAACAGATGTTCCACGCTCGAACAATACCTGTGACAATGCGTTGTAATTGTTCCAGAATAAGTATTTTTTTTGTTTTTAGAAAAGTGTCAAAAGTCGAGAGGATCGACTTCATTGCACCAGGTGATATCCCATATAGCAGGGCCTCTTTCCGCTGGGCGGCCTGTCGAAAGCGTCGCACAAAGCACGAACTCCGTAGCTCCAGTGACGACCCCCATGAGCCTCAGGAGATGCAGCGAAATATGTACGGCAATAAATCGTTTAACATAATATCTGTGGTGTCTGTATTTAAATTCACTAAGAGAGTACATCTGAATTTGTCTAGTTCTCTCCGTGACCTCTACATTGGTGATTCTGCCATACTATTTTGTCCCCAAACATGCTATGTCCTGATATGCTATTAACTGATATATTCATATCTCTTGGCCCGTTCTATACGAATACCAATCAATGAATACCATTTACTGAAATGATGATGATGAAAATCTTTATATCATGCCTAAAAAGAATTTAACATTGCGAGTATGGTAATTAGAATAGATCGATAGTTAGGATTTATAATGTGTGTGTGTGTTTGTTTGCTTGTTTATTTATCAATGTAGAGAAATTACAGCAAGTGAACCGTACTGAGTATCGACTTTCACCGCTGACAGATGATGGAAATGCGATGACAGAAACGTAAACAAGAACAAACATTACCCTTCAGAAACTAAAGCAATTAAAAGCTTCATCGATTGAAAAAGATGAAACAACAGAAGCACGGATACTGAGAGCATGCATATGAGTTGAGTCAAGAACCGACATCACGGCACTTGGGACATTCCCATGCATGTTCTGTCCTCATCTTCAACAACCAGTGAAGAGTCCCGATTCTAATAGGGACAGCAGAGGTCTGACCATGCGCTCGTCTGGCCTTTCCTCGGCGTCCTGAGTGTAGGGCCAAAGGTCCTGAGGTCACTCCCTGTAACACCATTCTAACAGGCCGTGGTGATCTATTTGTTTTTCTGCAATATACACAATTTCCCATGAATCCCAGACCAGGCCTGTCTTATCATGCACCAACACCCCACTGATTGCCCCAGGCAATATGTCTGCATGCTCGTTTCCCACCACACCAGCATGTCCTGTGGAAACAATCCAACAGGTGCCCTATATATTTGATAGTTGAATTGAAGCCTGCCACTCCGCCCGAAGCATGTCCGTTCTCATCTTTCTCATTATACATTTTACAATTACGATTATTTCACACTAGGCGTATTTAATACTATTTCTTGTTGTAACATACGGGTGTGAAACACTTGGGTACTTAACAAATTAGCTGATGAACACGTATGTCCCTTTGAATGTAAATGTTACTGAACAATATTAAATATTCATTGAATGAACAAGAGAACAAACCGATCTAGCAAATACAAACACAATACTGAAGAATATTGTTTATCGAATAATTCAATGTCAAATAAAAAGCAGGTGTTGACCATACATGGTTCATAATCAATTAAACACGTAATATCATGTACATTTCCGTTCACAGAGCTCTAAAATTGCGGAAGATACAGCGAAATGAAACAAATAACACTATTATTTTAGTGTGGCTATATATCGCCATTCAGTCCAAATGCATTACTTTGTGTTATTTTATTCTGTCCAAATGGGAGGTCAAATTTGGCGAAATATCAGTTAACTGCAACAGTGGGACAATTAGCGTATTTTAAAATACGGCATTTTAGACGGGGAAGATAAATATGAACATTTCAAATGTGCTTCTCTGTGTCAGTGGCGTTTATTGCAAGGGTTCAAAAATAACTTTTTTTTTGCGATCTCATTGTTGGGATTAAATTGTGGTCATGGTTGGTCACAGTAACCGGAAACCAGCGTGGATTGTTTCAGATGAACTTATAACTGAAAATCCCTCGACGTTTCTAGATATAGGTGACCAGAATCAAGACTGGATTTTGATTAACCATTACCGCTACCCTGTTCAACCTCAAAGGGAAGTTATATTAGGGTCCATCCTGGCTCAGTTTAATTCTGGTTCATTTTGGCTCATTCGTATTTTCAAGGAAGGATATATACACATCTATATTTACGAAAGAAGACGTGCTAGATACACTATAAGGGCCTCAACTACAACAAAATCAATAAGTCGACGGTTGGACCGGGGCCATTCGTCTCAAGAGCTGAACCTGAACCTCAGATTAATACTCCTGCGACTGAGTCGGCCACAAATAGAGGCTGACCACGGTTTTTCAACACAAGATATTAATTTGAAGGTATTTGTTGTCCATAGGAGGTAGTGGCTGGATTAACTATTAAGCAAAATATGTCCTTATGTCATCAAGACAAATCACCCCATAAACGTAACATTGTCGGAATTGAAATGGTCGATCATTATCATGTGGGCGATCTAGTTTCGCCATCTCACACGATCACCAGAGTCGTGGATCAGCTCTGTGTTATTGTCAAGATTACACCATGTGGACGAGCCATCGAGATATTTACCACCTTGTGCAAATAGTGCAGCTGAACTAGGTTCTCACAAGGTGAGGCTCCCACAATAAGTGTGTTTAGTGTGCAAACAACACAGTGCTAATATTGTATATTTCTAAATAAAGCACTCGTTTAAATACACATTAACATTCTGTAAGTTTTTAAAAAAAAATTTCCCCGCGTTTCCATCCTGTTTCAGGATATTGCGGTCAACATCAGCATCTTTCAGCTGTATGTTGATTCCTAGGCTAGATTACGCTCATCAGCACGCCACGACTTTCTGAGCGACCGGCTTAATACTCTCATAAGTCACTGGCGCGACTCGAACCGCTTCCAATTCTGGTGCACTCATGTCAACCACGTGTGTATTCGGGGTTACGGAGAAAGCTAGTTAGTTAGTTAGTCGACAGATCATCCTCGTTGCACATCGGACCATTCAGTCCATAAGTGCTCGGATCCCCTCCTCAGCAAATCCCGCAGCGTGTAGCGGCTAACGACGCCAGTTCTGTGTTGGTTTATCAATCTTCTTTGGCTTCCTGCGTAGTGTTCTTGTTTGGCCACCCCTCTTTTAATTTGCTGCTCTCGCAGTCTGGCCATTGTTGTAGATTCACAGTCATCACTTGGTTCTTGCAAAAGTCTCGATTCTCGTAGAGCATTCAGAATGTCAGCCTGGTCCATGGCGCGTCCGCCCTCAACAGTAGCCTCACCTGCGAGCTTGTCAGCCCGCTCATTTCCTTGTACTCCCGCATGCCCTGGCACGAAGATGAAACTAATCTTTGCCAGCCGAGACCGCTTCAGAGGCAGCAACCATTCTCTTCGGATCGACCCCTCCTCTATCCTCTTGATCATGTTCATTGAGTCGCTAAGGAAACAAGCCCTAGTGAATGTCTGTGTCTCGAGCCATGTTATTGCTTTACTTACTGCCATGACTTCCATGGTCAGGCTACTTGTGGTTTCAGTGAAAGCACCAGAGTCCTCCTTCACAATTCTCCCTCCGGCCCGAGCTGTAAAGGCCCATGAGCTTCTCACATGTCGGACGACCGACCCATCTGTGTAGATGACCGCGTCACTGTCTAGCGAATTCTCGAAAATCAACGCTTGTACTTCAGCCTCAACAGCAGCCGGATTTTCTTGTCTGCATTTTCTATCTAGTTGGATGCAAACTGAAAAGGATGTGCAGAAGTCTGTTGGCACTTGCACCCACTCCTCGCCAGGTTCTAAGTCCTCAAGTGAACACACCTGTTGAAGAATGTCCTCGGCTTGACCCATCCACGACCGTCCTCTTTTTAACCTGCTGCCCTTCACCTTCCTAATTTCACTATGCAGTGGATGCTGTGTGTTTGCGTTAATTCTGAGGTAGGCACGTGCCCTGCAAACTTGCATTCTCTCTTCAATGGTTGGAAAATCAAGAAGGTAGCGCATCGCCCTGCATGCTGTATCTCTTGTACATCCAAGAATAATGCGCATAGCTTCATTCTGTATCCTTTCCATCCTTTCTATCTGCTTATGGCTGACAGTCAGGATTGCCATTGCATACTCCAAAACAGACATGACCAGCCCCTCGTACAGAAGACATAGATGGCGCTGCTCACAGTTTGCTGCCGCCATCACCCGCATCGCTGCCAAACCCCGCTTGGCCTTTGTTATCACCTGGTCTATGTGCACATTATAAGCAAGGCTTCGATCAAACCGTATCCCCAGGTAATTCATTGCCTGCGTTCTTTCCACCGTCTCTGAACACAGCATTACAGTTGGTGTTGGATTGTTGACAATATGATTATTCAACGAGAACCAAGTCACTGTTGCCTTTGTTGGGTTGACCATTGCCCCAGCTTCATCACACCAAGTACTTATGCGATTGAGTTCGGTTTGTAGTTCCACAGCAACCTCCTCTCTATCCGTTACCCTGACGATACACTAAAACATCATCGGCATATGACAATGTCCTGCCAGGTCCAGTGATCTGCTCACTGGTGATTCTCACTGTGTAGGCGTTGAACAGTACCGGAGATAATGGTGATCCCTGTGGTAGGCCAGGATATATTGTTGTTGGTTCCGAAGTCCAACTGCCACATCTAAAAACTACTTTCCGTTGGAAGAGAGCTGCAGCGATCCAACTAAGGAGGAATGGACTTACGTTTAGTTCAAGAAGCTGAAACATTAAAAAATCCAGTGGTACTCTGTTGTATGCGTCCTCAAGATCAATCGCTGCAGCAACGGTTTCAGTGCCTGAGTGGAAACCTTCATAGACATCGTGGGCAAAGACTGCTGCATTGGTCCAGGTTTCTCTTTTTGGACGGTACCCACCCAGGGTAGGTGGGAAAACACCTTGCCTCTCTAGTTGGCTTGATATTTTCCTGGCAATTACCTTCTCCAGCAGCTTGCCTATTGTATTCTGCATGGTTATAATTCGATATCCCTGAATTTTCTTGTGGTCTTTGTCAGGCTTCGGCAAGGGAATCAGATAGCTGTGTAACCATTCCTCCTTGATGCTAGCACTCCCTATACTGTTGTTGTACATGTCTGCTAGTTTCTCTAGCTCATTGTCGGTACACCTATTTATGTCGTCGTATCTTATGCCATCAGGACCTGGAGCACTGTTTTTTGATCGTCGAAGCACAGCCTTGATTTCTTGCACTGTCACTGTGTCTTCATCCGAAGTGTTCTGGGCCTTGCATCTGTCTGAGGTGACCTCCTTGGCCAGATTCCGGCCTCCCATGTCTGTCTGGTTGCTCTGCTCAAGGTAGCGTTCAAAGAGGGCTTTGCCCTTGTCCTCGTCAGTCCTCTGCCAGATGAGGTCAGCACCTTGGAAGTCAGAAATGCTCTTATTCTTGACTACACCACTCATGCTTTTATGTAGTCGCCAGAACAATTTCAGTGACTTGTCTGTGCTTACTCTTTGACACACCTCTGCCCATTTTTCGCTTTTAACCACCGTGACCAGTTTTTTGAAATAGCTTACTTTTGTGTGCATCTCTCTTTCTAAGTGCAAGCAGGGACTAGGATGACCAGCTCTGTTCTTCTTGGCATTTTGCCATCTCCTTACAGCACTACGCTTATCCACCCAAGCCTTCTCCACTGCTAACCCCTAAGTTGTATATTATTTCGAAAAATGTCAACAGCAGCATCTTTCAGCTGTCTGTTGATCTCTTGGCAAGATTACGCTCAGTAGTTTGCCATTGCTTTCTGAGCGGCCGGCTCAGTATCCCGCAAGTCACGAGCGGGGGTCGAACTACCTCAGCTCTCGCTCCGCTGCGAGACTCTGCGTGTGATAAACGTGATTACAGAGAGAAAGTGTTGTAACCCCTCGGCCAGAGAGACTGGCATATGTATATATATATATATATATATATATATATATATATATATATATATATATATATCTTCCTGACGCTGGCCCGATGACACGAATTTGGAATGAAGCCTGATAAAGCACATTAATTCCGCCTTCGAGGTCAAAAGAGTAGATGTTTTAACCCTATCCTCATGGGAACAGTAAGCAGAAATATTTTGGCATACTTGCTGCATCGGAGGACTGAGCAAGTATGTTACCAACTAACAGTATTCCACAACAAGCAATGATGTACAGACCAGAGGGAAGCAGACGAAGAGGCCGACCACGTAAACGATGGACGCAGGGAATAACAGAGGCCTTGGGAATATCGATACATGAAGCCCAGAAGCGGGCAGTCTCCCGCTGTTTATACTTCATCTCGACACAGCAAGGTACAAGAGGAACATGATGAGATGAGATGAGATGAGATGAGAAGGACTGAGCCCGCATACGAATGCCCAGTGTGCAGTGGCGTCGCTCGACGTAATATTAAATAACAAAACGTAACATAACATGACATGAACATCAAACAGCACAACATGTAACCTAAAATTTAGCGTTACAAACCTCAAAATTAACAACAGGACTGGCCAATTAGGTGATGAGTAAGTAAAACACTTCTTTCAATCATATACTTGCTAGTGTATATTGTGTCTTAAAAACAGATTCCTGTAGACACTAGGTTTGATGGCGGGAGGGCCTCTGTGCTTTGTAACGGATTAATAAATAACCAGGAACTAATTACAACTTGAAGAACGGGGACAATAGCAATAGAACAGAACACGCTTTTTGTTGTTTGTTTGGATGTGTGAAAGTCTGGCTGGCGACGGCACTTTTAGGGTTGTCTAGTTAGTTGTACATCGTTTGCAGGGCGTCGCAGTCAACTCTGGCAATTTTTGGCTGTTTGTGATTTCTTGGCAGGTTTATGTTCATTAATTTGTTACTGCTTTCTGAACTACCGACACTCATACCATTGTAAGTAAACCAGCCACATGCGGGATTGCGAATTTCGTTCGTAACCGCTTCGCTACTGTGCCGACCTAGATAAGTAAACAAGTAAATAAAGAACTACCGTCCATACCTTGATGCCTATTAGGTCTACGGAGTAGCCTCGAGTGCTGAAGCTGTTCAAGTCCCTACGATTTTTTCACGTGGACTTCTAGTAACAAAATGTTCTCTGGTCTCTGAGTAGTGAGATCGGACGCCCGTGTGTATTGTTGCGCACGTAAAAAATCCCTTGGCAGTTGGAAATCGAAAAAGAGTAGCCTAATGGCGCTGCCCGGGGAAAATTTCGAGTTAAAAATCTACGCAAAGTATTTCAGGATCCTCGCCGGTGCTACGGAGTTCGTCCACTGAGCTGAGTTTTTTCAAGACCCAGGTTTGAGTTAGGAGTAGAACGGAGCACTTATGGGTTACACCCGTGTGCCACGATGTTGATCCGTCGCCTAAACAAAATAAAACTAAACTAAACTAAACATTATTTCCGTTGCTTGCAACCCTATAGTCATTGCTTCAGCTACTTCCATCATCATCACGTGTGCACGCTTCTCCTCATTCTGGGCTCTATGGGATTTTTTACATTATGACCATATTAGCCAACGTTGTGGCGCAATTCGCAATCCCGCATACCGCGTTCGAAATATCTGCGGGCGATTTGGAAGCAAAATGAAATATAAAGAGTTAGGTATGTGTAGTTCATGCGAAAAGATGAGACATACTAAACACGGACACAATGTACATACCTCACAACGGAATCCATAAAGGTGAACACAAATGCCCCAAGACAAGAGACAATTAGCAATATATAATAATGAAATAATTCAATAACAATAAGTATTCTAGGACACAACACACAATGTTTAGTTTAGTTTTAGTTTAGTTTGTGGATCAACATCACGGTACACGGGTGCAACCCATAAGTGCTCCGTTTTTCCTCCTAACTCAAATCTGAGTCTGAAGAAACTCAGCTCAGTGCACGAACTCCGTAGTACCGGCAAGGATCCTGAAAATACTTTGGGTAGATTTTTAACCCGAAATTTTGCCTTTGGATTATAAAAATGTTCATCAGGGACGGGACAAAACAGACAGATCTAAAGAAAAAATAGAGATCTAAAGAAAATATATACATTTATAAAATAATATTAAAACACAACTCCTTCATTGTCAAGAAGGGGTTGGAAGCAGGCCGTCGTACGCTAGTTTTTATAAATTTCAATTGATGAACCCTTTGATGCCACTAAGACAGTTCATAAATAAACATACATGTAATGTCTGGCGCTCATAAAAAGAGGGGAAAGAATTAGAGACTATCGGACTCACTAGACAACATGACAATTGAAAACTATAGTTACCGACCGGGATTCGAACCTGTCACCTCCAAATAACGACAAGGCTTCGTTGCAGGAACAAGTGTACTTCGGCGCATGACCAACAAGACACCCAGGAAGATGATTTCATTAGCGAGGTCTATCATCTACATGAACCCACAACTATGGGATATGGACAGAACTCGCATGTAACCATTGGAATAGTTAGTTTTCATACATTCGCACGAGTTCCGGTAATTCAAAAAGCAATGGCAAACTACTGAAGGTAAACAAATATTGCCAAAAAATTACAAAAAGCCAAAACATTTAGGGGTTG
The DNA here is from genome assembly GCA_014155875.1 of Cepaea nemoralis. NCBI lineage: Eukaryota > Metazoa > Mollusca > Gastropoda > Stylommatophora > Helicidae > Cepaea > Cepaea nemoralis. The sequence continues at coordinate 113,793 of JACEFZ010019496.1, forward strand.
ACTGCGACGTCCTGAAATGGATATGCAGCTGACAACAACAATAACAATAACAACAACACAATGTGCAAAATAGTATAATTTACACTTTTCTTAACATTTTTATTTTAGGGTAATATCCTTTCAAGTTATACAGTGTATAATAGTGTCTATACGTTATTCGTTCAAATGTGAGCTGTGATGGAAAGCATAGTTCCTGGAAGAGAACGACCAGCGCGCAGGCGGACACGGGACATTGCAGACACCCTGAGCATGAGGGTGCATGAGGCGGGAGAAATGGCCAGAGATAGACACGGGACATTGCAGACACCCTGAGTATGAGGGTTCATGAGTCGTGAGAAATGGCCAGAGATAGACACGGGACATCGCAGACCTCATGAGCATGAGGGTGCATGAGGCGGGAGAAATGGCCAGATATAGCGGGGTTTTCCGGAGCACCGCGACGATAGTGATGTTCTGCAAAAGACCTGCTATTTGAGAGGGATTGTGGATAGTTATTTCTCAGTTGGATTTTCTAATCTTTGAGAACATGTATCCTTCCTGTGGCAACATGCGGATGTGAGTCATGGCAGTGGCGTCACTGGGGTTGGTGTCACCCAGTGCGGTAAACTCTTGGTGTCACCCCTCTAGACTTTCACCATGGTCTTCTTCCGAGTGTTCCTGTACCATATATAATCGCATATAGTAATGTTTGTAAAATAAGTCAAAAAGTTAATAAGGACATAAGAAAGAAAACAAATTGAACAATATAACTTCAATACTTCAGGTAAAACATAAATAAAGAACTTCGACAAACTCGGACAAAGTTAAATTTTTGTTATTTTGCTATGTCTGCTTTGTCAAATTTGCAATTTTTTTATTTTGGTGTCACCCCTTGATGGTGTCACCCGGTGCGGCCCGCACCCCCCTAGTGACACCCCTGAGTCATGGACCATGTCCCAATCACTGCACAAGAAAAATTAGGCTTTTGAACTGCATGTGTTACCCGCGAGGTCGTTACAAAAAGAAATTTGTCACGAACTGACCGATGTCAGTACAGAACGTATCCTTGCGCCTGACAACAACAATTATCTGGCGCAAGAATAGCCCAGCCAACCGCCCACACGACTATAACTCTACTGAATCGGCCATGGAGAAAATTTCGAATTTTAAAATACCCAAACAGAATGCCAAAATAACAACAAATAACTCTACTGGCCTGTTGTTTGGATATGATAATTCCGCTCTTAACCAGTGTTGGTGACGTTGGTATATTTCCGTACTAACAGTGTCGTGTAATTCTGGAAGCTGGTATATCCATCGATCCAATTAAAACGATCAGTGACATGTGATATAAATCCTTGATGTCCTGAATATAATATCAACTAATACAGTGGTTCTCAACCGGTGGGGAATTCCCCCCCCCCCCTTCCAGGGGGGAATTTTAGGGTTTCCAGGGGGGGGGGGGATGAAGACCATTTCAAGATCGCGTTAATACAAGAACCGATTACTTGATATTGTTTTTCCCTTCATACTTTACAGTTATGTACGTCTCATCCTTCTAAAATTCATTTTATAAAGTAAGTAGACCCACAAATCACGTTTTATGTGGATGTCTAGACTTGTTTTAGTATATGCTATTAAATTTACCTTCCATTTTTACGTATACTGTGTAGGGGTGGGGGGGGGGGGGGTAATTTTAGGTAGGAAATATGAAAGGGGGGGGGGGGGAATGACGTTCTGACAGTATGGTGAAGGGGGGCACGGGCCAAATTTTTATAGGAAGGGGGGGGGGGCGGAATGCCGTTATGAAAATATGATGAAGGGGGCACGGGCCAAAAAAGGTTGAGAACCACTGAACTAATATGTCTGTTCAGATCCAGTGTAGATACTCCTTGTTCCTACCTGCGTATGCCTTCAGTGACGACTTCATCCTGTATGTACGTCCAGTTAATATAATGTGACGAAGTGAACGAGAAATATGTAGTATATGAGATTGGAATATTAAATGATGACAGCTGGCCGTCCTCTGAACTGCTTATACATAGTGACTGTCTAAAACACAGAATATAATACGTTTCTTCCTTGGGCTGACCTGATGTGATACTGAATATAGGTGGCTTACTGGCGGTGGCTTCTCTTTACAATTCAAGTTTGCATGCTTCCGTTTCCAAGAGCCCACCATTTTCTGTCAGAATGGTTATTTACGATAAACATAATCAACTTCAGTAAAATGGCTCTCGTCTAAGATAATTAAACCATTCCGACAAAAATCCGAAAGCTTGTGCCAACATTGATGAGTAAATCAAAGCCGGTAGACAATGGCAGTTATGGCGACACTTATTACCTGTGTTCAAGCTTGTGCAGACATATGAATTATAATAATTAATATCAATTATAGTAGGAATAAATTAATCATTCCAGAATACCGTGCCTGTTCAGCCAGGCGGGACAGTATTGAAATAATATGTATATATCATTGTTGTACGAGTGAAGCTATACGATAACTGCTGATATATTGTCTCACTACTTCTAGTCAGCTACTGCTCTTTACCGGTCAGTCTCTGTGTCACCTTGCCATGTTTGCAAAGTCCCAATTTCTGCATTTGCATCCATCGGTCATTTTCTAGCAAATATGAAGCGTGCCTTACTAATCTCGCTCTTCTATCCAGCATTTATTAGCCATCAGTGCGATGTCCTGCCAGTTTGTAGCTAACCTTATTTCCATGAAAAGAATCATGCTGCCTTTCTAGTTATCAGCCCCAAGTCTGTCTATTGTTGTTGTTGACTACCTCTGTGACGTTTCTTGCTTTTTTCGTAACTTCTCTAGTTTCTCCTATCTTTTGGTTGGAGATTTTCTTACAATTCCTTTTTGACGTCATTTCGTCTGACCTGCTACTTGGCAGATTTCAGTTCCGAGACATGACGATGCTTATGAAGCAGTTTTATTTCTAGTAAACAGATCTTGTTGACTGTCAGTTTTTTTTTCGGTTAGCAGGGTAGGGGTGCCAGTCTCTCTGGCTGTGGGGTTACAACACTTTCTCTCTGTAATCCCGTTTATCACGCAGAGTCTCGTAGCGGAGCGAGAGCTGAGGCGGTTCGACCCCCGCTCGTGACTTGCGGGATACTGAGCCGGCCGCTCAGAAAGCAATGGCAAACTACTTAGCGTAATCTTGCCAAGAGATCAACATACAGCTGAAAGATGCTGGTGTTGACAGCTAAGTCCTGTAAAGGATATGCAAAAAAAAAAAAAGGGTAGGGGTATCCCCTATCAAAGGAGATGTAAGACGCCTCCTTTCCTTCGTTAGTCTACGGGACACCCATGGGCAAGGTGGAGTACCCGTTTAGCCCCCCCCCCCCCCCCAATCAGGGTTACGTGAAGCCATGGAAGCAGGTGGTGGATGGAGTGTGAGTGAGAGAAGCCGACTGATTGTTGTTGGTTATGGTCTTCACTCTGCGGCTATAGGCAGATGATCTCATCAGTACAGACAATGGCTATGGCCACCGACTAGTACAGTCACTGCCCAGAAGGAAACAGTGGCAAACTACCATCTGCAAAACTTGCCAAGAAACCATAACAACCATGAAAGAAAACATAATAAGAAAGAGATCTGGTGGCGATAGTGGTGGAAAATTTTGAATATCTTGGGTCATTGATTACCAACATTGGTGACACAATGAAAGAAATTAAATGACGACTATCACTTGCTCTTCAACGACTAAGACGACTGAATAAATTATGGAGTGGGACAGATAGAACTACAAAAATTAGATATTTAAGAGCATGCATCTTTCCAATTGCAACACACGCCTGTAAGACCTGGACACTTACTAAACAAGCTGAATAGCGCATAAATGCCTTTGAATATAAGTGCTATAGACGAGTTCTAAGAATATCTTGGGTAAAGAAAAGAACAAATGTATCCATACCTCACGAGCTGAATATTGAAGAAGCTTGGCTATTAAAGACGATTTAAAAAAAAAAAGAAAATTGAAATATGTTGGTCACTTGAAACGTCACGGAAGTTTGGAGAGAACAATAATGGAGGGGTATATGCCTGGGAAGTGAGGAAGAGGAAGGCCAAAGAGAAGATAGGTGCATGATGTGGCGGATGATCTCCAAATGGGTGTATCAGACGTGGGACATCTTGCTTATGATCGAGAGGTTTTTTGTAAGGTTGTTATGGCAGCGAGGTTCTGCAAAGGACATGCTACTGAATGAATGAATGAAGTACTTGGTCATTGGCTTTTCTGTCTATAAATGGTATTCTTTGCATTCTCCTCAGAAACCATATTTCTGCAGCTATCAGATGTTTTTCAGCTTGACTGCACATTGTCCAAGTTTCACATCCACACAAAAGAACAGGCTCTATGTATCCCCTCAACACTTTTTCTCGTTTCAATTGACATCTTTTTATTGGTCAGTATGTTTTTCGTCTTGCTAAAGGCTACTTTCGCCATGGTAATTCTTGCTCTAATCTATTCAAGGCATCCCCCATCAGATGTTAAGACTGCTCCGAATTAATTGTACCGATTTACTTGTTGAAGAATATTCCAATTTACTTGTATATTACATTGTGGTATTTCTTCCTTCCTAGTGACGACCATAATCTGTCTTTTTACAATTTACTCCAGTTGTTCACTCTGTACAACAACCGCATCTACTAATTGTTGCAGATCCTGCTCATTATCTGCAATCAATACTGTATTATCTGCTTATTTAATGTAATTGATGTTTCGTCCTTCAATGATGATTCTATTTATATCTTCTACATTTCTGAAAATATTTTAACTGTATAGGGAAAATAAAAGATCTGGAGACATTACACATCACTGTCTCACACCTCTCGTAATAGGCTGATATGTCCCACTACATTATCAATCCATATGGCAGCTTGTTGTTTCCAATATATGTTTTTATAAGTCTAATTTCTTTCGATTTGTAGATCTGCAAGCATATCTACCATGTAGTCATGTCTTACTCTATCGGAAGCCTCTGTGTAGTCAATAAAGCAAAGATGTATATCTTTGTTTACTTCTATAGAACCTTCAATAACTGATCGTAGCATATACACAGCATTTACTGTTCCCTTTCCTTCTACAAACCCACATTGTTCTTCCCCTGTTTCAGGTTGTATTTTCTTCCTCACTCTTTGCATAATAATTCATAGCAAAATCTTTGTGATGTGACTCATTATACTAATTTTTCTATGTTTATCACATTCCAAGGCTCCTGATTTCTTTGGGATTGCAATAAATACAGAATTACATAATTCAGAAGTTATTTCTCCAGTATCAAATAATTTAATTGAACTATTTTTGCTATATTCACGTCACAGTTATCTGGAAATAATAATCGCCTGAAGGAATGGTTCCTAAGGTTAGAGGCGGCGGTCGACCAGCACAACGAAGGACAAAGGGCATTGAAGACATCTTGGGCATAAAGATAAAATACATGAATCAGGAGAAACGACAAAGGATCAAGAATCTTTAGGCTGGACCTGGTGACAGCGACGTTCTGTGAAGGACCTACTTCACGACGATGGATTTTCTTATTGTTTCCAGCTCTGACATGAGTGACCAAGTAATTGGGGATTCATGGCAAACACGTGACCCTCAATAATCAAACGTGAAAAACAGCATCATCATCATAAAGTGCCACTCCGGATGACGTATGCGTTCATGAATTTCCACAGATCTCGGTCTTTGGTTTTCTGGATCAACTCCGCTGATGATATTCCTCCATGCCACCGTCTCAATCCATCCAGCATTATTGCTGTTGGTCTAACTCTCCCTCTCTCCCTCTCTCCCCCTCGATCTTTCCAGTTGTCACGATGTTCTCCAATGCCTCTCTTCTCATCATGTGACCAAAGGAAGCTGCTTGTCTCTTTCTTATTGTTGTATATAGTGTTATAGTTTCATAAGCCTCCTTCAGGCAGTCGTTGTTAGTTACTTTGACCGTCCTAGGAGTTCGCAACATTCGTCTTAATCCAACAGCAAGGCTTCAAAATAAGACAATTATTGGACATACATGATGAGCCATTAGACGAGTGATTACGTCCGTCTCTGTCATTCAACAAAACAATCGTAGCAATTCAGTAATATTCAAGTTCCTCATGATAACTATTATTCTGGCATTGCATAACTCCTTGCAGCCAAGCATAGCACGCGATAATCCTCAATTAGCTATTAACCTTTTGCAGGTATCTTGATAATCTCTCGGCAACATACTTGCAGTTACATCTTTGTGGAGTATGATTCCTCTGAATGGCAATGTCTGCGTTCAAAACTTCGCATATAGCGATACCAATTGGCTACCCGAACAAATATATTAAGCCGGCCGGTCTAGCCAGCGAACCGTCGTCGCCTTTCTCCTTCCGAAGCTTAGACTGAACTCCATTATGATAGACCAGCCGGATCCTCTAAAACTGCCGTGTGCCTCTTCGTCATTTCTCATCATTTCTCTCGGTCTGCCTCTATCTCTTGTACCTCTTATCTCTCCAGTTCTCACGATGTCCTCATATCCCTCTCTTCTCGTCACATAACCAAAGAATAAGTCTTTATCGTATAGTTGTATATACACTGTTTGATTCGTTGTTAGTCACTCTGCCCGTCCAAAGTATTCGTAACGCTTGTCTCAGAAACTACATATCCGCATCCTCCAAGCTCCATTTAGATTTTCCCTTAACATTCCAAGATTTACTGCTCTAAAACAGAAGAGATTCGATATAACAACTCGTTACTCTCTTTCTGACATTAAATGAACACGATTTAAAACGTGTCCCCTTAGTGTGTTTAAATACAGGCGCCATAAATAAAATATTGCACTATTCCTTGCCTGGCATATTTTCTGCTTCTCATCAGGTGCATATCATATGAACTGTACAAACAGATAATACTTGGCTGAAGTGTTAAGTAGAAAGTCGCTGATATTGTTCGAATGTGGAGAAACGTTATCCCCACGGAAGTCTAACAATTAACAGGAAGTCCTTCTGTTTGCATAGGGACCGCTGGAATCGTTTAACAGATAATGCTTCCATATATTTCAGCATTGGACGACGCCAGGCAAGAAATCGTGCAACATTTTATTTATGGCGCCTGTGTTTAGAAAATGATTTACAACATAAAATGTATTTCATCTTCTGAAATGCTACTTTTTATGGACCGGCTATGCTCCCAAACTCTCACATACCTACCATTTAATGTTATGATTTCCCCCCCCCCCCCTTTTCTCCTCCACAAATATTTGAATTGTATTGACTATGCGAAGCATATTTTCCTGTGTAATTTCACATGTTGGTATTATCTGTTTCTTTGATAAAACGTTTGTTTCTGTTTTCTTGATATTCAAGGAACATCCCTGTTTTGCATTCTATTGTACCACAATGTCCAAGTTGTTGCAAATCTCCAGTCAATACTGTATCCCTGTGCATGGAATCTGCCATAATAATGTCGTTTGTGAACAACTATCGTTTAACGTTTGTGAGTACTTTGAGTATTTGGAGCTAAAATAGACCTTAGCAGTCATCTTAAAACTCACGGCTGCAACCTTTTAACCCCACTGGATGAAATGAATGGTCATCATCATTGTTGATGGACAAACACCACCACCACTATGAGCTGCAGTAAGTTTGAGTTTGCATGCGCATTAGCGAAGTTAACAACGAACTACCTTGATAGGGTCGTGGGCACTGTCGAACGTGGGTTGGGCGCCTGGGCTTCTGCGAAAGTGAGGTAAAGATTTACCACATATACATCCGTGCATTCAGTCTTATAAACATGAGATGGCACTATCTCATCACATATCCATTTTAGGAATCTAATTGGGGACAATTAATTATGTTATTTTTGTTTTAAGTTCGAGTTTATTATAGGAATAAATCAATTCATTCAAAATGTGAAGAAGAGGTGGTTTGATGTATGGACTTAGTAAGGTTTAATGTTGTGAAACATGGTGTTATGTTGAACAACGTCACTGCACTTTGGGCGTTCTCTTACCTGCTTATTCCTCCGATACAGCAACTAATTCTCCTCACTGTTCCCATAAGGGATTAATTATATCTCCTCCCTTGACCTAGAAAGCGACTTAGACGTGTTTGACCAGGCTTCCCTCCCAATTTGTGGAGTGCGGCTAGCGTCAGTGCCTCATCCCTTGATTTATTATGTTAATAATGCAAATAGTCAACACCGTGAGACGAGCATAGTCTGCTTACACCAGAGGAATTCAGCCTTATAAAACACAATAACAGAAAACAAATGACATTGCGGCGACAAGCCTTCTTCGGCAAATGACAAGAAATCACAAAATATAAACACGGAGACGTTAATACAGTTGTGATTTTCTGTGTTTGTTCGCAGATGAAGGATTGTCGCCGAAACTTCGTTTGTTTTCTGTAACTGTGTGCTATAAAGCTGCATTGCCTCGTGTTCTTTTATACTGTTCACATTTCCACAATTTTACTGCGGTTCCTGTAATCTAATTCATACCTTACACCAGAAGTGGACACCGAAACCGTTGTTCTGCTTCTTTTTCGCTCACCCCCCCCCCCCCCCCCCCCCACACCACCCCGCGGGAATGTACGAGGGTAAGTTAATAAGTAAGTCACAAATGGCTGTAGAAAAATAACTAAATATGATAACAACTTGAAACGAGTTTATTTTTATACATACAATGTCCCTTTATTTCTCAACATAATTTCCACCAACATTGATGCACTTATCCCATTCTTTTATCAGTCCTCCCAACTCGGTTGCATAGAACTGCGTGCTCTGGTTTCTAAACCACGTTTTCACTTCACATTCAACTTCGTTGTTATTCGCGTCCTTGAGACAATTTTTCTACCCCAAGCACCGCTTTACGGGACAAACATTTGTCAGCATAAAAAAAAAGCATTTCCTTATGAATGGCCTTTGCAGGCAGTCCTTTTGCCCACAAAGAAACGCACAACAGCACGCTGCTCTTTGGTTGTACACTCCGTAAGTACAGTGGCCATTTTGTTTATGCGCTGCGCATGCGCATGAAATACCTAGCGCCACCTGACGAACGGGAATATAAAGTTCGACGCTGCTGTCACCTAATGACACCTGTAGAAAACACCAACTACATTTACATGCCATCCCACAGAACTGTGTGACTTACTTATTGACTTGCCCTCGTATTTATACTGTGAATTGTTTTTAATATTTCTTCATGTTTTAGTCTGTATTCCTTTTATTCATGTATAAATAATCTCTCTCACACACACACACACACACACACACACACACACACACACACACACACACACACACACACACACACACACACACACACACACACCAATACAGACATATAATTTCAACGTTAACAATGTTTTATTTGAGCTAACGCATTCACAGAGATAACTGTAACGAACATCCTTCTTCAGTTAACATTTCTGATGGTCGCCGTACCTTCGCTGCCTTATCAAAAATAGTCTGCAGATCTTTCAAGTCCAGAAACTGGACCATGGGTGGACCATTTCGCCGTAGTTTTGGCTGGCAGGATTTGGAAAACCTCGTTCTGTCTATAGGACAGTGTTTGGTATCGTCTTTGAGAAACTTTCTACACTTTGGTCGTTTTTTACGATATGACTTTGGTCCTTTCTCGGAGTTTATTATTGCAAGATCTGGTTGATTTGCTGTGTTAGTAGAGTCTCTCTGAAGTTCTTGGTCTTTTTCCTGGCTGACTTCTCTTGATGAATTGTTAATAGGAACAAGGACGTCAATGGGTAAATTTAAAGTGCACTTTCTTTCTCTTGGATGGATACGATCTTCACTATTGCACTTCCCACCAGCTGAAAAAGCATCGAAATCTCCTATATTATTTTCCTGAACAGAAGTGGGTCTGCAATCCGTGCTACTGTCTGTAAGTAAAGTAACATTGCTTTGGGTGCTATAACGTCTTAAGTAAGCGGACCTTGGCTCTGGTGACAAGCCTGGACTATAGCGAATGGTGTTGTCTGGTCTTCGTTCGAAGCTATGTCTTCTTGAATTATGAGATGCAACTAATGAAGACGAAGATATATGCATCAGTTTTAGTTCTTCCATTTTTCTTGCAACAACTGTATTATTCCTTTGAGATGGACTAGAGTCCTGTTCTCTGTGATGCAGATCGGGCGTTTTTATTCTTGGAATAATCTGGATGCTGTTTCTCTTTGGACTACACGTTGGAAACTGGGTCGTCTTGTGGCAATGGTCTGAAGCGGGAAGGGCACTAGGCCACTGAATACATACAAGACCAGTAGGAAGAGGCACCTGCAAAGTGTTTTTCTTCGATGACTTATCAGCCGTACTACTTCTTTCAGGAGAAGCAGCAGATCTATCCACACTTGGCGAAACTGACAACTTTCGCTTTGGAGATGAGGCTCTGGATGCGGATTGGTTGTTCCTTGACACGCGATGGCTAGAATTAGGCGTTAGATTGTCAAGTGCCGCGACATTTTCCCCACTATTCGGCTGTCTGTAGTTTAAGTTATGTTTTTCCGTACCTCGTTCATGACTTTTAGTTATTTTTCCTTTATGTTTAGCAACTTTCAAAGTACATTTCGTCCCATTTTCAATGTCATTAGGGAATAGTTTGTTGTAATGGTCTATAATGCTGTCCAATGATTTGCATGATGCGATAGAAGCCTTGTGGTTACTTGAACCAGCCGGCTGCCTCCGTGGGCTGGTAGGAATGTCTATAGATGGCTGGGGCACTGTAGAAACTGAATGAAGCAACGTCCAACTTTTAACAGTTACAGTAACAGGCCGAACGGATGCCCGACTTGCGATGTCCCTTCGGGAAACTCTAGCCCATTTGTCGTAATATTCTGCTTCGTACGGTATAGCTTCAATAAAAGGCGCAGTTAAGGATGGCAACGCTTGCACGAGATCCGCTACTGAATGAATGTCGCTTATCCTTCTGCCACTTGGGTCTTTTGATGTGTGAGTTACACTGATCAAGCTATCAGCGTCTACTATTCTGCAAATGACACTGTCAGTTGTAATCTTCATTGTGCGACGTGTCTTCCAAAGATGCACTGCCTTCTTGTGTGTGGTTAATGTTTGCTCTTGCTTGCTTTATTCAAATTAGACCACGAATCTGCATTAGTTGATGTGAATGACATTCTGTAGGAAAAAATAAATCATTAATATAAAACAGTTGGTCAAAAAACAAAACCATGCAAACATTAAAAGGCATACATTTATGCAACTTTCAAAACATAAAACCACGCAATGAAAATACAACACTACACAATCGTTTAAATAAAAAAAGCTTAAAACTGTTCCAACATAAAACCATAAAACTGTACAAACAGAAATAAACAAAATATAAACAAATATAACAATTTTATTTACAAACAATGCTATAGATTAAATATATGAAATTTCGAAAGTAGATTTCTTTACTGAATGAAACTTTCATAAAACTAGACTTGCAACTGATCTTCTTCTTCTTCTTCTTCTTCTTCTTCTTCTTCTTCTTCTTCTTCTTCTTCTTCTTCTTCTTCTTCTTCTTCTTCTTCTTCTTCTTCTTCTTCTTCTTCTGCTGCTGCTGCTGCTTCTTCTGCTGCTGCTGCTGCTGGTGCTTCTGCTTCTTCTTCTTCTTCTTCTTCTTCTTCTTCTTCTTCTTCTTCTTCTTCTTCTTCTTCTTCTTCTTCTTCTTCTTCTTCTTCTTCTTCTTCTTCTTCTTCTTTCTCCTCCACATCCTCCTCTTCTTCTTCTTCGTCTTCTGTCTGTCTGTCTGTCTGTCTGTCTGTCTGTCTGTCTGTCTGTCTGTCTGTCTGCCTGCCTGCCTGTCTGTCTGTCTGTCTGTCTGTCTGTCTGTCTGTCTGCCTTCCTGCCTGCCTGCCTGCCTGTCTACTTTTCTTTCATTAATTAATTCATTCATTCTTTCTTTCTTTCTTTCTTTCCTGCTTTCTTTCTCTCTTTCTTTCTTTCTTGCTTGTCACAATGATAATGATGGTGGTGGTGAAGATGATTCGGACGTTTCTTCGCTAAACGTGGACGGAATAATCGACCCTATCGCCTAACTTAATCTTCAGAAACTCCAGCAATCCTTCTAATTGCACTTCCACACGGTTGGCAAACTTGCTGAATAAATGACAGGCTTATGACTATTAAGTTACCCCTGCTGAAAGGAAAGAAGCATGCAACCATCGTGAGTGTCTACGCACCAACCATGACAAATGAAGATGACGTCAAAAATACGTTCTATGATGACCTACACAACGTATTAACATCTGTTTCCAAAGGAGACAAACTTATACTCCTTGGGGACTTCAATGCCAGAGTAGGCAAGGACACCGCCTCTTGGAATGGCATCATTGGAAAGTACGGAGTCGGAAATTGTAACAGAAATGGTCTCCGCCTCCTTCAGACCTGTGCCGAACACGATCTCCTGATCACCAACACAATTTTCCGTCTTCCAACGAGAAATGGGACATCATGGATGCACCCTCGCTCGAAACACTGGCATCTCATTGACTATGTCATCGTCAGGAGGAATGACCGACAAGACGTTCAGGTGACAAAATCCATTGTGGTGCCGAATGTTGGACAGACCATCGTCTCATTATCTCGAAAATAAACATACACATCAAACCCCACGGCGTCTTCAAGGGGAAAAATACAAAGAAAACTACATGTCACCAGTCTTAACAGCAAAAAAAAAAAATACAGCTGTCATTTGAAAACATGCTGGAAGATTGCCTCAAGCCAAAATGCTGTAGCTAAACAGGATGCGGAAACAGAGTGGAGAGCCCTAAAGGACATAATTTACAACACTGCTATGGAAATCCTGGGTCCAGCCCCCTGAAAGCATAAAGACTGGTTTGATGAAAATTCTGAAGACATCAACCAATTGCTGGCCGAGAAACATCTTCTCCTCAAGGCATATTTGAATGACCCGAAGTCAACATAAAAAAGATGCTTTCAATAACATTCGGAGAGTAGTGCAACAGAAACTTCGGCACATGCGGCACCCCTGGCTGAGCAAAAAAGCTGATGAAATTCAAGGCTCAAAAATTTCTACGACTCACTGAAAGCGGTCTACGGTCCTCCATCACCAGGCATAGTTCCCCTCCTCAGTGCAGATAGGGGAACATTAGTCACCGATAAGAAAGAAATCCTTCATCGCTGGGCAGAGCATTTCAGCAACATCTTAAATGCAACTTCTTTGTTCGATGATGAAACCTTCAACTGCCTTCCTCAAGTTCCCACCAATGAGACACTTGATGACCTGCCATCCATAGTGGAAGTAAACAAAGCCATCCAGCAACTTTCAAGAGGAAAGGCGCCTGGCCCTGACACCATCCCAGCAGAGATATACAAGGCAGGTGGGCCGGTCCTAATAGAGCAGCTTCACCAAGTCTTTACAAACATATGGGTGAACGAGACCATGCCACAAGATTTCAAGGACGCGTCAATAGTCCACCTTTACAAACGTAAAGGAAACCGCCAATCCTGTGACAACCACCGAGGCATCTCCTTGCTCTCAATCGCAGGGAAGATACTCGCCAGAATTCTTCTCAATCGCCTCACGGCCCATCTCGATCAAGGTCTTCTTCCTGAGAGTCAGTGTGGCTTCAGAAAAGAACGAGGAACTGTTGACATGATTTTCGCTGCAAGGCAGCTGCAAGAGAAATGTGGAACAGAACTCTGAAATGTTCTCCACTTTCATTGACCTTACCAAGGCTTTTTATACAGTCAGCAGAGAAGGACTGTGGAAGATTATGGCGAAATATGGCTGTCCACAAAAGTTTGTCCAAATAGTGCGGCTATTTCATGATGGTATGCAGGCAAGAGTACAGGAAAATGGTGAACTGTCTGAGCCCTTTCCTGTCACCAATGGAGTGAAGCAAGGATGTGTCCTGGCACCAACACTGTTCAGCCTCATGTTTTCAGCTATGCTGACGAATGCCTTCGAGAACAGTGATATTTGTATAGACATCAACTACCGCATGGATGGAAAGTTGTTCAATCTCAAAAGACTGAAAGCCAAAACCAAAACTAGCAGCGACACCGTCAGAGAGCTGCTGTTTGCTGATGATTGCGCTCTATATGCCAACTCAGAGGCAGACATGCAACACAATGTTTCAGCTTTCTCATATGCCTGTGCCAACTTTGGGCTCAATATCAACTTGGAGAAGACTGTAGTTATGTACCAGCCAGCTCCAGGGAATAATCACACCGTGCCGAATATCAAGGTGAACGGTCATAGACTAAGTGTTGTGGACAAATTCACCTATCTTGGCAGCACTGTGTCACAAGCTGCCACAATTGATGACGAAGTGAATGCAAGAATCTCCAAGGCCAGCGCGGCCTTTGGCAGACTGTACAAGAATGTATGGGACAGAAATGGAATAAGCCTGCAAACAAAGCTGAAAGTCTATAAAGCAGTTGTATTATCCACACTGCTATATGCTTGTGAAACATGGACTGTTTATCAGCGACATGCTAGGAAATTAAACCACTTCCACACAGTCTGCCTTAGGAAGCTATTGAAGATTAAATGGCAAGACAAGATCCCAGACACTGAAGTTCTAGAAAGAGCGTCCATGCCCAGTATCCACACTCTACTAATGAAAAATCAGATTTGCTGGGCTGGTCACTTAACTCGTATGCCAGATACAGGCTCCCTAAACAAATTTTTTTACGGCGAGCTGCGTTGTGGTAAACGCTCCCAAGGCGGCCAGAGGAAACGCTTTAAAGACACTCTGAAAGTCTCACTGAAAGCGTTTGGAATTCATCCTGACACCTGGGAGACTGCTGCTAAAGACCGTAATTCAGTGGCGTACATTATTACATAAGGGTGCAGTCACTTGTGAAGCAACCAGGACTGCAAGAACTGTGAAGAAAAGGCTGGACAGAAAAACCACTGCAGGAGATCCTCCTCCTGGAACGTCAAGCATTCTTTGCCCACATTGTCAAAGAACATTTCGAGCCAAAATAGGCCTTATCAGCCATCTTAGAACTCACAGCTCCATACTTTCAACCCCACTGGGTGAAATGAATGGCCATCATCATTCTTGATGGACAAACAACAACAACAGTAGTAGTAGTAGTAGTAGTAGTAGTAGTAGTAGTAGTAGTAGTAGTAGTAGTAGTAGTAGTAGTAGTAGTAGTAGTAGTAGTAGTAGTAGTAGTAGTAGTAGTAGTCATTATGGTGGTAGTGGTATTAATTGTAGTAGTAGTTATAGTAAAAGTAGTGTTGATAATCACAAGAATTAAACATTTGTATACTACAGCATAATCTTCTTTTTTAATTGCTTGTCAACAACAAATGTACCGCGTGACTTTAAAAGCTGCTCCATGTCCCATGCCCTGTGACAAAAGGGGTCTATACTCAATCCGAAACACCACTGTTCTCATCGTTAAAACATGTTTGCTCTTGGTACTTTATTGTCAGTCTTTGTTTATATACATGTTTGGCAGTGCTTTTACTGAACACAAGAGCGTATTGAAAGCTATTAACAAGCCGAGCTGACCTCGATTCTGCCACCAAGGCAGTTTTAACTGAACATAAATTGGCTATCGTGGAGACAGACAGCGCTTAACAACACAGGTTCTGAAACTGGGAGGATTTGTAATGGGTTAGGTGTAGAGAGGAAGACGGACTGTTGGGATGACAGGAAGACGTATGGACAGGTGGACTGGCAGGCAAATAGATATATAGACAGACAAACAAATAGGCAGATAGCCAGACAATTAGGCAGATAGACAGATTGGTTGGAAGGTAGGTAGTGGGGTAGCTAGTTAGTTAGCTAGTTCGGCGAGTCGGTCGATAGATGGATAGATAATTAGGAAGGTAGGTATGGAATTTGGTAGTCAGATATTTAATTAGGTAACTGATGTAGCAGACAGGTCGGTAGGTGGTTAGGTGGGTAGGTGTGTACGAATAGCAGTTTATGAAGTTTAGTAGGTAGGTAAATTAGCGGGTATGTAGATGAGTAGTTGATGTCAGGTCTTAGTCAGATATGACTGAGCTACCTACCGTATGACAGTAGACGGTACTACCTGCTTCTGTTAGCGCTGAATGTTGGGCGACGCTTACCAAACCCGACACCCCACATTGTGAAAACAGCTTTGGGGGGAAGAGCGCAACTGAGAGGATACAAGCCTTATTCTGGTGTGAGGAGATGCAACCTAAAGAGACTAAATGTCATGGCAGGGCAGACCAGGCCCTAAGCCTTGGTTGGTAACTGGTCTAGGATCGAAGCTCCAACAGCTGGACAGTTAGAGCATTGCTTTGCTGATCCGGCAGCTTCTGCAGCTTGTCTTTTCCAGACGTATTGGTGTCACCTTTCCTCTGGAGTAAACTTGACAGGCCGAGAGAGGGATTATGCTGCATGGGCAATACATGGTCTCTAAATTCAGCCCAGGCTTTGTGTTATGGAGAGATTACCCCATTTTACAAACTATCGTCTGTCAAGACGGCAAGGTGCCAGTCAGTTGGGTAGGTAAATATGAAGTTTAGTAGGCAGGTAAGTGGTTTAGTAGGTAGGAGGTAGATAGAAAGATTAGTATGTAGATAGGTAATTTATAAAGTAGATAGGAAGCTTATTAAGCAGTTAGGCATTTAGTAGGTTGGTGTGTAGTTTAATAGGTATATACTGTAGGTAGGAAGTTAGGTATGTAGGTAGGCAGGCAGGCAGGTAGGCAGGTAGGTAGGTTGGTAGATAGGTTGGTAGATAGGTTGGTAGATAGGTAGGAAGGCAGCAGGCAAGCAGGCAGGAAAGTATATATTTAGGTATGTAAGTAGGGTTAATGACGGTGCAGGTTCTCTGCAACTGTTCAAAAGGGCCATAGATCTATTGTGTTACTGTAGTAGCTGTCCCTTGCCTTCTACAGTACAGAGCATTTGAAGCCTTGGTGGTTGATGATTTCATGACAGTGACAACAATGACTGCACAAGGATGCCTGTTGATGGCTGATATGGTTTCGATGGCTAGTGATTCTAATATGCCCTGTTCGAAACTTAAACAAAAATTAATAAGCTCTGGTTTTATTCTGCTTAGGTCATTTATATTGCCATTGACTTTTTTAGCATTTAATAACACTGAGTTCCACCCGTTGTCGCTTTATTCATCTGTTCAGCCAGTGTTTTCTGGTGTTGTTTCTAAGAAACTGACTGATCTTATACTGCTAGACATGCCCCTTTCCTGCTTTTGTGGTTCCTGCTTTAGCAAGTCCAGTATCATCATATTCCACATTTGCCCAGATACTACGTAGGGAGGAATAAATGCCGTTCCTGCATCCGATGGATGGCACTGGATAGTGTCATTCCGTGTGACTGCACAATGTTCTAAATGTCGTCAATCCATTTCTTCTCGGGCGTCATCTTGCTCTGGTAGCAGCTCTTCTTTGATGTAGCTCAAGTGCTGGTAGTTATGGTGTAGCATTCTAACGAGATGGCCGAAGCATTTCATCTTCTGCATTTCAATATATGTGGCATGATGTGTTGATCCTACTCTCTGTCCGATAATATCATTTCTTTCTCGGTTTCACATAGTTAAGCTGGCAGCACTTCTTAAGCATCTCATCTCGGAGGTGGTTATTTTGCGTAAGCGTGATTCGGATAATATCCAAGGTTGACATTGGTAGCATAGGGATGGTGTGAATATAATATTTATTATCTGTCGTTTTGCGGGCGCATGTATGTTTGAATGTTTCCATCGACCTTCGAATTTCCAACGAGAGCCTAGTAACTGGTAACCAACTGTAACGTAGTACTGATGAGCAGTGTGTCGTGCTAACTCAAAGATCTAGGGTAATACTGATCATATTTGCCACAAAAGACAACACCAATCCCCCCTCCCCGCTCCCCCTAAGCAATTTAGGCACCCTTGAGTAATTAGAAATGTATATACAGTGGGTAAGAAAGAGATCTGAAGGTACCCTGGAAATTCAAACATGTAGAATAATTGATACTGTTTTGTGCCTACAACTGAAATGAACTGCATATAAAGAGCTAGCGAGACCTGGACATGCGAACTAATAGATTGAATGAAACAGTTATGTGCCTACAACTTAAGGCGA
Source organism: Cepaea nemoralis (assembly GCA_014155875.1). NCBI lineage: Eukaryota > Metazoa > Mollusca > Gastropoda > Stylommatophora > Helicidae > Cepaea > Cepaea nemoralis. The sequence goes on from JACEFZ010019496.1 coordinate 131,811, forward strand.
AATGCCTATAAAGAGCTATTAACAAATGGGAATTCGAGCATGTAGAAATAACTGATATAGTTATATGCCTTCCGCTGAAGACTAGTTGGTATAATGATTGATACGGTGTTGTGTCTACAGCTGAAGACAAGCTACGTATAATGATTGATACGGTGTTGTGTTTACAGCTGAAAACAAACTGCGTAGAATGATTGATACAGTTTTGTGTCTACAGCTGAAGACAAGCTTCATAGAATGATTCATAGAATTTTGTGTCTACAGCTGCAAACAAACCGCGTAGAATGATTGATACAGTTGTGTGTCAACCGCTGAAGACAAGCTTCATAGAATGATTGATACAGTTTTGTGTCTACAGCTGAAGACAAGCTGCGTAGAATTGTTGGCACAGTTTTGTTTCTACAGCTGAAGACAAGCTTCATAGAATGATTCATACAATTTTGTGTCTACAGCTGCAAACAAACCGCGTAGAATGTTTGATACAGTTTTGTGTCTACAGCTGAAGACAAGCTGCTTAGAATGTTTGATAATGTTTTGTGTCTACAGCTGAAGACAAGCTGCGTAGAATGATTGATGCAGTTTTGTGTCTATAACTGAAGACAAGCTAAGTAGAATTATTGACGCAGTTTTGTGTCTACAGCTGAAGACAAGCTACGTAGAATGATTAATACAGTTTTGTGTCTACAGCTGAAGACAAGCTGCGTAGAATGATTGATACAGTTTTCTGTCTACAGCTGAAGACAAGCTTCGTAGAATGGTTGATGCAGATTTGTGTTTACAGATGAAGACGAGCTACTTAGAATGGTTGATGTAATTTTGTGTCTACAGCTGAAGACAAGCTACATAGAATGATTGATACAGTTTTATGTCTACAGATGAAGACAAGCTAAGTAGAATGATTGATACAGTTTTGTGACTACAACTGAAGACAAGTTGCAAAGTATGAATAACACAGTGTTATGTCTACAGCTGGAGACAAACTGTATAGAATGAATGACACAGTTTTGTGTCTACAGATGAAGACAAGCTGCCTATAAAGAACTGGTAAGTAACAAAATAAAGTAAAGAACCTCTTTCAACGCCTTAAGACGCATCAGACATACGGAGCTAGACCCACACAATTATAAACTAATCATCACTGTCTGGGTGATGAGGTCAGCTTCACACCGACCGCCTTTACTTCCCAAGATATTCTGGGTACCCATGTGAGGCTGGTTCTACCAGGGAGCCCAGGTCATTGTTCTTTTTGAGAGATTCTGTTCTCAAACACAATGTAGGTATGGACCAAACAAAGGTGGATGATGGAAAATGGAAAGTAGGATTGGACTTAACAAAGGTGGATGGCGGAAATTGGAAAGTAGGATTGGACCAAACAAAGGTGGATGGCGGAAATTGGAAAGTAGGATTGGACCAAACAAAGGTGGATGGCGGAAAATGAAAAGTAGGATTGGACCAAACAAAGGTGGATGGCGAAAACTGAAAGTAGGATCGTGTCTCAGTACACTAGCAGAAGTAGCAGGTGTATGGTATAGCTTAAGTTCAAAGCGAGCCAGCGAAAAATAAACTGCATGCCCATAATATTACACCAATTAAAAGATGTTATTATACTCAGGAATATAGCATGCAAAACTAGTATCATTCCTAAAGAGTCTTAAACTAGTATCTTACTTAAGGAACCTGCAACAACTTACCACAGCCAGGAGAGTTTCGTTTCAACACACACAGACATAACCCTAACATCGATGAATGACATGTCTCCAATTCACGACATTAATTCAACTGTAACAATACACATTAATCCCACATTCCAAACGACATACCCCATATAATTACTCTAAATCAAGGCATGGCTATACTTATGACATACGTAATACAAAACTAGTATCATCCCTGGGGAACCTAGTATAACTTACCAAGGCCAGGAGAAGTTTCACACGCACAAAGACAGAACTCCAACAGCGATAAGTGACATTTGCCGGCGAGTTCAGCTCAGGACATGCTGAGGTTCCTCCCCCTGTCTGTCATCTTCGATCTCCCGCTGACTGTGTGTGGGCCAGATTTAGAGCCAAGCACGCGGCTACAAGCTAAACCAAGGTGTAATGTACTTTAGCTTCGGTGATGTCATGAAGCTTGCATTTAGGTTTCCTACTTCTTTATTCTGGGAGTGGCAGTTGAGTAGTAGCTAGACTCTAGACTTTTGGCCAGGTCTTTATTGGTTTGAATCCGCATTGAAGCTTATTTTTAAAATTTACATGGCCTTCCTTAGACTGCCAGAGTAACTAACGACGATTGCCCTAAAGAAGCTAATGAAACTAGAACGTTATATACAACAATAAGAAAGGGGCAGAAAGCTTTCTTTGGTCATATGATGAGAAGACAGGCATTGGAGAACATTGTGACGTCTGGAAAGATCAATGGGAAGAGAGGCAGAGGCAATTATGCTGCATGGATTGATTCAAAAGCAGTCCTTATGAGGACTAAATGAGTTCAAAACTAGTCCTTGTGAGGACTAAACGAATTCAAGACAGTCCTTGTGAGGACTAAATGTGTTCAAGACTAGTCCTTGTGAGGACTAAATGAGATCAAGATCAGTCCTTGTGAGGACTATACCAGTCCTTATGGGGGATAAATGAGTTCAAAAGCAGTCCTTCTGAGGACTAATCAGTCCTTATGGGGACTAAATGAGTTCAAGATCAGTCCTTGTGAGGACTATACCAGTCCTTATGGGGACTAAATGAGTTCAAAAGCAGTCCTTCTGGGGACTATATCAGTTCTTATAAGGACTAAATGAGTTCAAAACCAGTCGTTGTGAGGACTAAACGAGTTCAAGACCAGTCCTTGTGAGGACTATACCAGTCCTCAATAGGACTAAATGAGTTCAAGATCAGTCCTTGTGAGGACTAAAAGAGTTCAAGGTCAGTCCCTTTAGAGTAAGCACGTTCACGGGAAGGCTATTGAATCTGGCGGGTCCTCCTCTGGCCCTGTCGTCATCAGGACCAATTCACCGCAATAATGAAAATGTTAATCAGCGTGAGCACCATAAGATAAACTGAACGCGAAGAGCTCAGAAAAGAAAATATATCCAGTCTTGTTTATTACTAACTCGAAAGAGAAAAAAGAAAGGAACGAAATTCAAAACTCGCCCAAAAGAAAACGGACCTCAGTTATAACCGAAGCTACAGAAGTATGTTGAACGAGGCCGAATTTCCCCCCCCCCCCCCCCCCCCCAGTAAATAGTGGATTGGATTGGCACATACTCAATGGACCTTAAGGTGTGAAAATGATCCTACACTTACTTCATTATTCCATCCTTATGGTTTACTCAATAAGAAGTATTATGGGGAGGTTTGTGTGTGTGTGTGTGTGTTTGGGGGGGGGGGGGGATATTTTTTGCTTTTGCTTTTGTTTTAACTGAGGCTCGTTATAGCTTCCCTGGAAACACAGGAAAAATCAACAGGTTAGGTAAGTAGATCAGTAGATATGTAAGTAGGTATGCACGTGGCTAAGTTTGTAGGTAAATACTTCAGTAGCTAGGTATGTAGGTGGGCATGTACATAGGTGCGAAAGAGAGTAGACAGGTCAGTAGGTAGACTCGTAAGCGGGTATGTAAGTTGGTGTGTTACGGATAAGTAGGTAGGTAGGTAAATCGATGGATATTTTCGTAGAGGGCAAGCAGATGGGTAATTAGAAGTTACATAGACACTTATAGCTAGGTAGATAGATAGATAAGTAGGTGGGTAAATGGGTGTCTGGGAAGGTAGGTCGATTGGTGGATAGTTGCGTTGATAGGTTAGCAGGTATGCAGTGGCTAAGCGTGTACGTGGATAGTTAGGTGCCGGGGTAGATACATACATAAGTATATGTTTAGGTATGCACTTAGATGTGTAATGAAGTATTTAAGTAGGTTAAGGAGATAAGTAGACTGACAGGTAGATAACAAGGTAAGCAATTAGCTGCGTAGTTAGGTAGGTAGGTAGGTAGGTAGGTAGATAGATAGTTAGGTAATTAGATAGGTGGGTAGGTAGGTAGGTAGGTAGGTAGTTAGGAAGATAAGCAGGTAAGCAGGTACGCAGATTGGTAAGTTTTAGTTAAATAGGTAATTAAATTGAGGCAGACATGTAGTCAGGCATGCTGGTAGTTATTTGTAAGCATACAGCCGCGAGCTGGTTTTTCACACAACGGTATGAGTGCCGGTCATTCGGAAAGCAATGGCGAACTTCTGAACGTACACTTGCCAAGAAATCACAAACGGCCAAAATATTCTGGGGTTGACTGCGACGTCATGTATAAGATATGCAACTAACTTACTTACTGACAATACAGGCTATTTGGCCTTGTCCGGTTATGGATTCGTACACATCTCTGCCAATCTCTTGGGTGATCATGTTCGATCCTCACCGATATACCCAGTCCGTTACTGTCTCCTAGACTTTTCAATCCCCTCTCCATTCCCCACTCCCCCTCTAGGGTATCAGCAATAGAATCGCCTTTATCGACAGACAGTTGTGGTCAAAGGTCAAACCTAAATACCTGATAGACAGTTGTGTGTAAAGTCACAAGTCAACTCTGATTAGCTGTCGGTTACATTGAAAATCTATCCGTGGACAGTAATGGATTCCATTTCATACTGCTACGGGAAGAGGGATAACGTTTGTGGTTTTCCTACAAGAAAATGGATTTATGGCATTAAAGATATTGTACATTCATATGGAATGACACTAACCAGTGCTGACCAACCATGCGCTGGAACGTCAACTATTCTTCCCCACGGCAAAGGTGGAGGATGGTGATGTTTTCCCCTACAAGTGATTTTTTTCCCCGCATATCCTTTACAAGACATCGCTGTCAACACCAGCATTTTACCGCTGTTGTTGATTTCTTGGCAAGATCACGTTCAGTAGTTTGCCATTGCTTTCTGAGCGGCCGGCTCACTTATCCCGTAAGTCACCAACGCGGTGAGAACCGCTACCAATTCTCGCGCGCTGCGAGACCCTACGTGGATAAACGGGATTACAGAGAAACAAGAATATACTACTGCATGTTCGTTCCACACACCAGTCAGGTGAAATTTCAAGTTGACGTTTCGTTCAGCATTCAGAAAGTATTCGCAAACTCATCCCCATCAAGTGCCATGCCAGCTGGCGTAAGCGTTCATGTCTCTCCACATATCACGGACTTTGCTGTTCTTGATCACCTCTGCTGCTGATATTCCTCCATGCCACAGTCTTGGTCTGCCTCTGCCTCTCTTCCTCTCGATCTTTCCAGTTGTGACCATGTTCTCCAGTGACTCTCTTTTCATCCCATGACCAAAGAAAGCTATTTCTCTCTTTCTTATTGTCGAATATTGCAAACTATCGAACGTAAAATTGACTAACAAATCAACTTGCATATGATTGTTACGTCCTGCAAAGGATATGCACATTTTTTTTTATGTTCACGCTCAGCCTCGATGTCGATGATGGCGATGATTATGATGTTGTTGATGACGAGGAGGAGGGGGAGGAGGAGGGGGAAAATTATGGGTGAGGAAGATGACAAGGTGAGCAGGAGAAAGAGGGGAAAAAAGGAGAGGTAAAGAACAATTAAAGTTAATGTTAGTTGCATATCCTTTACAGGACGCCCCAATCAATCCTGGCAATTTTTGGCGGTTTGCAATTTCTTGACAAGTTTACGTTCAGTAGTTGGCCATTTCTTTGTGAACGACCGGAACTCATACCTTTGTATGAAAACCAGCGCAAGACGATCTGTTCCTAAATCGCTCGCAGCTGTGTTTCGAACACGGTGTGCGGAACTACAAATTGCATTGGTAACCCTTTCGCCACCACGCCGGCTCAGAAGTAGATAATTGTGAAAATTGTGAGGAAAAGGAGTGAGAAGAAGAGGGTGATGATAATGAGGCAGGATTACGTAGAAGGGGATGGTGAGAAGGGGGAGGAGGAGGAGACTAGGACCTTATGATGGTTTTCGTCATCTATCTTGCAATGATAAAATACCTTACTGTCTTGTTTTGTCTTTCTTCTTCTAACTTTGGTGTACATATATCTTTTAGTCTTGTTTCATCCATCCTTTTCAATCGGCTTATGTAGTTATCTTTAAAGAAGTTGGCGTGGCCGAAGTGTTTAACGTGCTCACGATTAAACTCTCCCTGGTGGCCGAGGAAGGGGTTCGTTCCGCACGCTAATCAGGTAGACTTAAATGTTAACTTTGTGTCCTTAACTTGGAGACGTAAATTACAAGTACCTCAGAAGTCGGAGTAGGTTCGCCTTATGGCGAGGGACAATAGTAATGGGGATAGCTATCCCAGATGCAAAAATAAGACCAGTGCAATTCCTAGTAATGGTCTCTCTAGAACAACTCTTCCTAACAAGACTGGGTAATTTGTTTCAGATTTTCATTCATACAGGTATTAAATAGGGATACGTGAAACCATGGAAGCAGGTGGTGGATAGTGTGAGATCAGCCGACAGATAGTCGTTGGTTGTAGTCTGGACTATGCAGCGATAGGCAGATGATCTCATCAGTAGAGACAATGGTTATGGTCTACGCCTACTTTTTCTTCCAGGAACAAATCAAGCCATTAGTGGGTTCCAAATGTTGCTGTTATGTAGACGGGAGCGGGGTTGGGGTGAGCGCCCAGCCTTGCATAAATACCCCAATGGCTCGATGTCTGCACTATCCTGTATCCATCATTGTGTTGGTCCACCCTAACCTTTTTTTCTAGGAACAAATCATGTCATTAGTGTCTGCACTATCCTGTGTCCATTGTCGTGTTGGTCCACTGATACCTTTACTTCCAGGAACAAATCATGTCATTAGTTTCTGCACTATCATGTGTCCATTGTCGTGTTGGTCCATTAATACCTTTACTTGCAGGAACAAATCACGTCATTAGTGCCTGCACTATCCTGTGTCCATTGTCGTGTTGGTCTACTAATACCTTTACTTCCAGGAACAAATCACGTCATTAGTGTCTGCACTATCCTGTGTCCATTGTGGTGTTGGTCCACTAATACCTTTACTTCCAGGAACAAATCATGTCATTAGTGCCTGCACTGTCCTGTGTCTATTGTCGTGTTGGTCCACTAATACCTTTACTTGCAGGAACAGATCATGTCATTAGTTCCTACACTATCCTGTGTCCATTGTGGTGTTGGTCCACTAATACCTTTACTTCCAGGAACAAATCATGTCATTAGTGCCTGCACTGTCCTGTGTCTATTGTCGTGTTGGTCCACTAATACCTTTACTTGCAGGAACAGATCATGTCATTAGTTCCTACACTATCCTGTGTCCATTGTCGTGTTGGTCCACTAATACCTTTACATGCAGGAACAAATCATGTCATTAGTGTCTGCACTATCCTGTGTCCATTGTCGTGTTGCTCCACTAATACCTTTACTTCCAGGAACAAATCATGTCATTAGTGCCTGCACTATCCTGTGTCCATTGTCGTGTTGGTCCACTAATACCTTTACTTCCAGGAACAAATCACGTCATTAGTGCCTGCACTATCCTGTGTCCCATTGTCGTGTTGGTCCACTAATACCTTTACTTCCAGGAACAAATCACGTCATTAGTGCCTGCACTATCCTGTGTCCATTGTCGTGTTGGTCCACTAATACCTTTACTTCCAGGAACAAATCACGTCATTAGTGCCTGCACTATCCTGTGTCCATTGTCGTGTTGGTCCACTAATACCTTTACTTCCAGGAACAAATCACGTCATTAGTGCCTGCACTATCCTGTGTCCATTGTCGTGTTGGTCCACTAATACCTTTACTTCCAGGAACAAATCATGTCATTAGTGCCTGCACTATCCTGTGTCCATTGTTGTGTTGGTCCACTGATACCTTTACTTCCAGGAACAAATCATGTCATTAGTGTCTGCACTATCCTGTGTCCATTGTCGTGTTGGCCCACTAATACCTTTACTTCCAGGAACAAATCATGTCATTAGTGTCTGCACTGTCCTGTGTCCTTTGTCGTGTTGGTCCACTGATACCTTTACTTCCAGGAACAATTCATGTCATTAGTGCCTGCACTATCATGTGTCCATTGTCGTGTTGGTCCACTGATACCTTTACTTCCAGGAACAAATCATGTCATTAGTGTCTGCACTATCCTGTGTCCATTGTCGTGTTGGTCCACTGATACCTTTACTTCCAGGAAAAAATCATGTCATTAGTGTCTGCACTGTCCTGTGTCCATTGTCGTGTTGGTCCACTGATACCTTTACTTGCAGGAACAAATCATGTCATTAGTGTCTGCACTATCCTGTGTCCATTGTCGTGTTGGTCCACTGATATCTTTACTTCCAGGAACAAATCATGTCATTAGTGTCTGCACTGTCCTGTGTCCATTGTCGTGTTGGTCCACTGATACCTTAACTTCCAGGAACAAATCATGTCATTACTGTCCTGCACTATCCTGTGTCCATTGTCGTGTTGACGCGTACCTCTTCTTCCCAGAACCATGCCTACCTCTGTTGTTCTTTTTCAAATCACTGTAGCCTTTTATTGTGCCAACATATTTCAGTTTCAGGGACGTGATGCTCTTTATGAGCTCTTTATGAGCCCGTATTCTTTCCTGTTCAATTCTTGTGGAATATCAAAATTTCCTTCGTGATCCACAATATTCTAACAACTTTTCTGTAACACTTTATCTCACAAGCCACACTTTTCTTTTTTGGTGATGACGTATTTGTTCATGATTCACATCAGCACGTTGCCATAGCAATGATGCACGTTCTGAAAAATTTTAATTTAACGTGTTATTTCTTATATTATTTCGCTGGCATTGTGTTATAGGTTCTAAATACTCTGTATTGATATCATCATGACGTGCCACGGCAATAAGCGTGGGCGGTCATGTTCCGCCATCTTGCGCGATCCCAGTGTTGTGGATCAGCTCTTTATTCTTATCTCAACTATGCCACGTGGTCAAGCCATAGAAATATTTACTCCACTGCCTTTTCCTTATTCTTTCCCTTCAACCTTGCCAGTAGTACCAAGTTCTCTAGTTTATTTCTTTTCATATATAGTGCTCAAAAATTGTTACTGTCTGCGTCTAATTTCTCCAATCAGTTCATAGTTTTCATTTGCTTCTTTTGGAACTTTCTCTTTGGCTTTTCGGTCTGTTCACAGTAGTATTTGTATTTTTCTCAGAAACCACATTTCTTCTGCCATTAGAGGTTTTTCAGCTTATCAGCACATTGTCCACTTTTCACATTCATACAAAAGTATAGATTGATATGGACGATTAAAAATTTAAATTAAAAGGTTTGTAAACTACGATTTGCAGCAGAAAGTCCACATCAATGCATATTCTGTTAGCAGCAAACAACAAAGAGAATATAACATGAGGCAAACGTTTGTACAGGACATTGTACATACATCGGTCTGTCGATATCCTTGCGCATGATCAAATAATCCAGAAAACGGTCAATATTAGAAGACCGACTAAAGTGTGACCTGGTACTTGCTTGTGAAAAGGGATTTTAAAAGATGCTGGTTGATAGAATCAGTTAAACATTTCTAAAATACAAGTATTTGTCCGATGTTTCGACACTATGCTCGTTAAAATTTAAATACAGCTTCTCCCATCATATTGAACAACATCAAAACTACCACCATCATCATGATCTTCATGACCATCATCATCATCATCATCTTCTGTCTGTCTGTCTGTCTGCCTGTCTGTCTGTCTGTCTGTCTGTCTGTCTGTCTGCCTTCTTGTTCTACTTCTTTTTCTACTTCTCCTCCTCGTCCTCCTCGTCCTCCTCCTCCACCTTCTTCTTCTTCATGTACCGGTTGTTTTTAAAGTCTCACAACACTTTGTATGTAGAACAATTTGAAAAATAATGTATATGACGTCATCAAACAATGTCCATCGTGAAGCAATATGCAGCGAATAGCTGTCATCCATTGTGTATATATTTGCTAGCCAATACTTGTATATACCACTCGGCACTTCATGAGTGATGCGATCAATATCATGCCGATCACTTTTACTACACAGGGCATTTTCCGATAACCATTTTAGTCAGTGGCGACTTGGAAGCTCAAATCAATGTTAGAAAGCTGCCTGTAAAGGGATTAGAACTCAAGACCACCTGGCGACAGGCAAGCGTGCTAGCCACTGAGCTGTGGCGACTACAATGCTTGGAAAAAAGTGACCTAAAATAATGACGTAAAATATGACCTAAAATAATTACCTTAATTAACTACCTAAAATATTATCCTAAAACAATGACCTAAAATAATGACCTAAAATAATGACCGAAATTAATATGCCTTAAATACGGTCCTAAAATAATGACCTAAAATAATGACCTAAAACACTGATCTAAAATCTTTTGATCTTTTTTAAACGGCATGTGTCCTTTGCAGGACGTTGCAATTAACGCCAATCCCAGGTGGACTTACTAGGTAATTTCTCGTTCAGAAGTTCGCCATTACCTTTTTGAACGAGAAGTCAAAATTGAAGCCCAACTGATGTGTGTAGAGAATTATCCCTAAATCCCTAAACCCTACAACACTCCGGAAGTTTGAGCGCAATCGGACTCCAATTATAAACTTTGAGAAATACTGGCGTGAAATACTGCTACAGTGCGGTCATCATAAGGCGAACTCACCTTGGACCCAAGAAATAGTTTTTCTTATCAGAAATGCCTCTTATAAGAGTTCAAGCATTTAGTAATGCATTCATAAAGTACGATACATTATTGTTCGTCACAACAGACATTCGCCACATCCGAGATTGCCTTAGGTGGTTTGCTCTGTACTCCTTTAAAAACGGTTGCAAAAATTGTCGCCTGAAATGAAACCCGGAATTAAAATAAACAAACCGCCGTTGTTACTGCCTTGTGGTCCACCGAGAAAATTATGAGTTAATAATAGTCATTAGACCATTCTTGCCAGTGAAAACAGAAAGAAACAATAGTAGCATAGTCTTTAGAAATGTACGCAAAAAGCTTCACATAAACACTTTATTTCTGTTTGTCTTTACACGAAGAATAACATCATATTACCGCGAGCTTGTGTTTCGATCAGTCAATCAAAGGAAATTAGCAGACATGTGTGGAATTATGTTGAACCTGCAGAGATGTGATTTTATAGAAGGGTGATGAGAACACCGTGAAAACGATAGAAAGAGCAATGAAGATATCATAAAAGACATGAACTGACAATGAGAGCTGCTTACTCGCATCAGAAGGAGATAGTCCACATTCTGTGGGCATGTCATGAGAAGGAGATGCTGAAGAATGGAGTATGTCGTGACAAAGGGAAGATTGGAGGGGAAGAGAGGCAGCGAGAGACGAAGAGAGAAGATGTTGGACATTCTGACATTATGGCAAGGAGGACGCCGGCATCAGAAATGACTGGCAGCACAAGAGACAGAAGACTGGACAGAGATGATCGCCAACGTCACACGGCTTGAACTATAAGAAGAATGTTTCGTTATGGCGGCAACGGAGACAGAATTGATCGATTTCATTGATTTTCAAGTCGTTTCAATCGGGCTTTAAAAACATCTTTTTCATTATTCATTGATAGGGGGATCCTTAGAACTATAACACTGTATTCTTTCGTGGATTTCTGATACTAGTTTTTCCGCACTTCTCCAGTGGCGTTCTTTTGTTGTTTTCTGCTTTGTTTGGGTTAACACTTTTAATTAAAACACTTCTTTACAATATTATTATAAATAACTGGAATGTTTTCCAAGAACTTTCTTTGCCGATAGCACTTTAACTCTTTCTGTCCCTAGCGTGATTAGCTATTGTAGCAGTTATTAAACAAGGCATATATTCCATGTATTCACACCCAGGAGATGCAATCATTGGTAATAAGGTGGAGAAAGGAATGTTTCGTGTGAAATCGCTCTCGTCGCTTCAGCGGTCACGGATTGTGAGAATTGTATGGATATTTTGCCCTGGCCATGCAGGGAGGGGTACGGGGGAATAGACAGGCTGATAGGCTAGCAGGGAATGCACCTCTTGGTGGTATTTTGCCTATGGACAAGGGGGAGGTGGTCGTGCGTTTGTGGGACCAGGTGAAGAAGGCAGAGGAATAGATTGAGAACCCATATGTGGAAAGAATGAGATTGCGGGGGATCGGTAGGGGTTCTGGAAGAATCTCAAATCTGAGAGGGAAGACAAAGAGAACTTTTAATCAGATAGCGGTGGGAACGATTAGTAGTATGACTCTTCGCTGGCTGTTGAATGAGGGGACGTAGCACGTATGGGAATGTCCTAAGTGCAGTGATATCGGTTCTTGACTCAACTCAACTCAACTCAACTCAACTCAACTCAGTGCTGAGAGGTAATAGAATTGCCTGGAAGTTCATAGCGAAGGCTAATAGAAGGTTTTGAGTGCAGGAGAGCCTGGCATATGGTACCAAAACATCTAGTCTGAGAATGGAGGTGGAGGCAGTCACTGCGGCGTTCCACTGGCTGGAGGACAAACAGCAAGCATACGCCTTGATTGGTACGAAATCACACAACTTGCTGAGAAAGGTGAAGGCAGATATATTCCATGCAAGGGGCATGCTCAATTAAAAATTCATAAATATGGATCATTTGCTGGAGCTTTTCACCGGAAGATGCTGGTGTGGTGGCAAACGAGCAAGCGGACAGAGGCTGGAACTGCACCGCTGGGTGGGGTACTGGTGCATTATAAGGTAGGCGTGGTCAGGGTCCGTGTTTAGCTAAGAAGCTAACAACTGAAAGGAAGCTAACCCAAAATAAACCAGCAAAACCTCGGAAAAGACCACAGAGAAGTCGCAAGAAAACCCAACAAGAAAACATCGAAAAGCTACTAAGGCTGCTAAAGACAGTACACAAAAAGGAGGCAAAAAGACGTAAGCTGGGGCCAAACTACAGACCAATCAGAAACCACAAGCTAAAGCCAGTAGTCCAGCCACGATACAAAAGCAACTCAAGGGTAAATAGTATCCTGCCAGGTAGATGAACTTCGCCTAGAGGTACTTTTCGACACACCTGAAGATAACTGGAGCACAGACGAGGAAGACAACCCCATCTTAGCTATCTGCAAAAGGAGAGAAATATATAAAGCTGATTTCGAAGAGAGGGAGAGGGAGCGGCAAGCTAGACTACAATGCAAAGAGTACGAAAATGACCTCCCCGCATGGACGACAAATATCATAGGGAAAAACAACTCATCCATAAACAAATTAATGAAGAATACAATGACAACTTCGAAAAGGTGACACAAAATCAGAGCAAGAAGAAAGCTAACCAAAGATCAAACAAAGAGTCCTTATAGGGACAGCAACCAGTCAAGCCAGGCGAGCCAGGAGCCTTCACTGACCACAGAAACCACCAGAGGAAACGAGCACGAAGGAGAACTCGCCGACCAACTCCCCAGCTGATATCACAGACACAAACGCTTACATAACCAGTCCGAGGTAGGACTCACTCGTAAGTGCGCACAGACAAAAATCAGGGTTAAACCCACATTAACCTCAGACCTCAACTCTAACCAAGGCTGAAGAAGCAGACTGAATTAGGCCGAATTTGGAATTTTTGTTTTTGAATCAAGTCAAAGGGTCCGTTGAAATTATGTGTATAGTGTGTGAGAACAGATACACCATCATTTCCTGGAGAGAATGGTGCTTCAGGGAGTGACCAGAGCTTCAAGTTGGCACACAGTGCTACAAGGAAATGTCAGACGGGCACATAATCAGATTGCAGATGGCACAGTTAGTTTTGGGACTATTCGCTGGCTGATGAAAATGAAAACGGAGCGTATATGGGAATTCCCTGTGCTGTTATTTCTGTTCTTGACTCATGTCAATTAAGTTTAGCTTTGTGCTACGAAACCTACTGCGAGATTAATATGATTAATATACTTAATTCTTGCTTTCCGTTTTATTTTAAGTATAGTCATGGACAAGGCACGTAATGATGATAATATTCATAGTAATCATTACAGAAGATCTTCGGAATGATCCTGAAGTAAGATCTAGGATCGAAGTGGCCAAGAAAGCATTCCCGGAGAAAGAAATATTCCTTACGTTGAGAAACGTCAATATTGGGCTGCGGGAAAGAATTACCTATATCACTTTTCAAGACTGCCCATGTGCTAGAATGCGACTTGCGTTAAATAATGAAAGATCAACAACAATGCTCAAAGGTCCAGGGCTGCAGCAATCCAGCAGAATACAGAACCATAATGCCAACACTGATGAATGACTCGAAGGCCGGTGTTCAACATTTTAAGGCACTATTTATTTGCCCGAGTCGAGTTTGTTGCATATTCAATAATATCAGTGACAATTTACAATTCGTTGATACCGTGCCTGTTATGGCCAGGCGGGACGGTATAAAATATTAATTATGAACAATATATAGTTGAATACTTGCAACAACCCTGTCACAGTCCTTCTGTCCTTCATCAATTTGCCTATGAGTCACCTTGCTCTGACTTTCTAAGTCTCATTCTGATCTGGGCACATCTGTCCTTGATTTTCGGGCTGATATCCATCATGCATTAATATTCTCGTGCTCCTTTCCAATAGTTGTTGGCCATCATAATAGTGTCCTGTCTGTATATAATATATCTCGTTCCAGAGAATCGAATCATGCTGCCTCGCTCGTCAAGCTCTAAGATCTGACTGTTTGTTGTTGTTGACAATTTCTCTGACGTCAGCTTCCTAGTTTCTCATACAATCTGGTTCGCGATTTTCTCACTGATTCTATTTTGCGTCACTTCATCTGCTCTGCTACTTGGCACCATGGCAAGGTATAAGTAAGTGAACAAAGGACCCTAGTTGATGGTTGGAGCGCAGGTGTAGACCCCTCACAAGAGTCACCATCCTATCCAGTAGGCAACAGTAGATCACCGACCCTTTCTCAGACATGTTTGTGAGCCATTTTTTTCTTTTATATTCAAATGTGAAAGAATGTCCATATTTCCTTTCTGTTTGATTCCGGATATTATAAGAAAAAAGTTGCGAAGTTGCACCGGGTTATCATCCAATATGTCTCAGTCTCTTTCCGCAGCGCGGAAAGCGTCGCACAAAGCACGAACTCCGTTGCTCCAGCGACGACCCTCAGGAGTCTCCTAAAAAAAATTCACTCCTGGACCAAAGGATGCTACCCGGAATCGAACCCACAACCTTCGGAGCTAGAGTCAGACGGTTTGATTACTTCGCCATGGAGACTCCCAGATAAGAGGAGCGGCTGGCCGAGTGACTAAGAAGGCCGGTTTCTCCTTTGGGAGACTCTGGTTCGAATCCTCGGTAAGGTGTGGATTATTTTTTGTCGGGGGCAAAAAGTAAATCCTAATCTGCACAGTTCGCGGCGACTGCACTAGAAAGGCGGCCTTAATTCCTCAGACTCAGGATCCCCTTGTGCCCTACACTGCAAGATTTTATAAGAATGCTTCTGTAACATTAAGTCCGAATGCTCCATATTTATAGTGTCTATGAGACGGTCCATGATTCACTGCTTCGTGTGCAGGTCAGCATTGCTGAACGGATATGAGCGCTCACTCTTAAACTTCTGGTGCGCTGATGCCGAGGTAGCGGATTCAACCTTTAAAGATCCGTTGGAGTAACATGTTGACTTGTCCTTGAATTGATGACGTAAATTACAAGTACCTCAGGAGTCGTAGTGGGTTAGCCTGATGGCGAGGGACATTGGTAATAAGGAAATATAATCCATACGCAATAAAATCAGTCCAGAGCACTACAAGTAGTAGTAGCACGTGGATAGACTACACTTGAGTTCAATGCAAGAGAACACAAAAGTAAAACATAGCCGTGTTGCTCCGTGCGGATAAACCGCTCATAAATGTTCCCATAAATGTGAGATATCCTACAACCTTGACACTCTCCACGTTTGTTTTTATTTATTTTTATTCATTCTGTCTTTTATTGATTTATTAATTGCGTATTACTTGTGTCCTGTTTTATTCGCTTTCATAAAAACGACGCGATTTGCAAAACTCTTCCTCGATTCTGTGTACGCCTTTCTAGTTTAAAGTGTCTGTTTATTGGCGCGACTTATGCTGTTTATAGATGTTGACGAGCCCAGTTTTTGGCGTCAGAATCATAAATTTAACAAGATCCTGTAGCTGTTTTTAGACAACCTGACGGAAATAGAAAACACTCCGAACTGGTGGTAATAACATTACCGAGACGCAGCCAACAGCAAACATTGTTGTAGTATACTTTTATGTCATAAACTTGTTCATATTATGAATGCCTATGTCGTATATACATATATACAGTAGCGGACTGGACCTAAAAATAGTGGATATCTGAAAGCAAAGTTACTAAAAGGAAGTTAACATTTGCAACATACTGTCGAAAGTTTAAGGTGACCGTCTTCTCCGTATCTATATTTCATTGGCACCTTGCCGTCTTAACAGACGATACTTTGTGCTTTAAAAAGGCATAATAACTTTTACCTATGGCGGTAGCGCATGTGACTGATAAGGCCAATTTGCGCTGTAAATGTCCGTTCATAGTGGGTGCATGTGAACACGTGGTCATTTCCACCATCATGCACCACCTTACGTCTCAAACGCTCGGTGTGTGACTAATCCGCAATTTTCTTCTTTGTCTTTATTCCATTTTTGATGATTGCACTCCATACAACACGTTCAGCGGCGACTTGCTCCCAATGTGCATTATCAATGCCTGTATCAATCATGTCCCGCTTACACACATCTTTGTATCGTAGTAGAGGCCGACCCTGAGATCTCTTACCCATCTGTAATTCACCAAAAAAGATGTCCTTTGGTATTCTACCATCATCCATCCTCCTAAGATGTCCTATCCATCTAAGTCTACGAAGACTGAGCATGGAATAAACTGTCACACAACCTGATCTTTCCAATACTTCAGTATTTGTGATTTTGTCTTGCCACTTAATACCAAGAATTCTTCGCAGACACCGCATATGAAAGCTGTTTAAATGTTTCTCTTGGTGTGAGTAAGTTGTCCAGGTTTCACTGCCATAAAGAAGAGTACTAAGGACACAGGCTTGATAGACAAGGACTTTTGTTTTTGCAGTAAGCTTCCTGTTCTCCCAGACTCTTTTTGTTAACCTGTTCATTGTTGTTGCTGCCTTACCAATCCGGATGTTGATTTCCTGATCTAGGGATAATTTGCTATTTACCACTGATCCTAGATATGTAAAATGGTCTACCATCTATAGTTCGGCGTCGTCAATAATGATTGATTGTACCCCATGTGCACCTTGTGACATAATCTGTGTCTTCTTTTTGCTAATTGTTAAACCAAATTCAGAACAAGCATTGGAGAATGCAGATAGTAGACATTGCAATTCTTCCTCAGAGTGGATCGTAACTGCAGCATCATCTGCAAAAAGCAACTCTCTGATCAGTACCCTCCTAATTTTGGTCTTGGCCTTCAATCTTTGAGCATTGTAAAGGCCGCCATCTGAGCGTGAGTGAATGTATATACCACCATCCTGATCACGAAAGGCATATTTCAGTAGAAGTGAAAAGTATATTCCAAAGAGGGTGGGAGCTAGTACACAACCTTGCTTAACTCCACTCTTGATTTCAAATTCTTCAGAAGTTGCACCATCAAACTTGATTATACCCTTCATGCCTGTGTGGAACGATTCCACAATGGACAGAAGAGTTGGTGGGCAGCCAATCTTCTTTAGTGCCTTGAATAGACCCTCACGACTGACCAAATCAAATGCCTTTGTGAGGTCGATGAAGGCAATAAACAGTGGTTGATTCTGTTCACGGCATTTTTCTTGCATTTGTCGCAATGAGAATATCATATCAATGGTAGACCGGTTCTGTCGAAAGCCACACTGTGATTCGGGGTAGACTTGATCTCCTAGGACTTGAAGTCTGCGCAGAACAATTCTGGCAAATACTTTTCCAACAATACACAGAAGTGAGATACCCCTATAGTTGTTGCAGTCGCTCCGATCGCCCTTGTTCTTGTACAGTGTTATGATGCTTGAATCTTTGAAATCCTGTGGGACTTGTCCTTCTCGCCAGCATAGCTCTATTAGCTGGTGGATCTGTAGAGTGAGTGTGTCTTGCCCACTCCTGATAACCTCTATTGGAATCCCATCCTTACCTGGAGCCTTGCCAGATGCAAGTTCATTTATAGCACACTTAACTTCTGTTATGGTGGGAAGTGTGTCCAGGTGGTCAAGAGTTGGTAGAGCCTCTATGGCGTTGAGGGCATCATCCGCTAGTTTGGTCTCACTTGAGTAAAGCTCCAAATAGTGCTCTACCCATCTGTCCATCTGCTGTTTCTTGTCAGTGATGATTTCTCCAGTCAAGGTTTTCAATGGTGCACTTCTTTTGATCACTGGACCACAGGCTTTCTTTATTCCTTCATACATGCTTCTTATGTTTCCCTTATCACTTGCGATTTGAATGGACTCACATAACTTGATCCAATAATCATTTGCACACTGCCTGGCAGCCTTTTGCACATCCTTCCTAGCTTGCCTTAGTTCACTCAGAGTGTTACGCGTTGGTCTTTCCTTGTTTCTTAAGAGAGCTTTCTTCTTCTTATCAATCAAGGGCTGCAGAGTCTCGCTGTTTGCCGCAAACCAGTCCTGCCTCTTATGATCCACAGTGCCGTAAACCCCTACGGCAGTTTTATAAAGAGTTTCCTTAATTTGACCCCACTTTTCATTTACTGTACAATTTTCTGGTGTATCAGTGAAAGCGTCTTCAAGTTGCTGTTGAAACTGAAAGCACTTTTCAGGATCGTGAGTGTTAATAATATTAATCCTGGGGCTAGATTTGTGTTTAGCTGTGTAGATTCTCTTTGGTCTCAGTCTAACCCTTGCAACAACCAAAGAATGATCCGTATCACAGTCAGCACTGTGGTAACTTCGAGTCAATGATATATGGTTCAGATGTTGTCTCCGTGTGATGATGAAGTCCAGCTGGTGCCAATGGCCGGATCTTGGATGTTTCCATGTGACCTTATGCATCTCTTTTGTTTTAAAAAAGGAGTTTGTAATACATAGGTCATTACTGGTGCAATGCTCCAGCAGCCTTTGCCCATTTTCATTCATGCGACCGATGTTGTATTTTCCAAGGTACACTGGCCATGAACTCGAGTCCTTGCCCACACGAGCATTGAAATCACCAAGCATATAAATGTAGTCAGATTTTGGAACTGCCTTGATCACGACGGAGTCTAACTCCTCATAGAACGAATCCTTCACATCATCAGAGGAATCGAGTGTCGGTGCATATGCAGTAATAATGGTGGCAAACCCACAAGAGGTTGCCAAGCGCAGGGATAATAGTCTTTCATTTCCTCCTGCTGGAATTTCAATCATTCC
The DNA here is from genome assembly GCA_014155875.1 of Cepaea nemoralis. Classification (NCBI taxonomy): domain Eukaryota; kingdom Metazoa; phylum Mollusca; class Gastropoda; order Stylommatophora; family Helicidae; genus Cepaea; species Cepaea nemoralis. The sequence continues at coordinate 151,132 of JACEFZ010019496.1, forward strand.
CAGTAGCGAATTCTTCACTGCAAAGCCCACACCGTGTTGCCTTTTTTCTGCCTGCCCTCTACCCTTCCAAAAAAAGGTGTAATTGTTTTCCCTGAGTGACCCTTCCTCAGCGAGGCGAGTCTCCTGCAGGCCAGCAATATCAATGTTAAGACGATTGAGTTCGGCATCAATCACAGCCGTTTTTCTCACATCGTCAATATTGGTCAAGTCAGTGGAAAATCCTGGACACATGGTTCTCACGTTCCAGGTTGCAAGCCGTAGCTTGAGGTTTCTATTTTTATTTTTGTTTGTACCTGGTGCATTGGTTTTACAGCCTGCGATTCAGATTTTGTCCTAGCCCCAAGCACCCATTGAAGCAGGCAGGCTGTGGCGGATCAGCACCCAATTGGCGGGGGGCTGCCCAGCTTGAGGAGGGTGGTAGCTGATCAGTGACACCTGTAGGTGTCTCCCACCGTCAGAGGCAACGCGTGGCGCCCCATGTCTACGCCAGTTGACAGGGACTTATAACCCGTAACAGTTGCCTCTCGCTTTGATTCCGAGACCAGTTAAGACCAGGGATGGAGTTATTGCCTCTCCATAGCACAAAGCCTGGGCTAAAATATAGAGATCATGTGTTGCCCATGCAGCATGATCCCTCTCTCGGCCTGCCTAGTTCACTCCAGAGGAAAGGTAACACCCCTACATCTGGAACAAGACAAGCTGCAGAAGCTGCCGGATCAGCAAAGCAATGCTCTAACTGTCCGCCTGTCGGAGCTTCGATCCTAGACCAGCTGCCAACCAAGGCTTAAGGCCTGGTCTGCCCTGCCATGACATTTTGTCTTTAGCTTGCATTTCCTCGCACCAGGGTAAGGCTTGTACCCTCCCAATTGCGCTCTTCCGCCCGAAGCCGTTGGCACAATGTGGGGTGTCGGGTTTGGTAAGCGCCGCCCAACGTTCGGCGCTAACAGAAAGCAGGTAGTACTGTCTACTGTTATACGGTAGCTCAGTCATATCTGACTAAGACCTGACAAAATATATCCGTATCAATACATAGGAACGAAAAATAAGACAAACTTGCAAGTAAAGAAGCTCTAACCAATCTATAAATTCAAAACAAATGCATTCCCATTGTGAATTCGAATAAGTAAGACGCAAACAATAGCATGTACAATTTACTGCTTGGAACATTTCATTGCAAATGTCTCTGCATACTGCCTAAGTTACACAACATAAACTAAAGCAATATGATAGATAAATCATTCAAGCTGAAATATATAACACACATTCGGTCAGTAATTTGAATTGTCTACAACGATTTTTGAATTGGAAACAAGAGTAGTTAAGCTTCATCATCATCATCATCATCATCATCATCATCATCATCATCATCATCATCATCATCATCATCATCATCATCATCAGCAGCAGCAGCAGCAGCAGCAGCAGCAGCAATGGGTGTCATGGAAAGTGAAGCTGGCTTTCTCCACAGACCTCGGTCCTTGGTGTTCAGTTCTGTTGATGGTATTCCTCCATGCTATCGTCATAGATGACCATCATCAGATATTTTGCCATCTGGCAGGAACGGTCATGCTTCTCCACAAACTGCGATCCCCAACAGCATGGAACAATTCATGTGTAGACTCTCTTTCGTGACATCGCATAAGACTGTCAAGAATTTCCCTCATTGCCTTCCTCTATCTCTCTTTCCACAAAGCTATCTATCCGGTTGTCACAATATGTTCCAGTTTTTGTCTTCTCATAATATGTCAAAAAATGATGACTGCCTCTTTCTGATGTTTGTGATATGTAGTCATTGGCATTTAGCCTACCCGGATGTCTTACTTCACTAAACATCATTTCTGTCAGTCTGCATCTGCCTTTTCTACCTCTGATCTTTCCAGTCGTCATGATGTTCTCTACCCCCCTCCCCCCCCCCCCCCCCCCACACACCCCACTTCCTTTTTTCCTCATTATATAACCAAAGAACACTATTTCTTATAAAAGTTAAAACCTAAAGGGTCATTTTACATGCTATATGTGTATTGCGCATATCGTTAAATTCCCCCATATATATATTATACCGGGTCTTATTATACTTCATATGTTGACCAAATTTGAAAAATTCTTTCTTCCATTGATAACACCATTTTGTTTGGACTGCAAAGAATTACCCCAAGCAGACGACAGCCATTAGCTGTATTTTGCTTCACGATGGACTGTGGAGCACATTTTTTGATGACTTCATGTACTTCATTTTTTAAATTTGTTCTACATACAAAGTGTAGTGAGACTTTACAAAGACCCTGTAGATCAAGTGGCACTCAATGGGTGATGTGGGCTATATCATGCTGGACTGCCTTTACTTCCAATGACAATTTATGATACCCATTTTCTTTATATAGTTGTCAACTTTCATTAGTCTCTTCCAGGCGATCGTTGTTAGTTCCTCTGGATGCCCAAGTTGTTAGCAACATCCGTCTCAGAAACCACATCTCCGCTGTGTTCACACTTTTCATAGGAACGAGATTAAGATAAGAAGGATGTCATATTTTGAGCATAAAAAGTGTACAATGTCTGGCTGAAAACTTTGCTAAAAGGAAACGTGGAAGGCAAACGTGCAAAAAAAGGAAGACAAAGGCAGAAACAATAAAAAGGGGGCAACGGTTTGGGAAGGGGTTGTTTTACTCTTCTTTTGAAAGTTTGTACTGTCTATATATACGTGTCTGTCTCCTCTTCTTTCGCTCGTTCTAGCTCAATCTACTTCACTCTCTTTAACTGTCACTCTCTCGCACTCTCTTTCTCACTCGATCACTCACGCACTCTCTCTCTCTCTCTCTCTCTCTCTCTTTCTCTTCACTCCCATGTTTGCTTAATTTGTTCACTGTTAAACTGTTCTTTGAATTCTGACAACGTGTAGATGTGTAGTCTGTTGAGCTACCTTTATGAGTCGAAAATTATGCCTGTTCAAATCTGTTTAAATAAAGATGGGCATCCTGGGAAGATCGATGTAACTTTCTCTGTTCCCCCATGAAAGTTTTCTTCTGGTCATAAGTGACTGCTGCTTGTGGTTGTTGCACTGTAGCGACTTCTATGGTCAGCTGGTCAGCGTTAACATTCCCTATACTTCCACGGTGAGATGGACTGCACTGTAGCGACTTCTATGGTCAGCTGGTCAGCGTTAACATTCCCCTATACTTCCACGGTGAGATGGACTGCACTGTAGCGACTTCTATGGTCAGCTGGTCAGCGTTAACATTCCCTATACTTCCACGGTGAGATGGACTGCACTGTAGCGACTTCTATGGTCAGCTGGTCAGCGTTAACATTCCCTATACTTCCACGGTGAGATAGACTGCACTGTAGTCTTCTATGGTCAGCGTTAACATTCCCTATGCTTCCACGGTGAGATGGACTGCACTGTATCGTAATCATACAATAACTGTTCTCTTTTGTTCGCTAGCTTTGAAATCGAGCGTAGTCAACACACGTACTATAGGGTGTATTTTTAATGACTGTGCGGTGTTTGAAAATATTTCCGGTCCACGTTTTGTATTTGCCCTCTGTAAAGTTCATGGAAAATGAGCAGTCAAGCTGAAAAACATCTGATGGCTGTGGAAATGTGGTTTCTGAGGAGAATGCAAAGAATTCCATAGACAGACAGAAAAACCTATGACCAAGTACTACAAGAAACCAATGAAAATCGTAAACTGATTACAGAAATTAGGCATAGACAGTCAACATTTTTTTAACATGTTATGAGAAGAAATAAATTGGACAACTGGCAAGATCGAGAGGAAGAGAACAAGGGGAAGACAGAGAAGTAAATACCTGGATGGCTTGACCACGTGGCATAGTCGAGACAAGAACACTGAGCTGGTCCACGACTCTGGTGCTCATGTGAAATGGCGAGTCATGACCGCACACGCTTACCGGTATGGCACATGATGGGAGGAAAGTTCATGCATCATAATAATTAAATACAAAACTTGGAACGGCAATATTGTCAAACACTACACAGTCATTAAAAATACACCTTGTACTACTAGTAGCCGGTCTCCCTGTCATAGGAGTTAACCTCTTTCTCCGTAATCCCGTATATTCTCGTGAGTGACGCAGTTGTGCGAGAATCGGCAGCGGTTCGCGTCTCACTGGTAACTTACGGGGAGGGGGGTAAGTGATCCGGTCGCTCAGAAAGCAATGGCAAACTACTGAGCGTAATCTCGCCTGGTATATCAACAGCAGCTGAAAAATGCCATTGTTGACTGCAACGTCCTGTAAGAGATATGCAACATTTTTAAAAAAATTACTACTAATCGTTGCTTCTACTAGGAAGTGCACTAGAGCAATATTTGCGCATATTTAAAAACCGCACAGGATGAGATGAAGTAATAACAAACTGAGATTGAAGATGGTAACCTAACACCCCGAGTAGATACATAAGTATGTTGAAAAACTGACGTCAATGCACACTGTACAAATGCATAAGTGCACGGTCTTTCCCGTCAGAAGGCATGTGTGTGTGGGTGCTGATGATCCCTGTTGGGTCCATGTTGGTTGCAAGTCCGAGCCGCGCTTAGCTGCGGTCATTGAGACCTGTTCAATACTTAACCCAGATTTCAGCTGGGCTAATCACAACGATCCATCGATCTAACAGAAACGTATACAGTAGCAGCTTCTGTCTGGAGCTAAAGAATTACGAGTAATAGCTGTCGGAAGCTATTGTGGTAATAGTTATAACCTGATAGCTAAAGGAGTAAACATCCATCTCTGGGGCTACAAAGGTAAATGTAATAATTATCTGGAGCTAAAGATTACAAACCACACTTTGTCTCATGCATATACCGAAAGAAATAAATGTGGGTAAGCTGAGTCACACATGTTGCTGCCTCGGAGAGATGTGGATTTGTTTATGTCGGGGCCCCGAAATTGGAGCGAAAACACTCTGAGGGCAAGTTCCAAATTCCAAAGTCGGTATGTCAGTCCTACTTGACATAGCACGAAGCTATACAGCAGGCGACCAGTGGAAGTGACATGGTGGTTAGTAGCAAATATACATGGGTTAAGTAGGTAAGGAACCTACGTCTGGTCTATCAAACCGGTAGGGAATTTACTTGAACCTAAACTAAAAATTCTGCTCAAGATTTATGGAGAAACTTGGAGGAAAGGTGCTAGTCACGGCGCTGGAACTCCAATTAACTCTCCCCAAGACGCCTAACGACATAAGTGGAAGAAACAACAACAACAACAAAAAGAAAACCCTAACCTGCACGGTACGCAGCGACTGCACTAGCCAGGCCGTCTTAATTCCTCAAGCTCAAGACCCCCCCCCCCCCCCCCCCCTCCTACACCGCAAGATACTTTAGGTAGTAGATGACAGTTCTTTTGGTAATGGAGCTACGGAGTTTGTGCTTTGTGCGAAGCTTTCGGCAGGCCGCCTTTGAAATGAAGTCGACCCTCCCTACTTTGAAGCGACTTTCCAAAGCTATAGTATGGTGGGACACATTATCTCTCCTTTCCGTCTTCAGCGGATGAATCATCATAGGATGTGGTAGAAATTAGAGTGTGTGGGATGTTCACTAGTGTACAGTAAGTCAGCGTGGCCAAAGGGTTTAACTTGCTCTAGCTTAAACTCTCTGGTGACCGCAGTAAGGGGTGGAGTGTGTGTGTGTGTGTGTGTGTGTGTGTGTGTGTGTGTGTGTGTGTGTGTGTGTGTGTGTGTGTGTGTGTGTGTGTGTGTGTGGTGGGGGAGGGTTCCGTTCAGTTGGACTTAAATATTGATTTCTCGTCCTTGATATTTGAGTTGTGGAAAGAAGTTAGAGGAATACAGCGAGAGAAGATTCTTGACAGCTCTGTGTCAAGCAAGGTATGGTGTCAGCTCAGAAATTAATACATGCTGCAGGAGATCGCAAGATATGGAGAAGCATGATCGCCCACGCCAATCGACAAGACATGTGATGATAATGGTAAATTTACTTAACCAAAACCCATCGCTGATTATGTGTTGCTATGCACTCACGCCAATTACACGGCATGTGATGATAATGGTGAATTGACGTACCCAAACCCCATCGATGATTATCTTTGTTGCTAAGCACAATAAAGTAACTAGATCCCAGCCAATCCCGATTTGATTCATACAGTTTCATGAATAAATAACAATATTCTCATTTGCTGCTGCCAAAAATGGCCAACGTATCGTCTGCATGCAATGTGGGAGACCCAGGTGTCTGCTGATTTATGAATGGAGCAGTGAATCAGCGAGTTGTTTCCGAGGTACACTGACCGAGTAGATTGTGTAGCTAACACGAGTCTATGTGGCAGAAACGACACTGCTTTACTTAATCAATACCAAATAATGTATTTGACAGGGCGGAGTTGTTTTCCGGCTGTGGAAATTTGAACCTTTATGTTTTGCTTTCATTTGGATGTTGTGTCCACTTTTAACTCTTTATGTGGTAGTTAGCTGTCATAATTGGGATTTTTCGTTTAATTATTAACTCTTAGAGGTCGTGGATTGTCCTTATTTATAGTGCAGAATTGTTATCTGTTTTAAGTTTCCATGTGTTGTTGCAGATTACAGTTAATTATTTCCATACATCGTTCCTCATCAAATGATACAGATGCAATATAATTTTTTTTTTCCCAATTACTCGCTTTGAACTCAAGCGAAGTTTATACACATGCTTCCTTACTACGATGGTAAGTTAATAAGTAAGCCACAAATGGCTGCAGAAAAATAACTAAATATGATAACAACTTGAAACCAGTTTTATTTGTATTCAACATTGTCCCTTTATTTCTCACCATAATTTCCACCAACATTGATGCACTTATCCCATAGTTTTATCAGTTTTCCAAAACCGGCTGCATAGAACTGCGTTCCCCCACCAACTTCAGAGGTACTTGTAATTTACGTCCCCAAGTCAAGAACGAGAGATCAACATTTTAGTCTAACTGTCCGGTGTAGGGGTTGAACCCCTTACCTGGGCATCAACATACCGAATGTTTAAGAAAACACGTTCTTATCTATTCAGCCATGCTGACCTCAAGATAGTTTTATTTCTATAATCCTGCATAGGTGCACATTATTACTCATCGATCTTGACCGCACCATGACCGACAAAACAATAGGCCTACTGGTACAAACTCCACTGTTGCGGATACATCAACTAGGATACTCCTTCTTAGTTTCATAATCAGCCCATCATCGTATCTTAACTTTGCTCACTTTTACCACCCTTATTCATTTGACAATGTTCTTTTCTATGTGAATGTAACATGCAGACTAGATAACTGATGTACGAAAGATGAGTGGTTGGAAGAGCTGAATGTAAGACAGGCCTGCGTGCCCAATTTGTGACCCTTTGAAAATAAAGTTGTTTGTTCGTTCTATCCAAAAGTGCATTGTGATCTTTGTCATTCTTTAATTTGTTAAATACTTTAAGAAGCCTTCTCTCTTGGATATACTTCATGAAAGCTGAAACAATGAGGCCAAATGTCCTACCCAGACTTGTCTTTTTCCAGGAGTAGGTGTAACTTGCTTCAACATGTCTTTACTAAATTGTGTTTGTGTGTATGTGTGCTTGTAGGCATGTGGTGAGCCGTGGTGGTGCAGTGGGGGAGCCATGGTGGTGCAGTGGGGAGTCGTGGTGGTGCAGTGGCTGGACACTACCCTGCTGGCCCGGTTGTCAAGAGTTCAATCTGCATTAAGGTGGATTCAAATTTTTTCAACTATCCTGGGCTCCCTGGTCGACCCCGCCTAAATTGGCTCCCAGGAAATATCTGGGGAAATAAAGGCGACTGGTGTGATACTAACCACATCAGCCGCTGAGTGCTGATCAGCAGGCTTGGCCATGGGAATCCCATGGGAAAAAAGGGGGATTTTCTGAATAGTGTAGGGAAGGGATGGGACAGACATAAATTACCATTGGATGGGACAGAAAAAACATATCCCATGGACAAGCCTGCCAGGCTGGGACATGCATAAATTACCACGCAATGTAAATTATGCCCTATAGACAACCCTGCTGATCACTCTATACACATAATTGGTCTGTACCAAATGTCCAATGGGCTTGAGGAATGTAAAAGACACCTATACTTTTCCTTTTGTTTTTGAATCCAGGCATGCACACAGTGTGCGGGGATGGGGGAAGGAGGCTTAAAGAGATATATGAGAAATAATTTGTGGTTATTGATTGGCACTCATAAAAGTAAAATAAAGTAGTATAGATCAGAGGACACACTAGACAATAGGTCAGAAGAAAAGGTATAGTGACACAGGAATTTGAGCCTCATACCTATAAATGATGAAAGAACAACTAAAAATATTGCATGTCCTTTTCAGGATCCGTTATCAGTTGGGGTATCTTCATTGCACTCCGGACAGGTCCATAGGTGCTCAGATCCTCCCCCAGCATATGCATCAGCGTCCGGTGGCTAATAGTGCCAGTTCTGTGTTGGTTGACGAGGCACCTCGTTGTCCCGATGTACCTCTCGCGTGTGGCCGTGCCGATTCTTACTCCCAAGTCTTTCATCCTGGACAGCGATGTGGATTCACTGACGTCAAAGTCCTCTGTTCTCGCCTTTTCAGGATATTGCAATCAACCCCAGCCCCTATTCATCATCATCATGTGCCATGCCGATAAGCGTGGACAGTCATGTTTCACATTCTCACTCGATCACCAGAGTCGTGGATCAGCTCAGTGTTCTAGTCTCAACCATACCACGTCGCCAAGCCATCCAGTTATTTATTTCTCCGACTTCCTCTTGTTCTGTTCCCCTCAATCTTGCCATTTGTCACAAAGTTCTCCAATTTATTTCTTCTCATAATGTGTCCAAAACAGTGTGACTGTCTATGCCTATTTTCTCTTAAACAGTTTACAGTTTTCATTTGTTTCTTGTAGAACTTGGTCATTGGTTTTTCTGTCCGTCCATGGTAATTCTTTGCATTCTCCTCAGAAACCACATTTCCACAGCCATCAGATGTTTTTCAGCTTGTCTGCTCATTGTCCAAGCTTCACACCCATACAGAAGTACAGGCTCTATGTAGCACCTCAACACTCTTTTTCTCGTTGCAAATCTTTTTATTAGTCAGTATGTTTTCCATCTTGCAAAAAGCTACCTTTGCCATGGTGATTCTTGTTCTAATCTCTTCAAGGCATCTCCCATCAGATGTTATGACTGTTCCGAGATAATTGTACCAATTCACTTGTTTAAGAATATTCCCATTTACTTGTATATTACATTGTGGTATTTTGTTCTTCCTAGTGACGACCATAATCTGTGTCTTCTTACAATTTAATTCTAACCCTAGTTGTTCACTGTGTGTAATAACCACATCTACTAAATGTTGCAGATCCTGCTCATTGTCTGCAATCAATACTGAATACTGTATCGTCTGCATATCTAATGTTATTGATGTTATGTCCCCCAATGATGATTCCTTTCAAATCTTCTACATTTCTGAAAATATTTTCACTCTACAAGGAAAAAACATCTGGAGACATTACACATCCCTGTCACACACCTCTCTTAATAGGCTGATATTGACCTACTTCATTATCACTTTTATTTATTACTTTATGGCAGCTTGATATTTCCACTATATGTTTTGATTGATTGATTGATTGATTTAGGAACCGACTATATGTTTTTTACAAGTCTAAGGTCTGTCCCATCAATTTGTAGATCTGCAAGCATCTTCATCATGTTGACATGTCTTACTTTATCAAAATCTTCATCATGTTGACATGTCTTACTTTATTGAAATCTTCATCATGTTGACATGTCTTACTTTATCAAAATCTTCATCATGTTGACATGTCTTACTTTATCGAAGGCCCCTATTGGCTGTTTGTGATTTACAAAGCAATTTAACATTTCACTCGACATCCATAAATAATATGTCACCATTAGTCAATCTATCATCCACATGAAACCACTCGTATTTGTAATGTCCCCTGTTCTCTACTTGTTCCTTGTTATTATATATGTGCTAATAAATATCTGTGTATTTATTTCCTCATGCTATTTCAAGGGGCTCAAGGGTTCCCCAGTTACTGTTATTTCTGTAAAAGAAATGTATCATCATCATCCTCATGTGTCTTGCCAAAAGGCCTAAGTGTTCATGACTCTCCACAGATTCCAGTCCTTGGTGTTCTCGATCAAATCTATTGATAATATTCTGTCATGCCACTGCCTTAGTACATACAGCATCATTTCTCTCTGTCTGTATCTACCCCTTCGTGCTAACCTTCTAGTCATCATGGTGTTCTCGCTAATCTTTCTAGTTCTTCTTCTTCTTTCGTTCAATTGAAATATTCTATAACTGCAATGTTGTCTCTTGTATGAATTTAACTGCGACATATTTCATTACGCGTGACTGCATGGCATCCTGATTTCTATAATGCGCCTCCTGGCTGGTTGCCTCCGTCTTCAGCATTTTTCCTTTGCTAGAGCAGACTGTGGTCTTACTCGAGTTTAGGTGTGCAGGCACGCACACACGTGTCTGTGCATGCATGTAGGTGCATACACATTTAGAGTGCTCTGGTTATTTCTCAGCGCCAGTGACTTGCCACCGCCCCTTCTCCTGTTAGTTAAAACAGCTCCACCATGAGAAGGCCAGGAGTTGGAGAGTTGGACTTTTGCTGCATAGGTGATGAATGCACGAGCCTTCTGAGCATTTATGCAAGGTTGGGAGCTCACCCTAACTCGACCCCCCGGCTACATATTCTAGTCACATGGTGTTCTCGCTAACCTTTCTAGTCATGGTGTTCTCACTAATCTTTCTAGACATCATGGTGTTCTCTCTAACCTTTCTAGACATCATGGTGTTCTCACTAACCTTTTTAGTCATGGTGTTTTTGCTAATCTTTCTAGTCATCATGGTGTTCTCCCTAATCTTTCTAGTCATCATGGTGTTCTCCCTAATCTTTCTAATCATCATGGTGTTCTCGCTAACCTTTCTAGTCATGATGTTTTTGCTAACCTTTCTAGTCATCATGGTGTTCTCTCTAACCTTTCTATTCATCATGGTGTTCTCGCTAACCTTTCTAGTCATGGTGTTCTCCCTAATCTTTCTAATCATCACAGTGTTCTCTTTAACCTTTCCAGTCATCATGGTGTTCTCACTAACCTTTCTAATCATCATGGTGTTCTCCCTAATCTTTCTAAACATCATGGTGTTCTCTCTAACCTTTCCAGTCATCATGGTGTTCTCCCTAATCTTTCTAGTCATCTTGGTGTTCTCCCTAATATTTCTAGTCATCATGGTGTTCTCCCTGATCTTTCTAGTCATCATGGTGTTCTCACCAATCTTTCTATTCATTGTGGTGTTCTCATTATATGACCAAAGATCACTGTCTATTTCTTATAGTCATGTATACAGTTTTACTTTAATTAGCCTTTTCCAGCCTTTTCGTTATTAGTTACTCTGAAAGTGCAAGGTAATTGCAACCTTCATCTCAGAAACTACATCTCTGCTGCCTCCAAATCCTTCCTAATCTGAAAAATAACGACTCAAACAATAGATGGCACGATTTATTGCCTGGCATATTTCGCTGCATATTGTCAGATACTGCAGAAATCACACAACATAAACTTGAGTAATTAGATAAATCCTTCAAGAAGAAATATACAACACACATATTCACACAATAATTTGAATTGTCTATCACAATAATTTTAAACTGACTATCAAGTCTTTCTATTTGCACAATTCTAATTTTTTTTTCAATTTTTTCATTCACATTTCAAAATTCCCAGCCACACAGCAGAATAGCTTCCATATAACATTTCAGTACTCTCTTGAAAGAGATGTATATCTGAATATATTTGTGCACGTGTACTACACTCAGATCATACCTAACTGTTTATTTTAACATCACTTGTTTCTTCATCAAATTCAAGAAACAGACGCTGTAATCTGCTAATTGTTGGTTATTTTAACTGGCGGAGCTCCCGTGCTCGTCTATCATCCCTCCATTTCTGTATCAGCATCATCATCTGGTCACATGCTGCCTTTTGTCGCTGAGCATCCATCCTTTCAAATTCTGTTGGCTGTAGTCTGTGGCCAAAAACTTCCAACTGGGGGTTAGATATGTGTGAATAATTAACGTAAATAATTTTAGAAATTAACAAATGTGAATAATTAATATAAGGAACTTTTACAAATTAACAGGTATGGCTAATTAATATAATTATAATTTACAAATCAACACATGTGAATAATTAATATAATTAATATTTTTAAAAACAAGAGGTGTAAAGAATTAACATAAATAGTTGTATAAGTTTACAAACATGAATACTTAATATTAAAAGCTTTCAAAAATTAATGGTTATGAATAATTAATATTATTATTATTTACAAATCAGCAAATGTTATTAATTAATGTAATTAATATTTAAAATTCAATACATGAATACATAATATCTAAAATTCAAAAGTTGTGATTAATTAATAAAATTATCATTTAAAAATCAACATTGTTGAATAGTTAATATAATCAATCAATCATGTGCCATGCCGGAAAGTGTGGGCGGTCATGACTCGCCATTTCACTCGATCACCAGTGTCGTGGATCAGCTCAGTGTTCCTGTCTCGTCCATGCCATGTGGCCAAGCCATCCAGGTATTTTCCTCTCGGTCTTCCTCTTGGTCTACAGTTAATATAACTAATATCTAAAACTTGAGATGCATGAATAATTAATATAAATGTTATTTAAGTATGGGTGCCAGAAAAGAGCAGCGCAGAACAGTGTGCAAGAAGACCCATTAGTTAACATAAAACTGGCACAGTTGTTATGCTGATGAATTTATTATGGAGAAGATTGAAGAACATATGAACATGTCCAGAGTACAATGATGTATTATCTGAATAGAACTAAACTGAATTAACATGCCACATGTAATTCAGTTACTTCTTAAATGACTAAAACATTTTTCTTCTCTTTCTGTATTTCATCTCCCAATACGCATTGTCTTCATCACAGACTCAAGGATGATGAACATATTTACTTTTCAAAACAAGCTAGCCACCTTTACTTTTCAAGACAAGCTGGCCACCTTTACTTTTCAATGTGACCGGGCAACCTTTACTTTTCAATGTGACCTGGCAACCTTTACTTTTCAATGTGACCTGGCAACCTTTACTTTTCAATGTGACCTGGCAACCTTTACTTTTCAATGTGACCTGGCAACCTTTACTTTTCAAAACAAGCTAGCCACCTTTACTTTTCAAGACAAGCTGGCCACCTTTACTTTTCAATGTGACCGGGCAACCTTTACTTTTCAATGTGACCTGGCAACCTTTACTTTTCAATGTGACCTGGCAACCTTTACTTTTCAAGACAAGCTGGCCACTTTTACTTTTCAAGACAAGCTAGCTACCTTTACTTTTCAAGACATTTCTTGCTTCTCTGGGTAGACCTCAGACCCCAAGTCAATATGCAAAATCTACCTTGATGTAAATTCAAACCCAAGACCACCAGACTGTTAAAACTGTTACTTTAAATGACTTGTGTCCATATGTTAGCTTTTTTTTTTTAATGAATCCCCAAGGTTTATAACTAAAGTAACAGCTGCCTATGATTAACAGAGTTTCTGTAAAAACGACATGGGACAGAAAGAATTAAGTATTAACTATCTGGAGCAAACTACGACTGTTGCCAGGGCCTTTAATGGGGTTCTAAAATGAGAGAATGAGTTGAACATAAACAACAACTACCTCTGCTCTCTTGACATCCTGGACATTGCTGTAAATGTATTTATTGGTCTCCACATCCAGATGCTCTGCTTCTTCCCCTTCTCCATTGGCAACTGAAAGCAAATGATACATACCTATTTAATAAGTAGGCCAGGGCTGTGACTCAGGGGCAGGTAACACATTTCACAATTCCCCGACATACTAAGTCGAGGGTTTGAAATCTGGGCATTTTGGAAGCATATTGTTTTGCGCTGATTCACCTAAACAAACATCCCTTGACACAAGTAAAGAGTTTCAAGTACCTAGGAAGTATAATATCATCAAATGGCAGATCAGAAGACGAGATCGAAAATAGGTGCAATAAGGCAAATCAACTCATTGGACAAATGGCACCAATACTAAAGAACAAACATGTGTCAATAATTACTAAGAAAGCACTTTACAACACAATCTTCCTGCCAACTCTATGCTACCAATGCCAAACCTGGACAATGACAGAAAAAGAGAAGAGAAAAATCACAACAACAGAAATGAGGTTCCTGAGAAGAATACTCAACGTATCAAGAAGAGATAAGATCAGAAATGAAGAAATCAGGACTAAAGTGGGGGTTAAAGCAGCACTAGATCTTATCAGAAAACAGCAAGTCAAATGGTTTGGCCATGCAAGTAGGTTACCAGTCAACAGCATACCACAACAAGCAATGCTGTACAGACCAGATGGAATCAGAGGAAGAGGCCGACCACGTAAACGTTGGACGGAGGGAATAGCAGAGTCCATGGAAATATCGATATATGAAGCCCATAATCGGGCACTCTCACGATGTTTATACTTCACCTCGACACCCCAAGGTACAAGAGGAACATGATGAGATGAGATGAGATGAGCATCAGTGGTTCAGAAAGCAATGGCAAACTATTCAATGTGAAATTGCCTACTAAATAACAAACAGCCTAAAAATGCTGGGGTTAATTGCGATGTCATATAGAGGATATGCAACTAACTTATTTCATACATTAAGTTTTAAGGAAAACAAGTAAAGATAGTCTTATGGCACAGACTGCAGTTGGAAGTGCCAAGCATTAGCATCTACAAATTCTGGGCCACAGCATAACCAGCATGTATTGAAAAAATGGGTTTACTGCTATTGAGCTTTTACGGAAGTCTAAATAAAACCTCACAATATTACTAGGAGCTCAAGAAATGGGAAAACATACAGCAAATAAGCAAACGTCTCGAATGAAGTGTTTTTATCAATGGAACAACAATGATGAAACAATAAAAAAAATATCCACAAAAAAATCAACACATAGTAATATTTATCTGGATGGAGCCCAATCGTGGAAACTGGACAGTTTTCCTATATCTGTGTGTGTGTGTTCATCCATTGAGCTTGCTCAAGAGGATAGATATGGGGTGGATCCGAAGAGAGCGGTTGCTGTCTCTGGAGCGGTCTCGGCTGGCAAAGATTAGTTTCATCTTCGTGCCAGGGCATATGGGAGTACAAGGAAATGAGCAGGCCGACAAGCTCGCAGGTAAGCTACTGTGGAGGGCGGATGCACCATGGACCAGGCTGACATTCTGAATGCTCTACAAGAAGTAAGACGCTTGCGAGAACCAAGTGATGACTGTGAATCTACAACCATGGTCAGACTGAGAGAACTGCAAATTAAAAGAGGGGTGGCCAAACAGGAACACTACTCAGGAAGCCAAAGAAGATTGATAAACCACCACAGAACCGGTGTCGTTAGCCGCTACACGCTGCGGGATTTGCTGAGGAGGGGATCCGAGCACTTATGGACTGAATGGTTCGATGTGCAACTAACTAACTAACTAACTATCCATTGAGCTTCTCGGTCATATTTTGTGTTTTTATTCAGACTCAAGGCATAACTAGTTTGGGTGGCTAATTCTCTTCCATGCCACCTCCCTCCCACACAATTCCAAGTAAGTTATCAAGTACTCATTTTATATACATACTGCCGCTATGGCGGAGGGGTTACGGCACAATCCATTATAACACGTTCTAAACACAGCTACAGGTGATTTGGTAGCAGACTGCCTTGTGCTGGCATATGTATCAAATTGTTGTTACCTTTCCTCTGGAGTAAACTAGTCAGGCCGAGAGAGGGATCTTGCTCCATAAGCAAAACATGGTCTCTTCAATTAAGCCCAGGCTTTGTATTATGGAAATGTACAACTCTATCTCTGCTACTGCCATGAGTTGTGGTTATTATGTCTTGTTTGTTCTGTTTGTTGCACAGTGTAACAAACTATCATCTGTCAAGTGGCCAGTCAGTCAAGTATCATATCAGCATCATCATGTGCCATGCTGGTAAGCGTGGGCTGTCATGTTTTGTCATCTCACTCGATCACAAGAGTTGTGGATCAGCTCTGTGTTCCTGTCTCGACCATGCCATGTGGCAATGCCATCCAGGTATTTACTTCTCGGTCTTCCCCTTAGTCTCTTCCCCTTGATCTTGCCAGTTGTCACCGAGTTCTCCAATTTATTTTTTCTCACAATTGTGACCAAAAAATTGTGACTGTCGTCTAATTTCTCTAATCAGTTTACAGTTTTCATTGTTTCTTGTACGATTTGGTCATTAGTTTTTCCGTCTGTCTACGGTACTCTGTGCATTTTCCTCTGAAACCACATTTCCACAGCCATCAGATGTCTTTCAGCTTGTCTGCTCATTGTCCACACTTCACATCCATACAAAAGTACAGGTTCTATGTAGCATTTCAACACTCTTTTTCTCATTGCAATTGACATCTTTTTATTGGTCAGTATGTTTTTCATCTTGCAAAAGGCTACCTTTGCCATGGCAATTGTTGTTCTAATTTATTCATCATATGTGTCAGATGGGAGGAGGTAAAACAGAGCTAGCCAGTGGCATCTAAAGCAGTATTGATTCCAGATGCATGGACACACCTGAATGTGTTGATGAACTCATTCAGCGCTGGAGGAAAATATATCACCACATATGATCTCCCATTTGAACAGAAGGATGATATTTTGCCATAATAGGGTAATAGTGTTATTTGTTTTGTTTCTTGGTATCTTCCGCAATTTCAATGCTCAGTGAAGGGAAATTTACATTATACTACTTGTTCATTTGAGTGCATACTATGTTTGGTCCACACCTACTTGTTGTTTGGCACTGAATCAGTTAAAGTGACTCTCCAGAATGGAGATGGACAACCGAACATATCCTTCAATATTGCTACATGCTTCATCAATTCTGGACATAACATTCACTCTCAGAGACATAAATATGTGCAAAGTTATTTGAGAGTCGCAGTGGGTTATAAATACAGAAACATGTACCCAAAACAACCAGGTTTTTTGTATAGGCATTAATAGAACAACAGTGACAGAGAAGGAATAGAAAGAGAAGGTGACGATTATTATTATAGTAAAAATGATGATGGTGATGGTAGTAAAGATGATGAAGATAATGATTATGAAGAAAATTACAAAGATTGTCAGGGTGTTGGGAATGTGGATACAGGACATAGAGAGGACAAGGGACAGAATAGAGGCAGGACTACTTAGAAGGACATAGGTAAGGACATCTATAGTATAGTCGATAGATTAGAGATATGACATAAGTCAGGACACAGAGTGGTCATAAGACAGGACATCTACAGGACAGTAGATAGAGTGGAGACAGGACTCAGGTGGGGACAAAGACGTGTCATCAACAGGACACCGGCAGGACAAGACCGAGTGATAGGAGGGGACATAAGTTCACGGGACACTGCCCTGAACGGACTAGACGTCAGTACACTGAATAACCTAACCTAACACGGACGGACTGCAGTACGACGTGACTGCTGTGACAGCACGGGGGTCACAAATGGCACGGGGTCCAAGGACCACGAGTCCAGCCGACCAGCTTGACCACGTCAGACGGGACGCAGACGGTTTCAGGGGAGGACGTTGTGTTTTTCTGAGCGAGTGAAATAGTGAAATAGCTTTTGCGAGAGTGCTAGGTTGAAGATAGCGAGTGTAGGACTTATGTAATTGATTGTGTGCTATGAGCGTATGTAAGGCGGCATTTGTATGTATATATATATTGAAGTTATCGCCTGTGTGCGAATTGCAACTGTGATCAGGTTCGCCTGAATAAATATCCAGTGTGGACAGAACCATATGCACGACTGACGTTTTTCCTTGAGTGCGTATGAAGAAGTTAGAATGCTTGTGTGCGTGTGAGATGCTGACAAAGATGAAGATTATGATGGTGATGATAATGATGTGATGTCATGGATGATGATTAAGATGTAGATGATGATAATGATCATGTAGATGATAATTATGGTGAAGATGATGATGATGGTAAAGATGATAACGATGGTAAAGATGATGAAGATAATTATTATGGTGAAATTTGTGATGAGGATGATGGTGAAGAAGATGATGATAATGACAGTGAAGATGAAGATGATGGTCAGGATAATGAAGATGATGATGCTGATGGCAATTTAAATGAAGATGATGGTGAGGAAGAAGAAGAGGAGAGGAAGAAGAAGATGAAGACTCCTTACTTGTGTCAATACTCTTACGTATCCTGGTAAGGAAATCCAGTACAACTTCCTCAGCCTGAGCCTGTGGGTTAAGTGAGGGTGCGGGTGTGTGGGTGGGTGATTCAGGAATTGGTGCCATTCTTGAGAAATCAGAGGCAGGTGTTGGTGGTGGAGGAATTATAGATCGGCTGTGGGGAAAAGAAAGTAGTCAGCAAAGTTAACAATAAAAATAAACTATTCAGAGAAATAGTATTCCATGTTTCTAAGTAATTATAAATCTACATAACTGCTACTTTATACACTGCTGCCTGTCAAACTGTCTGTCATCTACTGCTTATAGTGGGACGCAGAGGTGTTTCCAAGGCACCAGGGCTGGGTTCTATACTGGCGAAGACCTATTGATGCGTCCTTGCCGAGCGTCCTTCGGGGTCCTGACTAAAGTCAGTAGGATCATTGATTCCTCCGAAGTCGGAGAGTATCTGCCTGCATGGCGAGGAACCACCAATCTGCACACTAATAAGCCAGACATGGGACAACGGATACTCACGCAAACCTCAGGTCCGGTATGACATCACACTGATGTTGGACAACAGGAAGTCTTCATCCGACATACAGGACTTCACGTTGGAGTTCACAGCCAGCGAACACAAGCAAGCAAGCACTGCTTATAGTACCTTGTGCTGTAGGGCAGGGGAAGCTTGAGTCTGAAGAATTAAGGCCGTCTGGCTAGTGCAGTCACCATGAACTGTGCAGGTTAGGGTTTTCTTTTTGCCCATGACAGAAAATAAATCCACATCTTAACAAGGATTTAAACCCAGGTCTTCTGAAGGAAGGAGAATCCAGCATTCTAGCCACTGGGCCAGCCGCTCTTCAGACACTGCTACACATTGCAAAACACTAATAGCATGTCAAAGAATTGCTACAACTAATTACAAACATCAGAAAAAAGTAATCACCATTTTCTGGCCACATTATAAGAAGAGAAAAACTGGGACACACACACAAACATGCACACATGTACTCACACATATTGGTGCCACTGTAGCATAATGGCTCGAATTTGGCCTGCCAGTCCAGTGGTCATAGGTTCAAATCCACATCGGGACACATTTTTAAAAAAAAATTGACCTGAATTCCCAGATCACCCCAGCCTAGAATGAGTACCAGGAAATGTCTTGGGAAGTAAAGATGGCCGGTGAGATACTGACCACAGCGCCCACCAAGCGCCGACTGGTCTATATAAACATGGGTCTACCACCATTCACTTTAAGGCATGTACAAGAGTTGTTTACTGATTTACTCACACACATATCCTCTTCTGTCTTTAACCCTACCAGACCGCTGTACCAATTTTTCAGTAATTTCCTAATCTGCCGCTTTACCGCTGTACCTAATTTTCGGTATTTTGCCTAGAACGTGGAAAAAAATACGTCACAAACTAAAAATAACCAACCAATCGTGGTAAAACCTCATGGTAGCCTTTGCAAATGTCTTCCCCCATAGGTTTGAATTGATTTTGTGTGATTTAACGCGGAAAAATTCTGAAAATTCACAATGAAAAGAGCGGC
Organism: Cepaea nemoralis; assembly: GCA_014155875.1. Taxonomy (NCBI): domain Eukaryota; kingdom Metazoa; phylum Mollusca; class Gastropoda; order Stylommatophora; family Helicidae; genus Cepaea; species Cepaea nemoralis. The sequence continues at coordinate 170,915 of JACEFZ010019496.1, forward strand.
TGGTGAACCAAGCACTTCAACAAGAAAATGAAGTAGGTCTAGGCTTTTCATAGTCCAACAGGTGATCGATACTTAATTTATTCAGACTGGATTGGCACAAAAAGGCGGAATATTGGTGCTAGATGAAAGGTAGACCTATTCTCTACAATGTCTCCAACCTGCATCTTATTCTAACCACTTGTTTGCATTAACTAATATTTTTCTACATCATGTTGGTTTTTTTTCTATTTAATGCTCAGGAGCCCAGGTAATAGGGACAGTTAGATTCAGGGCCTCAGGTCTGGTAGGGTTAAGAATCCTAGTGGAGTAAAGGGCAATATACATAAATGTTGAACTCTTTGAAGGATTTTTCATGTTTAGCTGGATGTTGGCTAATATTTTTCTATAGTATAAAGTAGCCAATCTCATACTCAAGATCTCTCTCTCTCTCTCTCTCTCTCTCTCTCTCTCTCTCTCTCTCTCCCTCGGTGTGTTTGTGTGGGTGGGTGGGTGGGTGTGTGTGTGAGAGAGAAAGAGAGAGACAGACAGAGAGACAGAGAGAGAGAGACTGGTACCTTGACATCTTGACAGATGACAGTTTTTAAACTGGAGTTATACCTCTCTATAGCACACAGCTTGGCCTGAATTTAGAGACCATGTGTTGCCCATGTAGCATGATCCCTCTGTCGGCCTGCCTAGTTTACTCCAAAGGAAATGTAACATCAATATGTCTGGAACAAGACAAGCTGCAGAACAGCAAAGCAATACTCTACTTGTTAGAGCTTGTATCCTAGACCAGTTGCTTAGGGCCTGGTCTGCCCTGCCAATTTAGATTTAATTATGTATGTGAGTGGCACCTTGCCGTCTTTACAGACGAGAGTATATGTATTGGAATTAGGCCAGAATTCCATCGCACAATGCCTGAGCATGCAAACTCATGGTGTCAGGTCTTAGTCAAATATGACTGAGCTACCTTATGACAGTAGATAGTACTACCTGCTTCTGTTAGTGCCTATTGTTGGGTGGCGCTTACCAAACCCTACACCCCACATTGTGCCAACAGCTTAGGGCAAAGAAGAACAACTGGGAGGGTACAAGCCTTATCCTAGTATGAGGAAATGCAACCTAAAGACTAAGTGTCATGGCAGGGCAGACCAGGCTCTAAGCCTTGGTTGGCAACTGGTCTAGGATTGAAGCTCCGACAGTTGGACAGTTAGAGCATTGATTTGCTGATTTGGCAGCTTCTGCAGCTTGTCTTGTTCCAGATGTATTGGTGGTTCCTTTCCTCTGGAGTAAACTAGACAGGCCGAGAGAGGGATCATGCTGCATGGGCAACACATGGTCTCTAAATTCAGCCCAGGCTTTGTGTTATGGAGAGGGATAACTCCAATTTACAAACTATCTTCTCCCAAGACGGCAAGGTGTCAGTCAGTAACAAACTCACATACATATCGCGATGTAATAAACAGTGGCAATAAAATAGAAATACTGACCTCATGTAAGTTGAAGTACTGTATACAGAAACAGTTGGTGATTTCTGAGAATCAAAACAAAAATAATCAAAACGTGTAATTCTTCTTCTTCTGCTGCGTTCATCCGGAGTTTTTTTTCCGGACGTGATTGTGTTGTGCCTGTTTACAGCAGAGCTGCGTTCTTGCGCCGTTAGGCCGACACATCCGACTTCTGCAGGCATTTGTTGACCGGGTTAACCTTCCTGGAAATGTGTAATTTTACACTCTCTCTCACTCCCCCTCTCTCTATATATCTTCCATTTTCTTCCCTCCCATCTCTCACTCTTTCTCTCATTTTCTCTCTCAGTGTTGAAGTCAACAGACTCCAGCCCAATACTCAGTGGTAAAGTCAACAGATCTCCAGCCCAATACCCTGAGGAAGTACTCACTGGTGAAGTCAACAGTCAACGTGGCTGACAGGATAAGAGTGCCATGCCTCTTAACTGATTAAGTGCCATCGATTGATTAATTGTCTTAAGCGACTTTCTATATCTGCTATGTGCTTATATACAGTAGCTTTCCATATGCAACCCCCTTTAATTTGATATACAATACACCATGTATAATACCACCGACGCTGTGGTAAAGGGGTTACAGGACACAATTCATAATCCCACATACTGTATTCAAAACACAGCTGTGGGCGATTTGGAAGCAGATTGCCTTGTGTTGGTTTTCAATAAATGGTAAAAGTGCCAGTCATTCAGAAAACAATGCCAAACTAGTGAACACAAACTTGCCAAGAAATCACAAATAGACAAAAAATTCTGGGGTTGACTGCAATGTAATGTAAAGGGTAAGCCACTACCTTTTTTTAATACATCATGTCTGCTATCATATTAACAACTTTTGATTTATAAATGTGACACACCCCTACTTCCCATTTTCTGTCATCCATTTTTGTTTGATCCAAACCTACTTTTTGTATGGCACTCAATCTGGCATACTGACAACAGATAGCGGGATAAACTCCTACTCTGGTCAGTTGGACTTCGACTTCGACTTCTCATGCAGAAAGCAATGGCAAACTACTAAACATAAAACAGTAAAGAAAATCAAACTGGGGTTCGGGTTGATCACAGTGCCCTGCAAAGAACATGCAACAAGACAAAAGTGAATAGCAAAAATTAAAGCAACACATAATTATTTTACTTTTTTTTCACCCAATGTTGACCTACTTTCACTTACAGGTTTTCTAAGGGCATCAAGTTCCCTACGGAGAAGTGCTATCTCTTCTTGAGATCTCATTTCTGCCTCCAATCTTTTCCTGCGTTCCTGTAAGTAAATTTAAACAAACTGTTTAGATATTCATGTATTAGATAATGTGTGTTTCCTTGCTAAAGTAATTAGTGGGCTGGTATGCAGTGAAAATATTTTCAGAAATATAGACGATATGAAAGGAATCACCATTGGGAGTAGTAACATCAATAACATTTGATATGCGTATGATACAGTATTGATTGCAGACAACGAGCAGGATCTCTAACATTTAGTAGATGTGGTTGTTGTACACAGTAAACAACCAGGGTTAGAATTAAATTGTAAGAAAACACAGATTATGGTCATCACTAGGAAGATGGAAATACCTCAATGTAATATACAAGTGCCAGTCTCCGTTACCTAAAGGCTTGCAAACACGATTTGTGAGCTGCTTACTATGTGTTAGAAACTGCGGTGGCGACCGATTTAGCAGCAGACTGTGTCGCGCTGGGGTTTTAAGGTATGGGAGCCGGTCGTTCAGAAAGCAATGGCAAATTACTGAACGTAAAACTTGCAAAGACATCAACAACAGCAGTAAAATGCTGGTGTTGACAATGATGTCCTGTAAACAGGATATGCGAAAAAAAAAATAAATACAGGTAAATGGGAATATTCTTGAACAAGTGAATCGGTACAATTATCTTGGAACAGTCATAATATCTGAAGGAAGATGCCTTGAAGAGATTAGAATCGCCATAGCGAAGATAGCCTTTTGCAAGATGGAAAACATACCAATAAAAAAAATGTCACTTGTAACGAGGAAAAGAGTATTAAGGTGCTACATAGAACCTGTGCTTTTGTATGGATGTGAAGTGTGGACAATGAGCAGACAAGCTGAAAAACATCTGATGGTTGTGGAAATGTGGTTTCTGAGGGAAATACAAAGAAAGCCAAGGACAGACAGAAAAACCAATGACCAAGTCCTACAAGAAACAAATGAAAACTGACTATAGGAATTAGGCGTAGACGGTCACAGATTTTTGGACACGTTATGAGAAGAAATAAATTGGAGAACTTGGTGACAAGATTAAGGGGAAGAGAGCAAGCAGAAGGCAGAGAAGTAAATACCTAGATGGCTTGGCCACGTGGTATGGTTGAGACAAGAACACTGAGCTGATTCATGACTCTGGTGATCGCATGAGATGGCGAAACATGACCGTGTATGCTTATCAGTATGGCACATGATGATGATGAGAATGCACAAGCTACATCCTGTATAAGTAGTTCCTTTCCTCTTCCAGTTCCTTTCCTCTTCCAGTTCCTTTCCTCTTCCAGTTGCTTTCCTCTTTACCTTCTCTTCCCAGAAAATTCTGAAAATTGTCTCATACTTATTTTTATACAGCTGTTTCGACCCCAAAGCCGTACTGGTTAGAAAAACTAATCTTGCCTCTTCTGAGGATTGAACACAGACTTCTGTCTTAGCAGACAAGTGCACTAACCATAATGCCACTGCAATCTCAGAAGCCTGTACCTATTTAGAAAATAAGGTAATTCCCTGGCAGACACTATTACAGGCAGTGCGGAGTGTTCATCATTAACACTGACAAGCTGGAAGACTAGTTAGTATTTGAGGTCGTGTTTCCATGAGGCCAGCTAGCATTCATGGCTGGCAACTGTTATCAAACTATGTTTTATCTTTGCTATATCTATAAAAGGGAAAGTGCTTAACCAAGTTGATCAAAGTAAATATCTAGGAGCAATCATAACATCATTTGAAGATGTGTGACAGAGATTAAGAGCAGAAAGGGCCAAACAAAATTTCAGAAAATGAACCGCATCTTATGTAATAAATCACAATTATTCAGAAACAGAAAGACAATACTGAAATGTTATATAGAGCCTTATTTGCTGTATGGCAGTGAATAATGGAATGTGAATGAACAAATTAGGGAGAGCTCAGAAGCAACAGAAATGTTGTTTCTAAGATGAATGTTGCGAATACCTTGAACTGCCCGAGTAAGTAACAATGATTGCTTGGAAGAGTTTAATCAAAGTAGAAAATTATATACAACTATAAAAAACAGACAAACATCGTTCTTTGGTCATATAATGAGAAGCAGGCATTGCAAAACATTTGCACAACATTGTGATGAATAGAAAGATTGAAGGAGAAGAAGGGAGGCAGACTGAGAGAAATGATGCTGGATGGACTGAGGCAGTGGCATTGTAGAATATTACCAGTAGAATTGATCCAGAACACCAAGGATGAAGATCTGTGGAGAGATGTGAACACTTTCACCAGTTGGCGGGGCATATGATGATGATGATGATGCTTGGATTAATCTTGTTACATGACCAAACCATCTAACCTGCTGCTTTTCAATCAAACCCATTGCTGACATTATGTCTACTTGTTTCCTGATGTCATCATTTCTGATCTTGTCTCTTTTTTGCAAGCTTGATGGAAATAAGAGACTTTTCCAAAACATACCTACACTTGCTTGTTTTTCTGTGATCTCTTAGGCAGTAGCACAGTGAATGTGTTCGATTTCTTTAGTATCTTCAAGCCAAATGTAAAAATGCAAAATAACACATTATGAGATGATTGGGATTCAAGGGAAAGAATTGATCACATATCATGTGTTGCTTATGATTACAAGGGTTAAGAAGGAAAATAGTCAAATGTAAAGTTGAAGAAATAAAACTTATGACTACAGAGAAATACAAATCAAGTATTTGTTACCTCCTTAAACTGAATACTGAAATATTACATAGAACTTCTACTGCTGTGTGGTAGTGATTCTTGGAATATGAATGAACAAATTAGAATGAGCTAGGAGGCAGAGTAGATGTGGTTTCAGAGATGGATGTTGCAAAGACAAAGGGAAATAATGCTGGATGGTTAGGCAGTGACATGGAGGAATATTATCTGTAGCATTGCTCCAGAACACCAAGGACCAAGATATATGGAAGCACATGCACCTATGCCAGATGGCAGTGCACATGATGATGATGATGATAATGATGATGATGATGATGATGATGATGATGATGATGATGATGATGATGATGATGATGATGATGATGATGATGATGATGATGATGATGATGATGACTGTCCCCTCCTACTTCACCCACCTCCTGTAACTGCTCTTCTAGTTCATTCCTTTCTCTGTCCAGCCTGGCTCTTTCAGCAGCAGCAGTTTTCATCAGAGCTCCTTCAGTAGCCCTAGGACACAAAGAAGTTAAAATTATGTTCACTGATTTTGTGCCAAACAAAAAGTAAGTTTGGACCCAAAAAAAATGGATGGCAGAAAATGGGAAGTAGCAGTGTGCCACATTTATTAAAGGGGATTGCATAGGCAAAACAATTGTATATAAGCTCATGGCAGATAGAAGAAGTCTCTTCAAATAATTAATCATCGCATTTGGATAAATATTTGGTGGCAAGCATCCATTGAACCTTTTTCCCAGGACATGGTGATGAACAGGAAAATGAGCAGAGTAGACTGGCGGGGTCTGCACCGTTGAGTGGGGTTTTGGTCTATGATAAGGCATATGTAATAAGGGCCCTTTGGGATCAGGTAAATAGTGTCAAAGAACAGATCAATCATCATGTAAATAGTATAGAAGAACAGATAAATCATCATGTAAATAGTATAGAAGAACAGATAAATCATCATGTAAATAGTGTAGAGGAACAGATAAATCATTATGTAAATAGTGTAGAGGAACAGATAAATCATCATGTAAATAGTATAGAAGAACAGATAAGTCGTCATGTAAATAGTGTATAAGAACAGATAAATCGTTATGTAAATAGTGTAGTAGAACAGATCAATCGTTATGTAAATAGTATAGAAGAACAGATAAATCATCATGTAAATAGTGTAGAAGAATAGATAAATCATCATGTAAATAGTGTAGAAGAACAGATAAATCATCATGTAAATACTGTAGAGGAACAGATAAATCATCATGTAAATAGTATAGAAGAATAGATAAATCATCATGTAAATAGTATAGAAGAATAGATAAATCATCATGTAAATAGTATAGAAGAATAGATAAATCATCATGTAAATAGTGTAGAAGAATAGATAAATCATCATGTAAATAGTATAGAAGAATAGATAAATCATCATGTAAATAGTATAGAAGACCAGATAAATCATCATGTAAATAGTGTAGACGAACAGATAAATCATCATGTAAATAGTGTAGAGGAACAGATAAATCATCATGTAAATAGTATAGAAGAACAGATAAATCATCATGTAAATACTGTAGAGGAACAGATAAATCATCATGTAAATAGTGTAGAGGAACAGATAAATCATTATGTAAATACTGTAGAGGAACAGATAAATCATCATGTAAATAGTATAGAAGAATAGATAAATCATCATGTAAATAGTATAGAAGAATAGATAAATCATCATGTAAATAGTATAGAAGAATAGATAAATCATCATGTAAATAGTGTAGAAGAATAGATAAATCATCATGTAAATAGTATAGAAGAATAGATAAATCATCATGTAAATAGTATAGAAGACCAAATAAATCATCATGTAAATAGTGTAGACGAACAGATAAATCATCATGTAAATAGTGTAGAGGAACAGATAAATCATCATGTAAATAGTATAGAAGAACAGATAAATCATCATGTAAATACTGTAGAGGAACAGATAAATCATCATGTAAATAGTATAGAAGAACAGATAAATCATCATGTAAATAGTGTATAAGAACAGATAAATCGTTATGTAAATAGTGTAGAAGAACAGATAAATCATTATGTAAATAGTATAGAAGAATAGATAAATCATCATGTAAATAATGTAGAAGAACAGATATATCATCATGTAAATAGTATAGAAGAACGGGTAAATTATCATGTAAATAGTGTAGAATAACAGATAGATCATCATGTAAATAGTATATTATAGAAGAACAGATAAATCGTTATGTAAATAGTGTAGAAGATAAGATAAATCATCATGGCATGAAGAGAATGGTGGGACAGGAAGTGGCCAGAAAATCTGGTCAATACTCAGTAACCAAAGAAGGGCCAGACAGACAGACATATAATTAGAGTGCATTTAGTACCATTAGTATTGGCACTCTTCACTTGCTGTTGAAGTTGGGGACAGAGAGTGTATGGGATGTGCAGATCCTGCAGAAAAAGAGACAACTATCATAGACTCGTGTACATACCTTCCAATGAATTCACTGAAGCATATACATGTGTCTCTGCTTGTTGTCTCTCTTTCACAGGATCTACACTTACCTATTTGTTTCATTTTATTTACATTGTATCGGTTTGACCAGGCCCTAAACCTTAACTGGCAACTGGTCTAGGAACAAAACTTTTACAGGCGGACAGTTAAAGCATTGCTTTGCTGGTCCAGCAACTTCTGCAGCTTGCCTTGTTCCAGATGTATTAGTGTGACCTTTCCTCTGGAATAAACTAGGCAGGCAGGGAGAGGGATCAAGCTGCATGGGCAACACATGGTATCTACAAATCAGCCCAGACTTTATGCTATGGAGAGTTATAACATTTGCCACCACCATGGGTTGCTAGTTGTTGTACCTCGTTAGAAGCACAATTTAACAATCGTCTGTCAAGATGATAAGGTACCAGATCTGTTAAACAGATAACTGCATCTTGTACAAGGGTGTCTAGTAGGCTAGGAAAGGGAAGCAGTGCCTCAATTATGCTATGATAGGGGATACTCCCTATCATGTCAGATTGGCTATTTGTTATTTATTTATAGAATTGATGTCTCAGCAGTCTGGAAATGACCACAAAGGCCAAGTGTTTTATCTTTCCCAACAGATATCAAAGTGTATGAATTTTAACTATGCCCATCACACTCTGTCTATATACACATCTAAGACATTCACAAATTTGATACATAGAACTGATTTTGGTTAGCACTTTATGTTCTATTACCCACACATTGTTGTCTGATTGCATGCTTTATGATTACACAGAACTCATTTTCTGATCACTTGTACTAATGAAGAGGTTCTGCATTGCCTGTCCTTTGAAATGTGTCTAATATAGGCACTTCAGAAGGCTAATATAGGCACTCTCAAAGCCTACATACTCTGACTGTGACAGACTCTTGCATGTCCAGGGCAATATATCCATACAAGTTCCAATAGGTTATGAGCTAATTTGACTTCAGCTTAAACTCTTCCAAATATTGTTTACTCACAGTATTGCTTACTTACTTCTTTTCTCTCATTTCCTCTTCTTTTCTTTGTCTTTCTGCATCTCGCTGTTGTTGCAGCAGCCTAAGTCAAGAACAAAACAAATTGAATCTCTGTTTATTTTATTTCCCAAGAGTTTATTATAAAATATATAACATGTACAGGGAACAAAAGAGACATCTCCATCTCTCTTTCCATCCACCCATGATTCCTTTCATCCATCCATCTATGTGTCTATTTGTCTAACAGTTTTTTGTGTATCTATCTGCTGATCTGCAATGAGTGAATCAACAAACATGAGAAGTATAATAGAAGTAGAATCTAGCTTTACTAGATGACAATTACAAGTGACAAAATGGATGTTGCAGCTAAAACCTTCATCAGCACACAAACAACAAACACATACTGATACAAGTACATCTGCTGATCTGTATGCCTGTCCTTTTCAGCATGCATTCTTCTTTTTCTTCTGCGTTCATCCGGAAAGTTTTTCAGACATGATTGCGTTGTGCCTGTTTACAGCAGAGCTACGTTCTTGCACCGTTAGGCCGACACATCAGACCTCTGCTGGCATTTGTTGACCGGGTTAACCTTCCCGGGCTTCTCAGCATGCATTCAAAGACTAGTTGTGTTGGATGTGCTGCCTTGCTTGCATTATATCCATGTTTCTTTAGTGTACTTTAGTTTCTTTAGATGACTATTATCATTAAAAATATTATCATTTACTTGGTTCCCTCTAGTTCAATACTCAGCACTTTATTGTTTCACTATTTGTTTAGAAGATTACATGTGTTTCTTACATTACCTCTCTCGTTCTGCCTCTCTCTCTTCTCTCGCCTTCCTTCTATCCTGTGGCTTTGTGTATGGAGGTACCTGATCATTATGCCAATGCCTCCATGGTGGATGAAGAGCTGAAATGAATAACATATATATACACCAATCACACACAATAATTAAACATAACATTTCATTTCAACATTTGGTACCACTTCTGGTGCAAGGACAAGAGTTTTTTAGAGTCAAGGTATGCAGGCCACCTGCTCTGGCAGTCACTAAGCAGTTTTCAGGTGAAGACAGGCATGCTTTGGGCATAGTGATAAGTTGGTGTGGTGGGAAAAATCAGGCAGACAGATTGGCTATGTCTGCACCCCTTGGTAGGGTACTGATGTATGACAAGGTAGATATGTTCAGGGGCCTTTGGAATCATACGTACAGTGAGAAGAACGCATAGATCATGACAGCTTGGAGAGAATGGTACTGTAGGGAGTGATCAGAGGATCTGGCCAAAACTCCGAGGAATGGCCAGACAGACATATAATCAGACTACTACTGATACTATTAGTACTAGAATTCTTTGCTGGCTGTTGCAGATGAGGACAGAGGAAGTATAGAAATGTCCCAAGTGCTGTGATGTTGGTTCTTGACACAACTTAACTCAACCCAACTTCACAGGTAATATCATTCCTCTTAGTATTGGGTTGGTGGACTGTTGACAATGGAATACATAAAACCTTTGAAGGAGACATTTACTTTTTTTCCTTTGTGTGTGCACTTGCTCACTTTGAACTCAAGCGTAGAACAGACATGTGCTACTACTTCTAAGTGCACTAGACTGATTTTTGCGTGTGGATTAGCTTTCCCTATTACCAGTGTCCCTCGCCATCAGGCAAACCCACTCCGACTTCAGAGGTACTTGTAATTTCTGTCCCCAAGTCAAGGACGAGAAGTCAATATTTTAGTCGAACTGACCGGTGTAGGGGTCGAACCCTACTACCTCGGCATTAGCATGCCAGATGTTTAAGAGCGAGCCCTCTTATCCATTTGGCCATGCTGACCTACATGGAAGAGACATGACCAACCTAGGGCCTAATCCCTGCCAGTCTGTAGGAGCTGTGTTAATCATGATCTGGCACATCGTAATCAATCTAATCAGTTAATCAATCAGATGTCATCTCCACACAAAAAGTTGGCTGCAATGGATCTCCAACACTGCCTGTCTCTCGCCTTGATTATACATTCTGTCAAACTGTTGTTCATTCCATCTCTTGGATGTTATCTTCCCACTTGTATCGTTGTCTACCTCTTGCTCCCTTCCTTCAACCTTACTCTCTAGTATGGTTTTTATAAGAGGTGTTATATCTTTTAACGTGGCCAAAATATTTCACTCATCATCACTTCCTAATATGTCTCTCCGAAGATGTAGACGTTCCAGTACTGGTCTTGCACACCCCACTGATTTCTGAGCTTGGAGAAAGAAAGGAGAGCTCCGATACTTTGGTAATGGGTCAGAAGAACAGTCTCTATACCAACCTCATTCCGATAGATGTTGTCCTTTTCAGAACTCAGATAACCTTAAAGAGAATGCATCAGCTTGAAGAGTTAACTTCAGAGTCTTCCGTAGGATTCACAACCCAACACTCACTCACTGGCACCTGGCCATATTTACAGACAATAGTTTGTTACATTGTGCTTCAGAAACGGCGTAATAACTACAACTCATGGTGGTAAGACCAGGGACCATAAGTTGCCCATACAATACAGCTTGATCCTATTCTCAGCCTGCCTAGTTTACTCCAGAGGAGAGGTAACACCAATACTTCTGGAACAAGAAGGATCAGCCAATCAATGCTCTAACTGTCCGCCTGTCGGAGCTTCAATCCTAGACCAATTTCCAATCAAGGCTTAGTGCTTGGTCTGCCCTGCCATGATATTTTGTCTAAGGTTGCATTTCCTCACACCAGGATAAGGCTTGTACCTTCCCAATTGTGTTCCTCCACCTGAGACCATTGGCACAATGCGGGGTGCCAGATTTGGTAAGCACCGCCCAACATTCAGCGCTAACAGAAAGCAGGTAGTACAGTTTACTGTCATACAGTAGCTCAGTTATATCTGACCCAGAACAACCCAACAAACAAACTCAACAGTACATTTTTTAAAATATAAAAACTGTATCTCCAAACTATAAAATATTATTGGAGATTGGAACTATGTTGGTGTAGTGGTTAGTGCATTTATATATCAACACTATAGTCCTGACTAAAACTGATTCCCATCAAAGGCATTAACCAACTTCTCCCCTTGCTTCCTCCTCTAACCACAGATTCTGGTATACACATGTCTGGGACTTAGATCCCAGCCAATGCAACAGTCTGTAGGCTGTACTCAAATGCTCCTTATTTGATCTGTGGGAGGAGACTGCAGCACCCACAGGGTGCAGTGACTGTCATGCTGTACAACCCACAACCAACTATAAGCACAAACAACACTTACACTGTGTGGGATCTAGGACAGGCATGGCGGCTTTCTGATCACAGGTCAGCATTGCAAATAGGTCGCGGTAGTGGTAGCGTTTAATCTGCAGAAGATGCCAATGCATAATTACATTTTTCGTAAAATAAATGGCCCATTTTCACGCCATGTGATGTTCTGGATATATGGTGCTAGCCTCATCAGTACTTGATGGGTCATGTGATCAGTATCATGCACACCTCTTTTACTTCCCAGAACATATCCTGGTACTCATTTTTAGGCTGGGTGGACTTGGGAGACCAGATAACAATATGTTTTATCTGTCTCGCTGGGGATTCGAACACAAGGTCATTGAGCCAGAAGGCTGGCATCTAGCCACTATGCTACCATGGATGCCCAAGTATATATGTATTCAATTACAATCAGTCCCACATCTAAAATTTTCATTATATAGCAGGCCCTTTGCAGAGACCATGACTTGCCCATGCAGCATAATCTCTCTCTCAGCCTAACTAGTTTACAACCAGAGGAAAGGTCACACCAATACATCTGAAACAGGACAAGCTGCAGAAGCCACGGGATCTGCACAGCAATGCTTTAACTGTCTGCCTGTTGCAGAATGTTGCTCTCTTAAGAGCCCACCAAGAAATTTTATATTTTTCACAAGTTCTCCTGCTTCACGCATTTTTTTATGCCCGAGGTGTTTTTAATGTCCTCTGTCCACCTTTATGCTGGACAACCCATATATTTTCTTCCAGGAACCATGTTTTCTGTTGCCGCTCTTTCTCAGCCACTATGACTTTTCATATGGCCAAAGTACTTCAATTTCTGAGATATACACATTAATTTAATTTAAAAATGACAAAACACCTAATAGAATTTCATAATTTGACTGAACTAAGCTTCAACTGAAGCTGAATGTCTTTCTAATCCATGAATCAGTCATCTTCTGAGACAACATTTAAGTACAATTCTTAACATGTACAATTTATCACAAGGAATTAAAAATTTCAAAATGGCAGCATTTTTTTGTTGCTACTGTTGTTGTTTTACTGTTATTATTGATGTTATTGTAGCCATTATTGTTGATTCTATCTTTGTTATATTTTCTGCTGTTATTGTTTTTCTTGTCTGCATTGTTATTGTTGTCATTGTTATTGTCATCATCATTGTTCATTATACTGTTCTTTAGTACCTTTCGCTGTAGTTGTATTTCTTTTTATTATCATTGTTATTATTTTTGTTGTTTTTGTTTTCACTGTTCTTCTTATTGTTAATGATGTTGCTGATGTTCTTGTTATTCCTATCATTGTTAATGATGTTGATATTATTGTTGTAGTTATTGCTATAACATTGACATTGTTTTAGTTACTGAGAGTCCTGGTCCATGCTGAATTAAAACAATGACTCTCTAGACAAGGCGAGTTAAAAACAAAAACTATCTGGGTCCTGGTGAGTTAGAATAATAACTGTCTGGGTTAGGATTAGTTAAAACAATAACTGATTGGATCATGATGAGTTTAAAAAATAATTGTCTGAGTCATTATGAGTTTAAACAATAATTGTCTGAGTCATGATGATTTTAAGCAATAATTGTCTGGGTGAGGTTGAGTTTAAACAATAACTGTCTGGGTCATGATGTGTGTAAACAATAACTGTCTGGGTCATGATGAGTTTAAATTATAACTGTCTAGGTGAGGTTGAGTTTAAACAATAACTGGGTCATGATGAGTTTAAACAATAACTGGGTCATGATGAGTTTAAACAATAACTGTCTGGGTCGTGATGAGTTTAAACAATAACTGGGTCATGATGAGTTTAAACAATAACTGGGTCATGATGTGTGTAAACAATAACTGTCTGGGTCATGATGAGTTTAAACAATAACTGGGTCATGATGGTGTAAACAATAACTGTCTGGGTCATGATGTGTGTAAACAATAACTGTCTGGGTCATGATGTGTTTAAATTATAACTGTCTGGGTCATGATGAGTTTAAACAATAACTGAGTCATGATGTGTGTAAACAATAACTGTCTGGGTCATGATGTGTTTAAATTATAACTGTCTGGGTCATGATGAGTTTAAACAATAACTGGGTCATGATGTGTGTAAACAATAACTGTCTGGGTCATGATGAGTTTAAATTATAACTATCTGGGTCATGATGAGTTTAAACAATAACTGAGTCATGATGTGTGTAAACAATAACTGTCTGGGTCATGATGAGTTTAAACAATAACTGGGTCATGATGGTGTAAACAATAACTGTCTGGGTCATGATGAGTTTAAATTATAACTGTCTGGGTCATGATGAGTTTAAACAATAACTGTCTAGGTGAGGTTGAGTTTAAACAATAACTCGGTCATGATGAGTGTAAACAATAACTGTCTTTGTGAGGATGTGTGTAAACAATAACTGTCTTTGTGAGGATGTGTGTAAACAATAACTATCAGGATCAGGATCAACCAAACCAAAAACTGTCTGGGACACACGGTTATGTAAGAACTGTCAGAGATCGAAATTAAATTATTAACAATAATACAGTTAATTCATAAAACTATATAGAGACAGAAAGGGTTAATATGAAAGTGGGAACATACCTGGTGCTGGAACTGTTGCACTGTTAGATGTGGACTCTCCCTGTTCAATACCGCTTCCATGGCCAGTGGCTACAGACAATGTGAAAAAACAATGTGATCACACATTATAGCTAATGATGGACTTCAACTGGTTCTGTACATCGTGTACACACATTCACAAAGTATGTACCTGACGAGGTACAGATGAGATGTACGGACAAGATGTACAGACGAGATGTACCTGACGAGATGCAGCGAAATATGCCAGCCAATAAATCATGCAATCTATTGTTTGTGTTTTCGTTAATCAGATTTACTATGGGAAAACATTGTTTTAAATATTCATTTCTCAGTATGTTTTGTTTTAAATGTCAAATTTAGACTAGTCAGTGGCCTACTTTGATCTCCAGCTGATGTGGTATTTTTAACCTGCGAGATGTGCACACAGGTCCTCCTAAGCACCTAAGTCGTGAACAGCTCAAGAACATGCACAGAACATGTGTGTTGCATTCTGGGATGGAATTAAGTCACCACCATCCTCCAGTCTTTCAAGGGTGGGCAACTTTAATTTATGAGCTTCCATAGCAGTATCCAACTGAAATTGCGATATGATAAGACATACATCATAAATTGATCACACTTCACAAGGATAGGAAGCTGAGGTAGTAAAGTGACTAGCATGCCTGCCTGCTGACCCAGTGGTCGTGTGTTCACATTCACATCAAGGCAGATGTTTTAAATTGACCTGGGCTCCCGGACTGACCCCCAACCTATAATGGGTACAACAAAATGTTTTGGGAAGCTTGATATTAACTTCATGACCCCCTCAAGTGTTGATTGATCTATAGAAGAATATGAAACCAGCACCATATACTTGGCACTCTTTAAGGTGTCTAAACAAGTGTCCTTTACTTACTGTATATCCAGTTAACCTCAAGGTGTGTAAAAAAAAAAAAAAAAAGGTTCCTGACTTACACAAGGACAACTAGGCATACACATGGACAATTAGTCATACACAATTACAACTAAACACACACAAGGATAACCAGGCTTATACACGGGCAACTAGCCATACACAAGGGCAACTAGGCATACTCAAGGAAACAATTAGGCATACACAAGGACAATTAGGCATTCTCAAGGAAACAATTAGGCATACACAAGGACAACTAGGCATAGACAAGGACAACTAGGCATACACAAGGACAACTAGGCATAGACAAGGGCAACTAGGCATACACAAGGCCAACAACTAGGCATACACAAGGCCAACAACTAGGCATATGCAAGGCCAACAACTAGGCATACACAAGGCCAACAACTAGGCATACACAAGGCCAACAACTAGGCATACACAAGGCCAACAACTAGGCATATGCAAGGCCAACAACTAGGCATACACAAGGCCAACAACTAGGCATACACAAGGCCAACAACTAGGCATACACAAGGCCAACAACTAGGCATACACAAGGCCAACAACTAGGCATACACAAGGCCAACAACTAGGCATACACAAGGCCAACAACTAGGCATACACAAGGCCAACAACTAGGCATACACAAGGCCAACAACTAGGCATACGCAAGGCCAACAACTAGGCATACACAAGGCCAACAACTAGGCATATGCAAGGCCAACAACTAGGCATACACAAGGCCAACAACTAGGCATACACAAGGCCAACAACTAGGCATACACAAGACCAACAACTAGGCATATGCAAGGCCAACAACTAGGCATACACAAGGCCAACAACTAGGCATACACAAGGCCAACAACTAGGCATACACAAGGCCAACAACTAGGCATACACAAGGCCAACAACTAGGCATACACAAGGCCAACAACTAGGCATACACAAGGCCAACAACTAGGCATACACAAGGCCAACAACTAGGCATATGCAAGGCCAACAACTAGGCATACACAAGGCCAACAACTAGGCATACACAAGGCCAACAACTAGGCATACACAAGGCCAACAACTAGGCATATGCAAGGCCAACAACTAGGCATACACAAGGCCAACAACTAGGCATACACAAGGCCAACAACTAGGCATACACAAGGCCAACAACTAGGTATACACAAGGCCAACAACTAGGCATACACAAGGCCAACAACTAGGCATACACAAGGCCAACAACTAGGCATATGCAAGGCCACCAACTAGGCATACACAAGGCCAAGAACTAGGCATACACAAGGCCAAGAACTAGGCATACACAAGGCCAACAACTAGGCATACACAAGGCCAACAACTAGGCATACACAAGGCCAACAACTAGGCATACACAAGGCCACCAACTAGGCATATGCAAGGCCAAGAACTAGGCATACACAAGGCCAACAACTAGGCATACACAAGGCCAACAACTAGGCATACACAAGGCCAACAACTAGGCATACACAAGGCCACCAACTAGGCATACACAAGGCCAAGAACTAGGCATACACAAGGCCAAGAACTAGGCATACACAAGGCCAACAACTAGGCATACACAAGGCCAACAACTAGGCATACACAAGGCCAACAACTAGGCATACACAAGGCCACCAACTAGGCATACACAAGGCCAAGAACTAGGCATACACAAGGACATCTAAACATACACAAAGACAACAAGACATACTCAAGGACAACTAGACATACACAAGGCCAACAACTAGGCATACACAAGGCCAACAACTAGGCATACACAAGGCCAACAACTAGGCATACACAAGGCCAACAACTAGGCATACACAAGGACAACTAAACATACACAAAGACAACAAGACATACTCAAGGACAACTAGACATACACAAGGACAACTAGACATACACAAGGACAACTAGACATACACAAGGACAACTAGACATACACAAGGACAACTAGACATACACAAGGACAACTAGACATACACAAGGAAAACAGCATACACAAGGATTGACAGACTATCACATCAACAAACATCCGTACTTACAGACTGGCATTCTTTGAGTTTCTCATATTCCAAGCCTAGAAGTGTTGCCATGACAACTGCCAGCCACTCAGCGCTGAATCCAGGCACATCCAGGCCAATGATGTACTGATCCCAAACATACTTCAGGCTGTCAAAATTTAAGTAACCTGCAACAATGTTAGATCAGGAAAGTAAGTAAAGGACCTTTTACCACTGCCTTGTATTTGGTACATGGTGCTAGCCTCATATTCCAATTGACATTCGATGTGTGATGTGGTCAATATAATACCAACTGCCTTTAATTCCCAAAACATTTTCTGGTGGGAAGGCATGGTAGTGCACTGGCTAGCATGTTAGTCTCCTGGTATTGTGGTCATGTATTCAAAACCCCATTAAAGCAGGTATTTTTTTAAGAAAACTGACCTGGGTTCCAGTGTCAAAAATGGGTGGCAATTTTTTAATAAGGGCTCGCATTTGGCAGATTCTGCTACAGCTGAGCAATGTTCACATATACCAGGTAGTTGTTTTGCAGATTCTGCAGAACCGTCAATGATTAGCTCCCTTCAGGATGGTCAGTGATTAGCTCCCTTCTTTACATTTAATCATTTCCAATTCAGAGCCAGGATAGGTAACTACATTTACATTCCACCCATTCCGGGAAACTGTAAGTTCTGTTGCAAACCAAAGATTTTAATTACTATATTTACAGTTCAACCAGTCTGGGAAATCGTATGTTTTCTTGCAAACCAAAGATTTTAATTACTAT
Source organism: Cepaea nemoralis (assembly GCA_014155875.1). NCBI lineage: Eukaryota > Metazoa > Mollusca > Gastropoda > Stylommatophora > Helicidae > Cepaea > Cepaea nemoralis. The sequence goes on from JACEFZ010019496.1 coordinate 189,377, forward strand.
ATCTACAGTTGACGCAGTCTGGGAAATTGTATGTGTTCTTGCAAACCAAAGATTTTAATTACCTGGCCAACCTCACGCATGTGTGAGTGTCTGTGTGTGTTTATGTCCATCTGCCTCCAGCCTGTCTCATAACATGGTAATATGCATTGTTTATGTCCACAGTATTCACTTCACAATGTGTTTTTTCATGTCAATATAACAAGCACAATAGATAATTGTTGGAGTGGTTGGAAGGGTCTTATGTAAGACGGGCCTCCATGCCCAATTTGTGACTCTTTGAAAATAAATTTTGTTCACTCATTCCTCCATCTGGAAGGAAACTGCCTGTATGCCTCAAGTAGACATTTAAGCTATACCACTCTTAGTACTCTACTTGAAAAGTTAGAGTTAGCGGCAAGTCCTTTACAGGACATTATAATCAACCTCATAATTTATTGGATGTTTATGAATTACTATGCAATTTTATGTTCAATAGCTTGCCATTGCTTTCTGAATGGCCGGTGCTCATAACATCAAAATCAATTATCTGCTCTCAAATCGCCTGTGGCTGATTTTATGCTCTTGGCTTGCTCAGTAATTACCAAAATCCACCCAGAGTTGCTCCAGTAGTTGAAACTCTGTGCACCCACATTAAGTAAAATATATGGTGTTTGTCCATAAAAAATGATGATGGTCATTCATTTCATCTAGTGGGGTTGAAAGTTTGGAGCCGTGAGTTCTAAAATGGCTGGTAAGGCCTATTTTGGCTCGAAATGTACTTTGACAATGTGGGCAAAGAATGCTTGACATTCAAGGAAGAGGAAACTCCTGCAGTGGTTTGTTTGTTTTTTGCCCAGCCTTTTTTTCACAACTCCTGCAGTCCTGTTTGCTTCACAAGTGAAAAATATAGCTTGTATTCTATTCCAGTGGAAGTCGCAGTAACTCAGTGGCCTACTGGCTAGGCGGTCACATGTTCAAATCCCCATGAAAGAGGAAATTTTTTTGTTTTTTACCTGGGTTTCCAGGTCGACTCAACCTAAAACAGTTACCAGGAAATGTTATGGGAAGTAAAACTTGCTGGTGTGATACTGACTATATCACCCATCGATTGCTGATTGGTCAATTAAAATATGGGACTAGAACTATACACCCAACACAACTCCAGGTGTGGAACCAGGCAATTTAATTACTTTTATTTTCTTAAAATTTTACTCCATTATTTTTACAAGTCAATTCTGGTAATCTGTGTGTTGACATGTGGTGGAATTTTCCATTATAAGTTAATCTGAAGCAATGAGCTTCACATTTCTATGGCCAGGGAGTCTCCATGGTGAAGTGGTCAAGCCATCTGACTCAGGTTCAGAAGGTTGTGGGTTTGATTCCGGGCCGTGTCCTTCAGTTCACGAGTGCATTTTTTTTAGACCCATGGGGGTCATCGCTGGAGCTATGGATTTTGTGATTGGTGCAATGCTTTTCACGCTGCAGAAAGAGACTGAGCCATATTGGATGAAAAACCCAGTGCAATGAAGTCAACTCTGTCGACATTTATGCAACTTTTTTCTATTGCCAATAATGATCTGAAATTTAGTCCTAAAAATGAGAATTAAAGGTGGTTTGTAAGTGATACACAAAGAAATATTAAAGACAGAGAAAAGGACAAATAAATCAACAAGCAATTGTCTCACCAATAAGCATTGTCCGTGTCATAGGCCGGATCAACTCTTTGAGGCCTTCTAGCAACAAGGCCCTTGAGCCTCTTTCTGTTGCTACAATTTTTTCTGCAATAACAGAAGAAAAAGAAGACATTTGTTTCATAAATGTTACAGCAATATTTCAATTTTCAGATGTAAATATCAATGTGAGATTTACAAATACTTTGAACTACCAGAGAAACTAACAATGATTGCCTGGAAGAGGCTAATGAAAGAAGAATATTATACAGGGTGTTTGTAAAGTCTCACTACACTTTGTATGTAGAACGAAATGTGAAAAATGAAGTACATGGATGTCATCAAATAATGTGCTCGACAGTCCATAGTGAAGCAATATCCAGTGAATGCATCTGCTGGAGTAGTTCTTTGCACTCCAAACAGAATTTCTTATCAATGGAAGAAAGAACTACAGACATGTTGCAGAAGGTATTTGAGGATATGAAGAGATGTGTACAGTCATGTCTTGAAGTCCATGGTGGACATTTCCAACACCAGTTATAATGAATACTTCATTGGTACTTTCCAGGCTTCCCTAAAACAGCGTTAGACCAAAGCAGTAACTATTGTAACTAATTTACTAAATTTTTAGCAGATTTTTTTGATGACGTCATGTACTTCATTTTTCAGATTTGTCCTACATACAGAGTGAAGTGAGACGTTATGAACACCCTGTATATCACTATACAAAAGAAACAGGGTTCTTTGATCATATCATTTGAATAAAGGAATTAGAAAACAATATAACTGGAAATATCAGCAGTAGAAGAGGTAGAGGCAGACTGAGAGGAATGATGCTGGCTGGACTGAGACACAGAGGAACGGCACCAACAGAATTTATCCAGAACATCAAAGACTGAGATTATGTGGAGATGAATGAATGCTCATATCTCTCTCTCTTCCTCCCTTCCCTCTCTCTCTTTCCAGCTAGCCATCCATCCATTCATCCATCAATATGCCTTCCTATCTATCTATCTACTTACCTACCTACCTAACATGAGTCATACCATAATTAGCATTAACAATGTGTTTTATTTGACAAGGAATCTAGCTGAAAGAAGCAGGTCCAAACACTGTCTATATGATTAGGATTAGCTGCCACTGGGCAGGACCAAACATATTGCTGCGGTTCGTTGCATATCCTTTACAAAACGTCGTGGTCAACTCCAGCATATTTTTGGCTGTTTGTGATTTCTTGGCAAGTTTCCGTTCAGTAGTTTGCCCTTGCTTTCTGAATGACCAGCACTCATACCATTTTATGAAAACAAATGCAAAGCGGTCTACTGCAAAATCACTGCAGATGTTTGTCGAACGCGGTATGCTGGACTACATATTGCATCTGCAACCCCTTTGCCACAAAACCGGTTATTGCTGCTGGTAGCAGGAGAAATATCTCAGACAGAAGCAGAAATGTCTCCCGTGATCAGTAACTGAAACAAGTGTCTTATGAGGAGAAACACAGGATAACAGTAATCTATGGGAAACCTTAATGTAAATAATTAAAGAATGAGAGAGTGATCAGAGAATCTAGTTGACACTTAGTACTCAGAAGACAGGTCAGAGAGACAAATAATTAGATGGCAAATGGTACCATCAGTATTAGCACTAATTGATGGTACTGAATATGAGGGACGGAGCATATATCAGGACATCCCAGGGCTGTTGTTTCAGTTCTTGACTGCACCCAACTGCCACAATCAGTCATCCTCATGTAATATACTTTACTAACCTCTCGCTGGAACAAAGGATTTTGATATCAGAGCACTCATCTGAGGATAATGTTTGTCCAGAATTGCAGCAACTTTGCTCAAAAACCCCTTCAGTTCTTCATTGTGTGTCTGTAAAATCAACATCAGAGAATTAACACAGCTGGAATAATGGAATGTTAACTTATTCTTCTTTTTTCGTGCTTTGACCCAGATTGGAGCAAAGGCCCACAACAAATTCACACCAAGCCATCCTATCCTTTGCAATCCCATGAAGCTCTGTCCATGACCTAGGCTGGTTCATGACTGGTTTGATTCTGCAGCTAAAGTTTGTCTACAGAATGGGGATATCAGCCACACATCCAGCCCTTGAATGTTAAACTACTGACAGACTGGCACCTGGCCATCTTGACAGATGATAGTTTGTAACATGGAGTTGTACCTCTCCATAACACAATGCCTGGGCTGAATTTAGAGACCATGTGTTGCCCATGCAGCATGATCCCTCTCTCTACCTGCCTAGTTTACTCCTGAGGAAAGGTAACACCAATACGTCTGGAACAAGACATGCTGCAGAAGCTGTTGAAGCTTCAATTCTAGACCAGTTGCCAACCAAGGCTTAGGGCCTGGTCTGTCATGCCATGACATGTAGTCTTTAGGTTGCATTTCCTCGCACTAAGATAAGGTTTGTACCCTCCCAATTAAACTCTTCCACTACGAAGCCATTGGCACAATGTGGGGTTCGGGTTTGGCAAGCGCTGCCCAACATTTAGCACTAACAGAAGCACTACTAAGACATCATAATTATTTCTATGCCATATCTTAAGAAGAGCTTGGAGGCAATAAAGTTGTACTAGGGGCGTTCAGTATGTAATGCACAACATTGTTTGTCTTAGCTAATAATGAAGACAGAAGCATGAAACTTTGCACACTTTAAATATGGCAAGTGCCAATTGTGTGCACCAAATTGCAACCCATACGGTCAAATAAAATGACTACCCTAAACCGTTGAAATGGAGTGTGTTAGCAACTTATGTTATAAGCAGCACATTGTGATAGAATTTAGTTTACAAATAGAGTTAAATAGAGTTATTACCTTGGACTGTCATAGTAACTAAAAAGTGACTGCCTGAAAGATGTTAATGAATGATGTTTTGCAGCTCCATTATACACAACTATGAAAATGAGACAATGTTCTTTGGCCACTTGAGAAAATCATTGGGAAACATCATGAGGACTCGAAAGATCAGTGGTAGAAGACACAAAGGATGAAAGAAATGAGGCTTGATGACCAAAAATAGTGGCATGGGAGAATATATCAATAGAATAGATCCAAAACACTAAGTACCAAAACATGTGGAGATGCATGAATGCCTTTTTCATTTGGCATGGCATATAATGGTCTTGTAAGGTTATATAGCGTGCCTCTCTGCCCCCCCTCTCTCTCTCTCTCTCTCTCTCTCTCTCTCTCTGTGTACTCGGGGTGTATGGGGTGTGCAAGACCAGTAGTGGAGCTTCACATCTGCAGAGAGATATACTAGAATATGATAGTTTATGATTCAGCACAATGCATATGATTAGTTCTAAGTCTAAGGCCATGTTTCCTTGACAAAGTGTTAGGTACTTCATCATCATCAGACTCCAACTCATTGTCCAGGAGGAAATTCACGTAGATCAAGATTAGGAAGTTCAGTTACAAATAAGACAACATGTATCTCCTACCAGATAAAGTCTGGAAAACAAGGCAAGCCTAGCACAAACCTCTGATCCTGAATCAACAACAAATCCTGGCCGTGTGCTCATGTATGTCAGGTACTCCTCCACCAGCAGGGCAACAACTTTGGCTGAGGCTGGCTCGCGTCTGCTCATCAAATTGTTAAATGTTTTGAATTTTTCAAAATGTTAAAATTAATAACAATTACTTATCAATATTTCCTTTTTCTTTAGCCCTGTTCATGTTTGATTGAATTTTGCAGCTAACGTTTTTCTGTGAAATGAGGAAGCCAGTCCTACACCCAACCCTCCTCTAGTTGCCTCTTAGACATGTATGGCAGGTTACAGTGTGTTATTATTCTTTGCTTATCTTTAGGATCTGGGCAGAAACCTTCTTAGTAATCTATTAAAACATACATTGTAGATTACAGTGCAACTATTCTGTTATTTATTTGATAAACAAACACATGCAGCATTCATTTGAATGTGTCTAGTGCTGTTATAATTGTAATGGGTCTCTGTTGGTTGAGCCAGAACATCAAGCCTCTTTCGGATGGAGATGTTGAATTGGTGGGAAATGAGCAGACAGACAGATTAGCTGTGTCTGCACCACTGGGGTGAGGGTATTGTTGCATCAAAGGCAGACACGGTCCGGCCCCTTTGGGACTGTGTGTATAGTGTGGAAGAACAGATAGATCATCACGGCCTGGAGAGAATGGATGCTGCAGGGAGTGACTAGAGGATCTGGCCGACACTCAAAACTCTGAGGAAAGGCCAAACAGACACATAATCAGAATGCTCATTATCATCATTATCATGTGCCATGCCAAAAAGCATGGGTGGTCATGTTTCGCCATTTCACGCGATCATCAGAGTCATGGTTTTTGACTCAACTTAACTTAGATGGAGACAAAGGTGTTCTATGTCCAGAGTCAGGAAAATATTGACATGGACAAGTGAATGCAACTCACAACTTACATATGTATTTAAAGTGCACATTTCAAACTTGAGGACTGCTATAAATCCTAAAAGAAGCTGGAGATATATGCTTTCCAAGTAGTCCGGCTGAGTAGTTTGAATGTACAGCCATACTTTTTTGTGTGACACACTGCAAGAATGGAAGTTCAACTTGAGACTGTGCAATAATCTGAGTTCACGTTGTTGTCTTGTATACTGCCATTATTAAAGTAAAGCTGAGTGAACTCACCAAAGCTTACTACTTAAGTGATTTCCCCTGAAGTGGCACCAGATTTAAGTGATTTCCCCTGAAGTGGCACCTTAGTGAAGTGCTGTGAATTGGCACACAAAGTTGTCTCACTCACAGATTGTAAGTTCTGCTTGTGACTGTTCAGAATTTGTCCTGTACATCATCACTGCCAAAGTAAACAGCAAACTCAGCATAGTTTACTCGATGTTCTCAGTGATTTATTTTACTGCTAAAGTTTTCTAAGCATTTGTAAAGTAGTTACATTGCCATTGCTTTCCTTCTTGGCAGTGCTTGCTTGCTTGCTTGTGTTCGCTGGCTGTGAACTCCAGCTTAAAGTCCTGTATGTCGGATGAATACATCCTGTTGTCCAACATCAGTGTGATGTCATACCGGATCTGAGGTTTGCGTGAGTATCCATTGTCCCATGTCTGGCTTATGGTGTGCAGACTGGTGGTTCCTCGCCGTGCAGGCAGATACTCTCCGGCTTCGGAGGAATCATCGATCCTACTGATGTTAGCCAGGACCCCGAAGGGACCTGTTGCCCAGGACGCACAGCTTGGACGTGTCAGCAGGTCTTGGCCAGTATAGATCCCGGTCCTGGTCCCTTGGAAACAGCTCTGCGTCCCCTTCCTGGCAGTGACCATACTGGTTAGTAAATGTAGCCATTATCACCATACAGTGATCCTCCACCTACCCTCACAAACTTGAGATCATAACCAACAACTATCTGTCAGATATCCTCAAGCTCAATCCACCATTGCTCCCATGGTTTCACATTGCTCTGGATGGGGGTCTAAATGGATACTCCACTTAGCCAAAGGGTTGTCCATAAGCTAGTGGAGGTAAGCATATGCCTTACTTCTTCTTTAATAGTGGAACTGCCTACCCTGCCACCCATAAACTTACTACATGAGTGATTTTCCACAATGTGGAACCTGAATGATGTGCTGTGATCTCTTACATGAAATTGTCTCTCTGAATCTGGAAGATAACCATAAAAACAACAGAGCATCTCCAGAAGCATCCTGACAATATATACAACTTCTCTGTACACTTTTGGTTTGCTTACCTTGATATACTACTGTCAGCAACGATAACAAAAGGGACTACCAGGAAATAGTCGATATCTTTCAGTCTGCTGTTTGTCTGTTGTCTGCTATGATGGTAAGACAAGGTGGCTTTCATTGCGTAAAAATGTCCTGGATATTGTAATAAGGTGAAAGTGTTATTTAGAAATTTACACACATTTGGGTAGCAATGTACATAAAGATGGGGGAACAGATCATCATAATCCAGTCCCTTGCCAGCTGGAATGGGCATTCATACCTCTCAACACATTGTGATCTCTGACGGCTTGAATCAATTTGTGGTTGACTTCCTTTCATACCATGACACAAGACTGTCAAGAATTTACTCACAATGCCTTCCTCTTTCTCTCTTTCAGCAAATCTCTCCAGTTGTCACATCATGTTCCAGTTTTTGTCTTCTCATAATGTGGCCAAATAATTATGACTGTTTCTTTGTGATGTTTGGAGGAACAGACAGAGATATTAAAATAAGAATATAAAAAGCAAGAGGAACTTTCATAGCGCTAGTAGATTTGTAGAAGTCAATAGGAACTCAATCTAGCACACAATTTAGAATTTGAGTAACGAAGACACAAACCACAGATTGTATGATTTATTGCCTGGCCTATTTTGCTGCATCTCGTCAGGTACATATTGCAGAAGTCACACAACATGGAGTAAAATAACTAGATGCATCTTTCAAGTTGAAATATACACATGTTAGCATAGTAATATCAATTGTTTACCATGGTAATTGACTATCATGTCTTTCTGGTCTTCCTGCGGACATGTGTATATTTCAGCTTGAAAGATGCATCTAGTTATTTTACTCTATGTTGTGTGTGGATTGCTGTGTTGGTAGGCTAGTGTGATTTTTGTGTGTGCCTTCACTCACTTTGAACTCAAGCAAGTCCATACACTTGCTATTACTTCTAGTGTACTGAACTGATTTTTGCGTGGATTAGCTTTCCTTATTCCCAGTGTCCCTCGCCATCAGGTGAACCCACTCCGACTTCAGAGGTTCTAGTTATTTACATCCCCAAGTCAAGGACGAGAAGTCAACAGTTTAGTCCATCAGAGCAGTGTAGGGGTTGAACCGCTACCTCAGCATCAGCACACCGGATGTTTCAGAATAAGAACTCTTATCCATTCGGCCATACTGACCGCTGGCTAGTGTGATAAAACTACTCAACATTAACAATCCGCCATCTCCATATACAATTAACAATATATAACTGCTGGTCTAAAGGAAATGATATTAGATGAACTGGGACACTGGCAAGGTGGAGTTTCATGAATAGAGTTGATCCAGAACTCCAAGGAGTGAGATCTGTAGAGATGCATGAAAGCCTACTATAGCTCGCATGGCACATGATGATGGTACTACTTACTGGAAGAAAACAGGCATATGTTAGCATGCTTGTAACAAGAAGACATTAAATGGATTGGGCGTTCAGGCAGCCATGGACAGATCAAGGGAGAGTGCAAACAAACAAATAAGACTTGCTGCCTTGTAGACAGGCTGGGGACAATCAAAGGCTAGGGAAAGCAAACTCAGAAAATATGCTTGTGAAAGTTGGATGTACTGAGCCACAGGCTTGACGATCAGTGCAATACTATAAGCTTAATGATGACTGCTGCTTCCTGTGGATTTATTCATATCACAATCTGAAGGTGTATGAAGAAGAAGGATTAGGCAGGCCATAAAAAGAGACTCCGCTGCCAACACTAGAACAATTTTGGCATGGGCTCCTGAAGTATGGTGAACTAGAGGTCAACCAAAGGCATTTTATGAAGAATTACAAAGCCTGAAGTTACAATAAGACAGCGATGTTGTAGTTAAGGACAGAGATGCAATGAGCCAGGCATTGTGGATCAAGTTTTTTGCAGATGTAAATGATGCCACAAAGTATTCTTTTTCTTATTTCTCCTCCCCTCCCCTTATGTCTCCGCCTCTTCTTCTTCTTCTTCTTCTTCTTCTTCTTCTTCTTCTTCTTCTTCTTCTTCTTCTTCTTCTTCTGTACTTGAGACATTATCAGAAGGTCTACAATGTTGCTATTGTTTTACATACTCTTTGGGGCCCTGGTAACATGCAGGTGAAGCTTCATAGTATAATTATCAATAATCTCGTTGTCATTCAATCAATGAGAGGATACAGAAGAAGATTTCATACTCTATGCACATGACATTCACATACCTACAGACCCCTTGAGGTCTCTGAAAGTTGGCTCTGCCAGTACCATCTGCTCAACCTTCTGAGAGATGTCCAAATCCTGTGAAGGAAATGGCTCCCCTGGGATTTTCACTCAGCAAGTCAACATATGTTTTTCTGACTGAAAAAAAAAAACAAAATAACAATGCCATTTGACACAGCAACCAGATGGCATTAGTATAAATAAAACACTTCTAACACAATCAATGTAAAATTAAGAGAATCATTATCTGGTACTATTTCTGCATCGAAGTTTGCCTGTAATTAATCTTAAATACTCTTTGTTCTGCATCTGTATGGTATATGAGAAGTATTATAATCTCTTAGTTTGTCTTTCATTGCTATGCTAAGTATCCTTCCAAGACATTTCATCACTATTGTTACCATTTTTCTTTTGTTCCACTGTTGTTTATGCCTAGGTATAATAATGATAGCATAATGTCACGAGAATAGTGATAAACAATATTCTGTTTGTTTGCAATGTCTCATGTTTGTTGTGTAAGATTGCTGATATTTTCTCAATGACTTGTCTTGCTTTGTTGCATGAGTATTCAATTTCAGGACTCGTTTTTTATTATCCGACTAAATTATGCTAACTAATTGTTTGTTACCCATTTTTGAAATATGATATTGTTGAAGAAGTAAGTGCTAGAAGAATTAAGTGCTAGTAGATCATTCATCAAGAACATGGAAATGGCAAATAAATTATATGTGGCATAGCAGCAGAATAGTTGGAATAGACTCATTAGTCTTATGTGACAAAATACTAGGAAAGGGGGGTAGAAAATATTAGAGAAAGATGTATGTGGAGATTTTAAAGTACCTGGCAACAGATAACAATATATGCAACATAAACTTCATCACAATACCAGATGATGGAGAGGAGTAGACAGTTGTGATTGGCAATGTAATTTCCAGACTAGGTACGTGATGATAATGTGATTGGAGTGGCTTAGAGGATAACAATCATCTTGTACCATGCCGCTAAGTGTGGGTGGTCATGTTCCGCTATCTTACACAATCACCAGAGTCGTGGATCAGCTCTGTGTTCTTGTCCTGACCATGCCATGTGGTCAAGCCATCCAAATATTTATGTCTCCACCTTTCCCTTGTTATTTTCCCCTCAGTCTTGCCATTTGACACCAAGTTCTTCATTTTATTTCTTCTCATAATGTGCCCCAAATAAACTGACAAGATGGCAATGCCCATGTGTTAATAGGGTTCTTAAGGGAAGCATGTCACAACAAGCAACAAAGAGGGTGTACATGGTGTTGGCAAAAACTTTAGCTGCAAAATCCAAAAAGCCACGAACAAATTTAAAGATCAGGAAACAAGAATAACTCAGCCAATCAAGATGAAAGAAGGCTCCGGTACAAGAGGTATAGATGCAATGAGGAGAAAGCCACAAGGAGTCTGGATCACAAACTTACCTCCTTTTAGCTAGAAAAATTTTCAAAACCGGCACCTGGAATGTTAGAACTATGTATGAATATAAAAAGACAGCACAGGTGGTAAATAAAATGAAATATTAATCCATAGGGTAAAAGAAATAGAGGAAGACCTAAACACCACATAGAGAAGAGAAGTAGAGACAGATATGAACAACATAGGAGGACATGGAGCGAGCTGCAGGAGATTGCAAAAGGTAGGACAGTTTGGCATGAGTTGGTTCAAGGGCCTGTACTGCAATGGGAGATAAAGATCAGAAGAGGAGACGATGTCAGAGACCATAAAAGGACAGACAACATTAAGATGTGATCAGCATACAGTTTAGCAGACTGAACATCGAAGGCTGCAGACAGGAAACTGCTGATAATGCAACAAACTAAAACACAATATTTGGTACTCACCCTGTGGGTTACTAAGGTAGAGATGCCAGGCAAGTTGCCTGATTGGTTCTGGTAGTGGCTGGTTGAAGAGAATGTGAAGTTTGCTCTTCATATCTGGCCAACGTTTCAACAAACTCATGGCTCCTTCCTCTGCAGCCTCAATTATCAAATCAGATCGTGTGTCTGTAAGTTACATTAAACAACTATAGGTAGTCCTTTCTCTTCCTCTTACTTTTCTGCACCTTCTCATTCTTCATCTCCTTCATACATCATATGAGAGGAATGAATAACACAGTATGTAACATAATAATATTATTACAGTAACTTTTCACTGCTATCTAAGACTGCAGAAAAGAGTTTTGAAAATACATCAAAAATCGGATAAATCAGTTGTATACAAATGTAGGTTTATCAGTCAGGACAAATGAAGGCAATATGATAATACTGCAAACCAGTTTCTTTTTTTTTTCCTAGTCACCTCACTTTAAATTCAAGCTTGGTTCACACACAAACTTCTACTACTATCAGTTGCTACTGTTAGTGAGTGCACTGGACTGCTTTTGTCCTTATTAACAGTGTCCCTCGCCAACAGGTGAACCTTCTCACATCTCTAAGGTACTTGTAATTTATGTCCCAAGTCAAGGACGAGAAGTCAACATTTAAGTCCAACTGACTGGAATGTGAATGATGCCACTATGCCACAGTCACCAGGGAAATTTTAAACACGAGAGTGTTAAACCTCTCGGCCACATCATCTTCTCTATAGATAAGTGATTCTCAATCTTGTCATGTTGCTGGCACCATTCTGAGTCTCATATACTCATGGCGTGAATATGCAATTTATTATCTGTCATTTCTGTGGACATTTGTATATTTTGGAATATAAATGGGAATATTCTTAAACAAGTGAATCAATACAATTAACTGGGAGATGCTTGAAGAGATGAGAACAAGAGTCACCATGTGAAGGCAGTCTTCTGCAAGATGGAATACATACTGACCAATAAAAAGATGTTATTTGTAACGAGACATAGAGTGTTGAAGTGCTACATAGAGTTGAAAAACTTCTAATAGACATAGAAAAACCAATGACCAAGTCCTACAAGAAACGATTGAAAACCATAAACTGATTAAAGAAATTAGATGTAGACAGTCACAATTTTTTGGACACGTTATGAGACGAAATAAATTGGAGAACTTAATGACAACTGGCAAGATTGAGGGGAAAAGAACAAGGAAACGGTAGAGAAATAAATACCTGGATGGCTTGGCCACATGGTGTGGTTGAGACAAGAACACAGAGCTGATCCACGATTCTGGTGATTGTGTGGAATGACAAAACATGACCGCCTATGCTTATCAGCAGGGCACATAATGATAATGATGTATATTTGGATGTTTTAGTATGCGTGAAAATTGATATATAAACACACTTGCTTTTTGACATCTGATTTTGATTTCTCAATCTATTCTGCCATCCTCTGTGATCATACTTCCTAAGGTGGGGATGTTAACCCCACGCTTCAACCCCCAACCTGGAGGACCAGGGTGTTTCTCTTTGTCTGTTCTCTACCCTTTGACCTGTCCGGCTTGGGAGGCCCTGCTGGTAGCTACGCTACCGCCGGCATAGCTCTCAGGGTCATTGAGAAACTCAAGCTCCCCCACCACGACAAGGTGGAAACACCATCGGGGGAGGATCATACTTCCTAGATATTTAAATTCTTTAACTTGCTTCAGTGGTGTACTATTTTTATATACATTTAATGGACCAAGAGATCTGCTAACCTGCATTACCTCTTGCTTGGTTGTATACAAAGATTATGTCCAAAATTGTTTTCTTAATTTTAAACTTAACATACACACCGAGAATTAAATCATGGTGGCTTACTTGAGGGATAATCATCCAGTAATTGTCTGCTGACCTGCTCGTTTAAATGCAGGTCCATCAGAGCAGAGACTTCATTAAGCAGATTCTTAGATGATGAACCTGAAAGTGATTGAGAAAGCTGTTTCATTGTAAGAAATAATTGCCTATAGAGTCATAAGGAAACAAAATAACAGTTTGGCATTTTTCAAGAAAAAGTATCTTCTTTTCCTCTGGCACACAAACAAGGTAATAATGTATCTTCTTCTTCTTCTTCAGCGTTCCGAGCCCTTGAGGTTCTTTGCTGCAGATACAATCCGTCTCCATTCGTCTCTCTGGTTGACCTTCTCTTGCCAGTCGTTGATTCCAAGTGCTTGTAGGTCTGTATATATATTATCTCTCCACCGTCTTCTTGGTCTACCTTTGTTACTTTTTCTTTTCCACTCTCCACTTTGTGTATCCCTAATGGGTCCAAAGATGCGTCTTAAAACTTTGTTCTCAAAGGTTTGTAATAAGGCTTCGTCTCCTTTCGTTGTATTCCAGGTTTCAGAGCCATATAGCACAACTGGTCCGATCAGTGTTTTGTATATTGTGATTTTGGTGTTACTCAAAATTAATTGAAAATGACTTAGGAAATCAATTTATTGCTTAAACAGGTTTTACTGAACATTCAGCAACCCAAGTTCAATCTTTCATAGGTGTGACACACTTGCCTGCAGGCCTGAAGGTCATGTTTTCAGATCCCTATTGTGGCGGATTCTTTTTTAATTGGCCAGGACTCCCAGGTCCGTAGAATTTTACTTGCATGACCGATTAGGACAACAGTTCTATAACTGGTGCATAATTTCAAGTTGCCATTTTTTTGGGTATTAAAATGAAATTCCAATCTTTTGGCCATATACCATTTATTTTTATATATTCCGTGATTGATTTGTATGCTTTCTTCTCCTCCCGCTTTAATTAGTTCAGCTGGTATCTCATCACATCCTGGTGATTTACCATTCTTCAGGTTCTTTATTGCCAATGCAATTTCATCTAATGAGAGTTCAGGTTCTGTCTTAGACTAACCTAAAACAGGCTCCATAAAATACCCTAAGAAGTAAAGGTCACCAGCATGGACTGACCACATCACCCATGGAGTGTTGATTGGTCTCTGAAACATGGAAGTGGCACCACATGTCCAGTGAGCCTCGAGCATGTTAAAGGATCTTTTACTTTGTACTTACATTTATATGTGTAGGCAAATAATATATATGAAGGCAAGCATGACTTTTTGCTGGCTGTTGAATGAGGGGAATGTCCTGAGTGCTGTGATGTCGGTTCTTAACTCAACTCAACTCAACATATATGAAGGCAAATAGTGCTAAAGGATAATACATCGCCAAGTGTGACTTCCTATTGGATTGAAGGATGATACATCGCCATAATAGGGTCATAATGTTATTTGTTTTCGTTTTGCATATCTTCCGCAGTTTCAATGCCCAGTGAACTGAAATTTACATTCTAATACTTGTTCATTTGATTGTGTACAATATCTGGTCCCAAACCAGCTTTTTTGTTTGGCACTGAATCAGTTAAAAACTCCCCGCCTCGATGGGGATTTGAACACACAACTACCAGGGCAGCAGGCAAATATGTTTGTCACAGCACTACCAAGACCCAAGATATCTTGACTACCTTTCTCTAAAGCTTTGGCTGCCCGTTGCATAAACAATTCCTTTTCAGCTTCTGAGAGATCTGTAAAATACTGGACATGACTCTCTGCCAGCTGCTGCTGTATGGCTTCATGTAGCTCATGTACATATGAATTCCATTCCTGAAAACAGTAAAATAAACATCCTTTCATTTATGTTTTGGCAGTTGTAATATGACTGATTGGTTGGTTGGTTGGTTGGTTGGTTGATTGGCTAGTTGGTTGTTTGGTTGATTGGTTGGTTGGTTGGTAGTGTGGCTGGTTGCTTGGTTGATTGGTAGTGTGGTTGGTTGGTTGGTTGGTTGGTTAGTGGTGTGGTTGTTTGGTTGGTGGGTAGTATGGTTGGTTTGTTGGTTGGTTGGTCAGTTGGTTGGTTGGTTGGTTGGTGGTTAGTTGGTCGGCTAGTTGGTTGGTTGGTTGATTGGTTGGTAGTGTGGTTGGTTGGTTGGTTGGTCAGTTGGTTGGTTGGTTGGTGGTTGGTTGATTAGCTAGTTGGTTGGCTGGTTGGTTGGTTGATTGGTTGGTTGATTGGTTGGTTTGTTGGTAGTGTGGTGTGGTTGGTTGGTTGGTGGTGTAGTTGGTTGTTTGGTTGGTAGTATGGTTCGTTTGTTGGTTTGTTGGTTGGTCAGTTGGTTGGTTGGTTGGTTGGTTGGTTGGTTGGTGGTTGGTTGGCAGTGTGGTTGGTTGGTTGGTTGGTTGGTTGGTTGGTTGGTTGGTGGTGAGGTTGGCAGGTAATGTGGTTGGTTGATTGATTAGCTGGTTGGTTGGTTGGTAGCGGGGTTGGTGAGTCCTCTGGAATACTATGAGTTTTAACACTTAAACTGGATACATTGTTGTTCAGGTCATCTAAACCTTGACAAGGGCTTGTATATATTGGAGAGAGGTTGTGGTAGGCTTTTCTCCCACACCAGTACCACACTACTATCTCCTTGGGGACTGTTTAGTGTAACTCTCCTGTCCCTCTATAGCCAAGAAAATTGTAAAAAGAAACATTACTGGAACTGTACATCTGTGTATAGCCATATTGGGATGCGACCAGGTCTTGATTCAGCTCAGCACCAACTGACTGGCTGAGATCAGGCCTAGAATATGACTGTTTTTTTCCCCACAGGTTTTATGTATTTTATTGTCAACAGGCTCCAACACAATATCCAGAGGGGAGGGGGGAATAAAACTATGAGACCAGGTGGAGAAAGTGGTGGAACAGACTGAGGACCTGTATGTGGAGATAAGATATGGTGGGGAATCAGAGGTAGCTGTGGACAAATCTCAAAACTGAGAGGGAAGACCAGGAGAACTTGCAATCAAATGGCAGTTGCAACGATTAGTAGTATGACTCTTTGCTGGCTGTTGAATGAGGGGACAGGGTGCATATGGGAATGTCCTGAGTGCAGTGATGTCATTTCTTAGCTAACCTAAACTAAACTAAATAAAAGTATAATACAATTGTGTATATTTAAATCCATACATGCATTATCATTCACTATGTGTGATGATCTGGAACAGTACTGTTTGGCCAAGGGCAATGAAGATAACAACTTTACATCCCTCTTCCACATTAAGGACATTTAATATTGTACACCAACTATCATACTGTCTGGTAGTAATTCATGCTGGCTAAATCTTTCTGTGAATCATCAGGAAGAAAATTGGAAGATAGAATTTGAATGACAAGAAGTACAGACAGGCTTCAGACATGGCAGAGAAACCAGACAACATAGCTTCAACATGAGAACCATCTTTGAAAAATGCAGAGTTTAATGTGGAACTTCGTATGTGTTTTATAGATTACACTCAGGAAAGGCCAGACAGACACATAATCAAACTGTGACTGTATTGCTACTCTGCTGGACTGATGGTTGTTGAAGATGAAGCCAGAGTGAGAGTGCGTAATAAAAATTAATAATAATATTATTATTTGGAAGGCACCTGTTTCGTGATGTTGATTCTTGACTCAGTTAAACTAAACTCATAGATTGCGGTGGGGTCTTTGACTATATTCAATATCAGAAATTGTGGAACATCATGGTAGACGTGAGGTTTTTACGATAAAACTTTTATCGAGCTCTTAAATTAAACAAAACATTTTTTTAGCTAGCGGGAGCCGGGCCTCACTCAGTCTTGCCACAGTCAATAACTTGATTTTTTTTTTTAGCCGGTTTGTATAACATGCTTTATAAAATATTAAACATCTTTGTAATATCTGAAAACTTTGTGATTATTTTAAACAAACTTTATTTACTTTTGACTTTGTGATATCATCTTTGCAATGAAGTAGCCACTTTGGAAACATTTGGCTTGTCGCCATGTTGTCAACAAACTTGCATCCAAGGGACATTTTGTCACAGATAAAACTATTGGTTAAGTTTCGAGATCGCAAACCAATAGTTTTTAGCCTGATAAATCAGTCATTAGTGCCGCCCACCGGGCGCTGGAACGCAAATTATTCCTCCCCACGACGCTTGACGGCAAGAAGTGGAAGAAGATGATGATGATCATCATCATCATCATCATCATCACGTGCCATCGCTGTAGCTGTAGTCGATGGCGATCATTATGTTTTAAACATCTATCCCCTGACTGAGCTGTTGATAAGTTCGACCGCGAACTTACTGTCTTCCGTGATAATCTTGCCAACCCAACAATTATACTTTGTCTCAACATTCTCGATCTTCATATTTTTCACAGCTGTGTGCCGTTGTGGTTAATCATATGTCTTTGTTATTATTCCTCCAACAACAATTGGAAATCGGTCCTTCTTATTTCTTAGCTGTCCATGAAATTCATTCAATAATACGAAGAAACCGCATATCTGTGGCCTCTAGTGTATGTTTCTTTTTTTTTTTCGTTGTTTAGTATAACGTTATTTAGAATGTTGCTAATTCCCATACTGAACTGCCAGAGTAACTAGCAACGACTGCCTGAAACAGGTTATTGAAACTATAATAACATTATATTCAACAATAAGAATGAGACAACCCGCTTTCGTTGGTATGTGAAGAGAAGAAAGGCTTGGAGAACATCGTGACAACTGGAAAGATCAAGGGGAAGAGAGGCAGAGGCAGACCAAGAGAAATGATGCAGGATGGTCTGAGACGGTGGCATGGAGGAATATCATCAGCAGAGTTGATCCAGAACACCAAAGACGGAGATCTGTGGAGAGCCATGAACGCCCACGCCAGTTGACAAGGCACTTGAGGGGGATGATTCAGTATAAATTGATAACATACACGCTTATCGGCATGGCACATGATGGATGGATGGATTCGTTTGTTTTTTGTTTTTTTAATGTATTCATTGATACAGATTTTGCTCGAAACCTTTGCTTGTATTACTGTGTGTTTTTCCTTTCGCCGAGCTTCCTCCTTATATGTTGTGTTCATTCTGGTTCCAGTAGTGTGGGCAATGTATTTATATAACATCCTAACAATCGTTTCAAGGCTTACATGGACAGGTATTCTTACACAGACAGTTCTTCTTATAGTGGAGTGTTATACTGTATTCTTAATCTTACTGCTGTGTTTCTTTTCCGTCCGTTGCTGTCATTGGCACTAGATAGTCAAATCTCGCTGCTTGTTTCATATGCAAGGGAGCTTCAAATGAAAACCTCTAAAATGTGACAGATATTACAATAACCATGCCATTGTCATGTAACCTGTCAATATTGTTGTTAAGGATGTCAACAGTTTTAAGCATGTGACATCATGGTGCAGACAAACACGGTTACGTCGTAAGGACAGTTTAAAGATGACCGCCCCACTTTTGGCATGCACTAAAGAGGAGCAGCGTTCTGTTATCCGTTTTTATTTCCCAATCAATAAAGGGATGAAACCTATAGAATTCATCGGCAAAAGAAGGTCGAGTATGGTGATGCATGCCTGTCAGTCCAGCAAGAGTATGAGTGGAGTAGGAAGGTCCGGTATGGTGATGCATGCCTGTTAGTCCTGCAAGTTTATGAGTGGGTTAGGGAATGTCGACCCGCAATCAAATCCAAACGACGTGGACGTAACGGTGTCCGTTTGCAATATGACAATGCTCAATCTCATACTACCCGTGCAATTGTTGAAACCATTTAATACCTCTACTTTCAGTAAGTACTACATCCCCCGTACTCGCCAAACCTAGTCCCAAGTGATTTCCACCTGTTTGGACAACTCAAAAAGTAAAAAACATTTAAGGTTTTCATTTGAAGCCCTCTATATAATTCTATATGTCCCTCTACGGACATATAATCAGATTGCTGCTGGAACTATTAGTGTTGGAACTCTTCGCTGGCTGCTGAGGATGGGGACGGAGCGCTTATGGGAATGTCCCGAATGCTGTGATGTCGGTTCCTAAATCAATCAATCAATTTGAAGCCGACTCGTATGAATATTTTTTTTTCGCATATCCTTTACTGGACATCGCTGTCAACATTAGCATCTTTCAGCTGATCGTTGATTTCTTAGCAAGATTACGCTCAGTAGTTTGCCAATGCTTTCTGAGCGACCGGCTCAAATACCTCGAAAGTTACCGACGCGGAGAGAACCGCTACCAATTTTCGCGCAACGTCACGTTACTTACGAGAGTATACGAGATTACGGAGCAAGTCGTATAACCTCTAATCTAGAGAGACCGGCCGTATGAATATACGGTGCTTTAAAACAACAAACTATTGATGAAGGGCGTTGAGAATGTTGTGGACAGAGAAGTAAACAGAAAAGTTTCTAGATCTCTTGCCATCTCTACTGCTTCATGAACTCTTATGCTCAAGATGTTGCGAAGCCTCGTGTCCATCTCCGTGCAGGTCGACATCTGCCTCTTTCTCCAGGAACAACGCCTTCCATCACTGTTCTTTCCTCGCCATCGTGACGCTTATTGTGGCCAGAATATTTCTGTTTCTTAGATATGATACTGTTTATTAAACAGTTGTCTTCGATTATTCAGATCGTATGATACGTCAATGTGTTTCTCTTCGTGGATTACGAGATTCTGAGAGCTTCTCTGTAATATTTAAGTTCTTAAAATGCCCCAGTTATCTTCTTTTGTGATTGCAAAATGGTTTATGACTCAGAGGACAAGTGTGCCCGACTTCGACACGCGTTTGTTTAAAGTTTACTTCCTCTGGACATTAGAATGTCTCTATCCACCCGTGGCTATGTTTACTTTTCCTAACAATGCGATTTCTGCCATTTCCAACTGCCTTGGAATTTTTAACAAAAGGCCTATCCTATTGATCCGAGCAGGCTAGATATCCCATCTCACTACCGTTGAAGACATTGACTTCCATTAGATATCAATGGTTGGGGGGGGGGGGGGGGGGGGGGGGGGGGGGGGGGGGGGGGGGGGGGGAGAATTGGACCGCCCCATTCAGTGAGGCGGACACCACCACCTCTCACCCATGACTTCATACGTGGAATTGAAAGAGTTAATTTACATAATGGTGGTCAGATTGTTCTACCTTGGTCTACGGGATAACACTAGAGCACTTGTGGGGATATATGTTTGCGTTGAAAGGATATTTAGCTAAACCAAGCAAAACCAAATATAATAGTCTTTAAGTAAAGGACGTTTTTCACGCCTTATGGCGCATCGGGCATATAGTCCCAGGCCCATATTTGTATAGACAAATCGTCACTCGGTGGTGATGAAGTTAATACCACATCGGTCGTCTTTACTTCCCAAGACATTATTCCTACCAATTCTAGGGTCGACCCTATCTCCGTCGCGAAGGTGTTACAGGCGAGATTCGTAATCCCGTTTACCCGGGTTACAAACACAACGGTGCTAGTTTATTCGAAAATTTGTAGGTGCCGGTTGTTCAGAAAACATTGGCAAACTACTGAACGTATAACTTACCCAGGAATCACGAACAGCCAAAATGCTGGGGTTGATTTCTACGTCATGTGAAGGACAAGCAACTAAATTTTATGGAAGCCCAGGTTAATTTTGAACAAGCCAGCTGCGATTCGAACTCATGATCTCCTTGTCGGTAGGCGAGTGCCTAGCCACTACGCTCTCAGCTTTGAGGTTCGTCCAGAGTCCCTGCCGTCCCGCCGCCATATCATTCTCTCCACATACGGGTGCTCCGTTTGTTCCACAGCTTTCTCCACCTGGCCCCACATAATTATGCAAACGCCTATTATATTAGGAGCCTCAGTAGCTGAAGACTAGGAGAACTTTCAGTCAGATGGCAGTTTGAACTATCAGCAGTATGAATCTTCGCTGGCTGTTGAACGAGGGTCATAGCGCATTTGGGAATACCCTGAGTGCAGTGATGTCGTATATTAGCTCAACTCAAATCTTCTCGTAATTGAACACCGGATGGTGATGTCTTTTGTTGTTGAGATTTTTTGCACTCGAGTGTATCATCTTTAGATTATTATTCTTCTGATATTCAACACAATTAATGTCTTCTATAACAAACTATCATGTTACTTTAAATAACGAAGACGCAAAAAAAAAGAAAAAAATAGATTGCACGATTAATTGCTTGACATATTTCGCTGCATCTCGTCAAGTACATACTGCAGAAATCACACAACATAAGCTTAACATTAAGATAAATCAAGCTGAAATATACTACACACATATTCACACAGCAATTTGAATTATCTACCACGGCAATTTTAAACTGGCTATTAAGTCTTTTTGTTTGCATAAAGTTGATTTTCGTAAAAGAATGGCTATTGCCTCTACCAGCTTTAATATGCGATCATTTTGTATTACTAATAGTATACTCCGGGATTCTTTTTATGCAAGGAATATTTAGCTTACTTGCTGCCGGACACGTTGGGACATTTATGTCGCAAGAGAAGAACTAGATACAACTTTGGCCAAAACCTTGCCACACCTTTCGCGATGTGGCCTATCCTTGGACTGGCTAACGTCTCAATGATCGTCATGCCTCTCCGAAGACGTGAAGTTCCATTACCGGTCTCGCATACCCCGTTAGTTTCTGAGCTTGGAGAAGGGGATGCGACCTCTGCAATACAGTCCATAATGACATGGTACTTCGGAACAGGACCGAGAGGTAGATCTCTACATCAATTTTTCATCGAGAAACAGGGCTCAGACGATCTATCCGGAACACACCGGACTTAAAAAATTAAAACTCAGTCTTCCTGAGGGTATTGAACCAATTAACCTTGCATATTCGTGTTGGAACATTGCAATCAGCTATATGTATGCATGGTCTTCTTCATTTTCTTCTAGGGTCGTCGCTGGAGCTACGGAGTTCGTACTTTGTGCAACGCTTTCGGCATTTCGCTAAGGAAAGAGACTGAGCCATGTGGGATAAAAACCCGGTGCAATGAAGTCGACCTTGTCGACATTCAAGCGACTTTTTTTTATTTTCTTCTAGATAAGTGCTAACCATCTGCCAACATATCCAGCCTCCTTTCCCTATAACATCTTCTGCTTCTAAATGTGACAGCCCACACAAATGTCACAGCACTATCTAGCTCCTCTTTTCTCATGAGAACGATAGTTGCATGTCCTTATCAGGACGTCGAAATCAACCTCTGCATTTCTTGTCTGTGATTTTCTAGGCAATGTTACTTTCAATATGTGTCTGCTTTTTGAATTACCGACACTCATACAATTATGAAAATCAACACATATTGACCCGCTCCTAAATCGCCTGCTGCTGACTTCGAACCAGTTATGTATGAATAGTGAAACAGCGTTCACTACCCCTAGGCCACAAATGCCGATCTTTCCTCCAAACTTAAAATTATCTTCTCCTTGAGTGACCCTGTGCCGCATATGAATATCTTCTTCTTCAGCGTTCCGAGCCATTGAGGTTCTTTGCTGCAGATACAATCCGTCTCCATTCGTCTCTCTGGTTGACCCTCTCTTGCCAGTCGTTGATTTTAAGTGCTTGTAGGTCTGTATATATATTATCTCTCCACCGTCTTCTTGGTCTACCTCGGGGTCTACGGTCATTTATTTCCTGAGTGTAAGCGAGTTTTGTTTCCCTATTGTCTTCCATTCTTTCTATATGCCCCAACCATTGTAGTCTATTAGCCTTCATGATACCAGTGATTAGCGGGGACTTAAACAGATCATAAATGTCTTTGTTACTTCTTCTTTTCCAGTCTCCACTTTGTGTATCCCTAATGGGTCCAAAGATGCGTCTTAAAACTTTGTTCTCAAAGGTTTGTAACTAGGCTTCGTCTTCTTTCGTTGTACTCCAGGCATATGAATATCAATCAATCAATCATGTGCCATGCCGGAAAGCGTGGGCGGTCATGACTCGCCATTTCACTGGATCACCAGTGTCGTGGATCAGCTCAGTGTTCCTGTCTCGTCCATGCCATGTGGCCAAGCCATCCAGGTATTTTCCTCTGGGTCTTCCTCTTGGTCTGTTCCCTTCGATCTTGCCAGTTGTCACCAAGTTCTCCAATCCATTTCTTCTCATAACATGTCCAAAAAATGTTGACTGTTTACGTCTAATTTCTCTAATCAGTTTACGATGTTCATTTGTCTCTTGTAGTACTTGGTCATTGGTTTTTCTGTCTGTCCATGGTATTCTTTGCATTTTCCTCAGAAACCACATTTCTGCAGCCATCAGATGCTTTTCAGCTTGACTGCTCATTGTCCAAGTTTCACATCCATACAAAAGAACAGGCTCTATGTATCCCCTCAACACTCTTTTTCTCGTTTCAATTGACATATTTTTATTGGTCAGAATGTTTTTCATCTTGCTAAAGGCTACTTTCGCCATGGCGATTCTTGTTCTAATCTCTTCAAGGCATCTCCCATCAGATGTTATGACTGTTTCAAGATAATTGTACCGATTCACTTGTTGAAGAATATTTCCATTTACTTGTATATTACATTGTGGCACTTCTTCCTTCCTAGTGACGACCACAACCTGAGTCTTTTTACAATTTAATTCTAACCCCAGTTGCTCACTGTGTACAACAACCGCATCTACTAATTGTTGCAGGTCCTGCGCATTGTCTGAATATAGACCATCTAAATCCTTCCGCATTGTAGGATAAAGCCAGATGGCTGTAGCCATGAGTGTCTTCCTAATTTTGGTATTTAATGCCCATGATTCACACGCATATAGTAGTATGGATAGTGGGGCACAGCAAGATTCCACACACACACACACACACACACACACACATACAGATACACACACACACACACACATACAGATACACACATACACACACACACACACACACACACACACACTGTAGTTTCTCTTCTTCGTTCACTTGCACACATCTTGAATATATTCACAGAAAGCAGCAGTCAACTCAAGGTTGTTATCATCTCCATAGATTATGTCATCAAATGGCACAAGTATAGTCTAATACTTATACAAGTATAATTATCGCTCTGTCTACTTATGTTGAATACTGATGCAGAAACTGTTTAGCTGTCATTTTACCCATTTCAATTATATTCTTTAGTATCTCATACTGTTATGTCACGTGCGGAGTCTAAATATTGCTACACGTTCGCTTCGATCGAGTTGGTATTATCATCTTTCTGGTGGCCTGGATGTTTAGATTTCTCCCGTTGGTTCTGTATGTGCTTCTTATAAACCTCTTCGTGCCATCCTAGGTTATGCCTATAATAGGTTGAGGTAGTCTTCCGCCTTCCTTTGCCAATTTGTCCGTCTCTTAAACATACGAAAACAAATGTTCTTTCTCTCACTACTTCAAAGTTACAATCGGGTCTATTTATATTTATTCATTCATTAGAAATCTCTGTCTCTGTCTCTCTCTCTCTCTCTCTCTCTCTCTCTCTCTCTCTCTCTCTCTCTCTCTCTCTCTCTCTCTCTCTCTCCTCCCTCTCTCTCTCTCTTTCTCTCTCTCTCTCTCTTTCTCAACCTTCAGCATCAAAATGCCAGCCTGGCTCGGTGGCCCACGGCCAAAGCTAACTTGTCAATACCGCCTGAGTTTATCGCCTGTCCCGATTATAGAGATATACGAATAACGAACGCTCGGGCTCAGCCTTTATCACGCAAGTTGCAATCGAAAGGCTGGCTCCGTCAGTATTCTGTGTTGCACGCTGTGAGCGGAACTAGCTGCTGAAACTTGTTTGTTTTAGTCAGTGCATTTCTGGAGTTATTGATTCATACTTTGTCAAAAGGGAACGCTGGATGCCAGGTAAATTTGCACTATCTTTTGAATTCATGTGATGCTAAATAAATTACGTACATTAAGTAAATACGTTACACGGGAAAAGAAATATAGAGAGACCTAAAACACACGGAGATGAAAGGAAGAAACTGGGTAATAGAAATTGAGGAAAACCTAAAATCAAGCGGAGAAGAGAAGCAAAAACAGAAATGAATAAAATGGAGAGGATGTGGACAAAGCTGTATGGATAGCTAAGGATAGAAGGACTTGGAGTGACTTAGTTGAGGTATAGGCCACAGTGGGGAATAAAGGATAGACGAATAAGGATAAATACACTTACTGAGTACATTGATCACGGTATTATGTATTTTATTTTTTAGAGAAGTATGTCTGTACGGAGCGAAGATGGCACTGCGATATGGTCGGCGTAGAAACAGTGAAGATAATTAAAATTGTTTGGTTGAATAGTTCTTCGACATAACAACAGGTGTTTCTCTGTTAAGATTGACGTAATAAGAAAAGTACACAAGCTGTTTACACATCATAAGGCATATTGTTAGTTGCATATCCTTTACAGGACGCCGAATTCAGCCCCAGCATTTTTAGGCGGTATGTGATTTCTTGGCAAGTTTAAAGTTCAGTGGTTTGCCATTGCTATCTGAACGCATGGTAATTAAAAATTCAAGGACCATTTTACACGTCCAGGGCGCTGTGGACATATGGTTCTGACCCAGATGTTTATAAATCAGTCGGCACTCGATAGGTCATGTGATCAATATAACACCGGCCGTCTTAACTTTCCAGGACATTACCTGGTACCTGTTCTTAGATAGGTCGACCTGAGAGCAAATTTCAATATTAAACATGTCGAATACGCCCCGCTGTGGATCCAAGTCATGACCACCAGGCTGATAGTCGAGGATCTAGCCACTAGGCTACAGCGGCTTCATAAAAACAGTGTCCCGTAGCAGAAACCTACTGAGGGTTTGTAGAGTATTAGCACCATCACATTTATAGGCCTTCGTGTACGAAGGAATAATAATAATAATAATAATAATAATAATAATAATAATAATAATAATAATAATAATAATAATAATAATCAGCATCATCATCATCATCATCATACTTGCAATGTTTCGAAGGGGTTACGACTACAATTTGGAATCCCATATCATCATCATCATGTGCCTTGCAGGAAAGCATGGGCTGTCATGTTTTGCCATCTCACTCGATCACCAGAGTCGTGGATCAGCTCAGTGTTCTTGTCTCGACTATACACGTATACCGCGTCCCAAACACAGCTGCAGGCGATTTGGAAGCAGACCAACTTTCGCTGGTTTTCATAAAATGTTATGAGGGCCTGTCTTTCAGAAAGCATTGGCAAACTACAGAAGGTCAACTTGCCCAGAAATCACAAACAGTAAATAATGCTGGGGTTGAATGCGACGTCCTTACAACAGGATTTGCAACAAAGTCATGTAGTGTTGATTTTTTCATATTTCCCATGCTTTTATTATGCATATCTTTTATATTGTTGCTGTTGTTCTCAGATAGCTTCATTGAGGTATGGATGAAATAATGCATGAAATAGGGTGATAAAAGGATAAAATGTTAGGAGGGTATGCGTGCCCAATTCTTAAATCTTTGAAAATAAAGTTTGTTCGTTCGTTTGTTCCCTTAGCGAACTGCGACTGCATGCGTCGAGACCTGGTTCAACCATACTCATGGCATATCTCTTATCGGACAGTCTATAAAAAGTCCGGTGGTTTAACAGAATGCGTCTTGTTGTGTGCAGTAACTTGCTCGAAGGAATGTGTTCTACTTGGCTAATTTGATATGGCTTGTAACGGTCAATTTAAATGCATACAGGCATTCTCCAAAAGTACTCAGTGTCTTCTCCCATAGATCACACATGGAGAATCACATCACAGTACAACATGGCACCGACGAGGATTCAAGTATTTGTGTAACAGAATGCCACATTTTATTATTGTTTTTTTTTTTTTTTGGTGTGTCGGTAGCTTTTCTAATTGAGAAATGTTGCTCGAGCAGCCTAAGGTGTGGCCTGTTCTTTCGGATATCTAACTGCCGTGGGATATTTAACATGCACCCGGATCCTCCGAGTTTTTTCGCCCTTATCCGAGATGGCTAGACTTCCTATCCACTACCTTCATATCAATAGGTGGAAGGGTGGTGTTCAATCGTGTGTGTGTGTGTGTGTGTGTGTGTGTGTGTGTGTGTGTGTGTGTGTGTGTGTGTGTGTGGTGTGTGGTGAGAGAGAGAGAGAGAGAGAGAGAGAGAGAGAGAGAGAGAGAGAGAGAGAGAGAGAGAGAGAGAGAGAGAGAGATCGCTCAGACACCACCGTGAGACGAACCTGGTCTGCTTGAACGAGATGCCGTAAACTCTGATTTACTCCGCCCCCAAGACTTGGCTAGTGTGAGCACCTGTAACGATATCATAGATTTATCTAGGGCAAATCAACTGTCCACTTTAAAAGTAGATAAACTGCTGCAGGACTAGCCAACTGTTCTCTATTGAGCCCCTCGTATCTGTGGAGCAGGGGCAAGGTCAGTAACGGAACGTAGATCAAATCAGGTGAGTAATGAACCTCGGGAAGGGTCAATTGCTTGATATGATCTAGTTGTGAAGAAGGTCTAGAGGTCTGATTTTGTTTGCTTGTTTTTGTTTTGTAGCTTTGAACACAAGCGTAGTCACTACACGTCCTACTTCTTCTAGTGTACAGGACAGATTTTTGCGTATGAGTTAGCTTCTCCTATTAGCAGTGTCCCTCGCCTAATTCGCCATTAGGCGAACCCACTACGACTTCTGAGGTACGTGTAATTTACGTCCCTAAGTCAAGGATCTGGATGGCTTGGCCACATGGTATGGTCAAAACAAGAACACGGAGCTGATTCACGACTCTGGTGATCGAATGAAATGGCGAAACTTGACCGCCCACGATTATCAGGCATGGCACATGATGAATGAATGAAGTAAGGGACGAGAAGTCAACATTTTAGTCCAGCTGACCGGTGTAGGGATTGAACTTGCTACCTCGGCATAAGCGCACCGGATGTTTAAAAATAAGTGCTCTTATATATTCGGTTTGCTGACCTCCAAGAGTTCTGATGGATGGGTACATTTAGTAGATGCAGAAGCCCCTTGGTTATGTTAGATTTATAGAGTAGATGCAGAAGTCCCTTTGTTATGTTAGATTTATAGTCTCCTCATGGTAAGAGAACAATATAATGCATGAGGGAGAATTACTTCAAACAAGCATCAATCAATCAATCAACCAATCAGTCAATCAATGAAGTGTCGTCTCCACAGTGAAGGTTTGCTGCAATTGATCATGAAACGTCATTGGGTGGGCTCGAACCACCAACCTTACGGTTAACAACCGAACGCGCTAATCAACTGTGCCATACAAGGATGTTAAGACACAGACAGATACTGAGCTCAAGAGAGTTGCTGTAAATAGAAGAGTTGATCAAACGACTTTAACACACTTCTTCGGACTAATTAGCCTAGTGTATGAACGAGAGCCTCGTTTGGTTTGGTGTTTATAAAGGGACACTTTCAATGCTCACAGATGCCTCCATAAGTACGCGTCTCTTCTCACAGATTACACAAGGAGAATCTTAGCACACCTCAGCGAACTCTGGCATAGATAAACATGTTTTTATATCAGAAACAAGGGGTGACCTTTGATATGCTTAAAATAGGTATGGCTTACTCCGCTGAAAATAGGAACGAAGAAGAGGAAGATACTAGAAATATACAAGCCTTCTTTTCTGGGTAGGTTATTCTAATTTTTCTTCTTCTAAATGTATCCTTGGCACGGAACTGTTGGGTTTACTTTTTTTTTTTTAAATTTACCAGCTGACGATGGACATGTGCTATGTGCGGACGTGCTCTCTTAATTTTTCGTCCTTATTAAAGAAGACTAGACGTCAGATAAAATACCTAAGAAAAGGAGAATATGATGTGCCATCCACGGATTTCTTATTGTTTTTTTTTTTAAATTTAATAATGTATTACGTTCAGTGCATACGGATATCTTCATAAGTGATCCAGTTTCATCCCATAGGTAACACAAGAATAATTTTAGCACAGTGCATGAAAGCCATATCAAAATCAACATGTGCGTATACCAGAATCACACACACACACACACACACACACACACACACATATATATATATATATATATATATATATATATATATATATATATATATATATATATATATGTATATATGTGTGTGTATGTGTGTGCGTGCGTGTGTGTGTGTTTACGAGTGGGCTTTAAATTTAAAACCTTAAAAACTGTGATAGAAATTACAATAACCATGTCATTGTCTTGTAACCTGTCAATATTGGTGTTAAGGATGCTAAGAGTGTTTTTAAGGAAGTGACATCACGGTGCAGACGAACACGCTGCTGTCATAAGGACAGTTTAAAGGTGGCCTCCCCACGTTTGGCATCCACCAAAGAGAAGCAGCGTGTTCTGTACGTATCCGTTTTTTTTTTATTTTTTCATCGGTGAAGGGATGACACCTATATAAATTAATCGGTGAATGAAAGTCCAGTATGGCGATGCATGCCTGTCAGTCCAGCAAGTGTATGACTGGGGTAGGTAGTGTCAAAACGACGTGACTTCCGTCAGCCACATTGTGTAGAGACCTCAGAGTGGTTACACACGCGAAAAAGAGAATATTTTTATGAAGGAATCCAATCACTTATCGGCGCTGGAGAACTTAAATTGAATGCAGTGATGACTACATCGAAAAATGATACCATTTTTCTTTATTTTTTCAGAATATATTCACTTAAAAAACATTTATGGTTTTCACTTGAAGCACACTGGTGTGTGTGTGTGTGTGTGCGCGCGCGCGCGCGCGCGTATATTAAGTATTATCATTCGAGCTGGCGCGTTAGCGAAGTTGGAAGGAACTGCGCTGAGAATTACGTCGTCATCAACGTAGTAACGTCAAATATGCCGGACGTGTGGAAAAGTTTAATATCTTCGCGTCAGATTTCCAATAAACATACGTGCAAATAAAAATATATTTTGCTATTCTCCAGAATACACATCGCAAACCTCTGGAAGGGTCGAGCTCCACAGGTTGGGATCCATTGAAATAAACCTTTGTATTATTATGCTCTCTGACTGATTTACTTAGAAAAGGGCCTCAAAGCTTTAGATAGCAAAGGGCTCCATCAAGTCTAAATCCGGTACTTGAAATCATGTGCTAGAAATTTTGAAACATGTTAAGAGGGTTAATATAATTATCCCATCTTTTTACCGATGGGAAGGTTAAAAAATAGTTAAATGATTGATTGACTGATTGATCAAGGAACCGACATCACAGCATTAGGGGCATTCCCATAGGCGCTCCGTCCCCATCCTCAGCAGCCAGCGAAGAGTTCCAACACCAATAGTACCATGATGATCCATATGCTCCTCCGAAGTGTACACGTGCTCCCACAAGGCCGCAGCCACGTCTGCCTTGTCATGCATTAATACTCCACCAAGTTTTGCAGAGCCAGCCAATCTTTCTGCCTGTTAATTCCCCAGCACACCAGCATGCCCCGGAGAAAAGATCCAGGCGATGCTTGCATCCTTGACCTCCGAAGTGAAGCAGGCCACTCGGCACGAAGCATGCTTGTCCTCACCTTCCTCAGCATGCTTTCTGAGTCAGTTAAAATCACGATGTGTGTGTGTGTGTGTATCGTATTCTCGATCCAGCGGAGAGCCGCAGTGACTGCCTCCACCTCCATTCTTCAGCTAGATATTGTGGTATCATATGCCAGGCTCTCCTGCACCAAACGTCTACCACTAGCTTTTGTTATGAACCCCCAGGCAATGGTTTAAAATCTAGATGATAAACTTCATTGCACCGGGTTATATCCCATATTGACAGGTCTCTTCGCAGAGCCCTGCCGACACCGTCACACAAACCACGAACGAGGTAACACTTCACAACAGAGAACCCAAGAGGAAGCAAAGACTAGTAGCACTGTAGCCTTCTGTGCAGGCAATAAAAGACGGCTCAAGAGAGTTGGAATAAGAATGGCTACTTCATACTGTTGTATAAATCAGCAAACAATCAACCCCCATGAACTGGCCTTCAAAGAGCGTAGAAAGCATAGTTGTGGCTCTAAACTGCACTAGGAGCTTTAAAAGAAGAAGAAGAAGAAGAAGAAGAAGAAGAAGAAGAAGAAGAAGAAGAAGAAGAAGAAGAAGAAGAAGAAGAAGAAGAAGAAGAAGAAGAAGAAGAAGGGGGAGGAGGAGCAGGAGCAGGAGGAGGAGGAGGAGGGGGACGAGGAGAAGGAGGAGAAATGTAATTCTGTGGTGTAATTTATATTGCTCATTTGTTTCCCTTGCGTCTGTATATGTCTATATGTCATCCTTTAGTTTTATTTTCCGCCCAATCTGATTTTAGAGGTCAGCGTGGCCAAAAGGTCAGGAACACTTGTTCTTAAACTTCCTGTGACCTGCAGATACGGTTATGGGTTCATTCCCTACGTCAATCAGGTTGACGTCAACGTTGTTTTCTCGTTCAGAAAGCAATAGCAATCTCATTCATTCATTCATTCATTCATTCATTCATTCATTCATTCAGTAGCATGTCCTTTGCAGAACCTCGCTCCCATAACAACCTTCCGGAAAACCTCTCGATCACAAGCTAGATGTCCCATCTGGAAATCACCCGCTACATCCTCCACCCATCTTCTCTTGGCCTTCCTTTTCCTCTCTTCCCAGGCATATACCCCTCCATTATTATTGTTTTGTCTAAACTTTCGTGGCGTTTCAAGTGACCAAAGTATTTTAATTTTCTTTGTTTTATCGTCTTTAATAGCCAACCTTCTTCAATATTCAGCTCTTGAAGTGTGAATAGCAAACTACTGAACGCAGAATTGCTTAGAAAATCAGTTGATCGCAAGAAAGAAAGAACATGCAACAACAGGCCGATTTCATTCATCCAAACTTGTTGCTTAGCAACGTGTGGGGGAAGTCTTTGTTGTGTGGGAAATGCCCTTTGTTTGTAAGGTCAGTGTTCCTGAAAGCAGCTCTCTGACATTTCCCATGCTTGTAATCTTGCGCAGATTCTTATAGTGGTAGCTAGGTTTCTATTTTGAGAACGTGTGTGGTGAAATCTTGTTCAATATTCTATTCATTCAATAATCATATGCCATGCCGAGAAGCGTGGGCGGTCATGTTTCGCCGTCTCACACGATCACCAGAGTCGTGGATCAGTTCTGTGTTCTTGTCTCGACCATACCATGTGGCCAAGCCATCCGGATATCTACTTCTCTGCATTCCTCTTGTTTGTTTTTCCTCAATCTTGCCAGTTATCACCAAGTTCTCCAATTTATTTCTTCTCATAACGTGTTCAAAAAATTGTCACTGTTTACGCCTAATTTCTCGAATCAGTTTACGATCTTCAATTGTTTCTTGAAGTATTTGTTCATTGGTTTTTCTGTCTGTCCATGGTATTCTTTGCATTTTCCTCAGAAAACACTGGTCGGAACGATAATCCTGTTTCTGCTAAAGATTATTTTTTTTCGCTTGCTTTGAATTCGAACGTAGTCCACGCTAGACTGATTTATGTGTGTTGGTTAGCTTTCCCTATTACAAGTGTCCCTTGCCATCAAGCGAACCCTCGCCGACTTCTGAGGTACTTGTAATGTACGTTCCGATGTCAGAGAATAGACGTCAACATTTTAGTCCAACTGACCGGTGTAAGAGTTGAACCCGCTACCTCGCCATCAGCACACCGGAAGTTTAAAAGCGAGCGCTCTTATCAATTCTGCCATGTTGACCTCTCTGTTGAGGATTGCAACCAGAACACTGTCTTGGCAGGCCTAGGGCGCGAACAACTCTGCAACTGCGGCTTCCTGACAACTGTAGCTTTCAATTGTATATTGTCTTGTGCCTCCTCTTATCTCTCCTCCTTTCCGCTACTTCTCTGAGTTTCAATCAATACCCTTGAAATGTACTTCCCATTATATTTTAGTTGGTTATGTACTAAACAATTGATATTCCTGTCAGACGTGTAAAGAAATCTAAGTCTGCAGTGTACGGTTATGGGTTCATTCCCTACGTCTATCAGGTTGATTTCAACGTTGACTTGTAATATAACTTGTGTAATAAAACGAAATGTTATACATTTGTCCATCCATCCATCATGTGCCATGCCGGTAAGCGTGGGCGGTCATGTTTTGCCATCTCACTCGATCACCAGAGTCGTGGATCAGCTCAGTGTTTCTGTCTCGACCATGCCACGAGGCCAAGCCATCCAGGTATTTGCTTCTAGGTCTTCCTCTTGGTCTGTTCCCTTCGATCTTACCAGTTGTCACCAAGTTCTAAAATTGATTTCTTCTCCTAACATGCCCAAAAATTGTGACTGTCTGCGTCTAATTTCTCTAATCAGTTTACGATCTTCATTTGTTTCTTGAAGGACTTGTTCATTTGTCTTTCTGGCTGTCCATGGTATTCTTTGCATTTTCCTCAGAAACCACATTTCTACAGCCATCAGATGATTTTTCAGCGTGACTGCTCATTGTCCAAGCTTCTCATCCATATAAAAGTACATTTGTCATTGTGACTGAATAGATCAAATGGTGGAGGGAGAGGCAAAGAATAGTATAAAACTGTAACCTCCCGTGCAGGCAGTAAAGGACGACTAAAGAGATTTGGAATAAGACTACTGAATAGGTCAAACGGTGGAAGGGGGGGGGGGGGACGTGGCTGTGACCCTACTGTGTCTCCCTTAAGCTAATAAGCTAGCAGGTTTGAACCCCAGCCTGTGGTTTCTAATGATATGTTTGATATGTTGGGTAGTTAGGGAGCCTCCGTGTGGAAGTGGTTTCGCCACATACCTAGCGCTTTGAAGGTTCTGGGTTCTAATCCAGCCTAGGCCGTTCGGTCCACGAGTGCAATGATCTCGGTTAATCCTAGGGGTCGCCGCTGGAGCTACGGAGTTTGTGTTTTGTTCGACGCTTTCTGCAGGCCGTTCTGCGGAAAGAGACAGGACCGTATGGGATAAAACCCAGTGCAATGAAGTAGATCCTTTTGTCTTTTAAATCATTTTGCTTTTGATGGTGAGAAAGCATACCAAGTCTTCTTGGTTGCTAACATAAAACAGGAGGTGCCGTGTGCAAATTGTGCTGACTTAAAATTCCGCGACAGTTGAAAATCGCAAAGAGTAGACTGCATGGCCGCCTCCCTTGGAAAATTATTTAGACAAGATATCCATCCAACCCATTATTAGATTGGGCCCATTACATTGGATAGAATGTCTGGGGTAAGTTTGCCTTACACTACAACATGTCCAAATAGGACGCGTTGATCTTTGGGGTGCATAACGAAGTGTGACGCACTCTTCTGGGAAGGAAAAACCAGGAAGAAGAAGATGTCAATATTCTATACAGATACAACGAAACGGCCAAAGAACGTTACTAACCAACTGAAATAATTATTCTCCAAACTATGACGAATATTTCATCTTAGTATCTTAACAACTACAAGAATAATAATAAGAAAGTCAACGATGACGATGATAATGAAGAAGAAGAAGAAGAAGAAGAAGAAGAAGAAGAAGAAGAAGAAGAAGAAGAAGAAGAAGAAGAAGAAGAAGAAGAAGAAGAAGAAGAAGAAGAAGGAGGAGGAGGAGGAGGAGGAGGGGAAGAAGAAGATGAAGAAGAAGAAGAAGAAGAAGAAGAAGAAGAAGAAGAAGAAGAAGAAGAAGAAGAAGAAGAAGAAGAAGAAGAAGAAGAAGAAGAAGAAGAAGAAGAAGAAGAAGAAGAAGAAGGAGGAGGAGGGGAGGAGAAGCAGCAGAAGCAGCAGAAGAAGAAGAAGAAGAAGAAGAAGAAGAAGAAGAAGAAGAAGAAGAAGAAGAAGAAGAAGAAGAAGAAGAAGAAGAAGAAGAAGGAGGAGGAGGAGGAGGAGGAGGAGGAGGGGAAGAAGAAGAAGAAGAAGAAGAAGAAGAAGAAGAAGAAGAAGAAGAAGAAGAAGAAGAAGAAGAAGAAGAAGAAGAAGAAGAAGAAGAAGAAGAAGAAGAAGAAGAAGAAGAAGAAGAAGGAGGAGGAGGAGGAGGAGGAGGAGGAGGAAAAGAAGAAGAAGAAGAAGAAGAAGAAGAAGAAGAAGAAGAAGAAGAAGAAGAAGAAGAAGAAGAAGAAGAAGAAGAAGAAGAAGAAGAAGAAGAAGGAGGAGGAGGAGGAGGAGGAGGAGTAACAGAAGAAGAAGAAGAATAAGTAGAAGAGACGTTTTCTTAACTAATTCAGTGCCAAACAAAAACAGGGTGTAGGCCAAATAAAAATAGATGGCAGAACATGGGAAGTAAGGGAGTGTCAAAGTTATGACGCACAAATTGTTAATATGGTAGCAGATATGTAGTAATATCGATTTAAAAGTGACTGCATAGCGAAAACTCATCATCATCATCATCAAGTGCC
Source organism: Cepaea nemoralis (assembly GCA_014155875.1). Classification (NCBI taxonomy): domain Eukaryota; kingdom Metazoa; phylum Mollusca; class Gastropoda; order Stylommatophora; family Helicidae; genus Cepaea; species Cepaea nemoralis. Next base: position 224,908 of record JACEFZ010019496.1, read on the forward strand.
ATGCCGGCTTGCGTAGGCGTTCATGGCTCTCCATAGATCTCGGTCTTTGGTTTTCTGGATCAACTCTGCTGCTGATATTCCTCCATGCCACCGTCTCAATCCATCCAGTATCACTTCTCTTGGTCTACCTCTGCCTCTCTTCCCCTCGATCTTTCCAGTTGTTACGATGTTCTCCAATGCCTCTCTTCTCATCACATGACCGAGGAAAGCTGTTTGTCTCTGTCTTATTGTTGTATATAATGTTCTAGTTTCATTAGCCTGTTTCAGGCAGTCGTCGTTAGTTACTTTGGCAGTCCAAGGAATTCGCAACATTCGTCTCAGGAACCACATCTCTGTTGCTTCTAATTTCTTCTTAATTTGTTCATTTACATTCCAAGATTCACTGCCATACAGCAAAACTGGTTCTATATAGCATTTCAGCACTCTCTTTCTTACATTCAGTGATAGTGACTTATTGCATAAGATACTCTTCATTTTCTGAAATGCGGCTTTTGCCTGCCCTATTCTGCTCCTAATCTCTGTTGTACATCTTCCATCTGATGTTATAAATGCCCCTAGGTATCTAAAATTATCAACTTGGTTAAGGATTTTCCCTTCTATTTCTATGTCACATTTTGGTGTCACCATTTTCTTTGATATTACCATTGTTACTGTTTTCTTGAAATTCAAGGAGAGTCCTTTCCTTGCACTCTCTGTTACTACAACGTCTAATAATTGTTGTAGGTCTGTTGAATTATCCGCCACCAATACTGTGTCATCTGCATAGCGTATATTATTTATATTATAACCTCCAATCAGTCAGGTCTTAGTCAGATATGACTGAGCTATCGTATAACAGTAGACGGTACTACCTGGTTTCTGTTAGCGCCGAACGTTGGGCGGCGCTTACCAAACCCGACACCCCACATTGTGCCAACGGCTTCGGGCGGAAGAGCACAATTGGGAGGGTACAAGCCTTACCCTGGTGCGAGGAAATGCAAGCTAAAGACAAAATTGTCATGGCAGGGCTGACCAGGCCCTAAGCCTTGGTTGGCGACTGGTCTAGGATCGAAGCTCCGACAGGCGGACAGTTAGAGCAATGCTTTGCTGATCCGGCAGCTTCTGCAGCTTGTCTTGTTCCAGATGTAGGGGTGTTACCTTTCCTCTGGAGTGAACTAGGCAGGCCGAGAGAGGGATCATGCTGCATGGGCAACTCATGATCTCTATATTTTAGCCCAGGCTTTGTGCTATGGAGAGGCAATAACTCCATCCCTGGTCTTAACTGGTCTCGGAATCAAAGCGAGAGGCAACTGTTACGGGTTATAAGTCCTTGTCAGTTGGCGTAGACATTGGGCGCCACGCGTTGCCTCTGACGGTGGGAGACACCTATAGGTGTCACTGATCAGCTACCGCCCGCCTCAAGCTGGGCAGCCCCCAGCCAATTGGGTGCTGATCCGCCACAGCCTGCCTGCTTCAATGGGTGCTTGGGGCTAGGACAAAATCTGAATCGCAGGCTGTAAAACCAATGCACCAGGTACAAACAAAAATAAAAATAGAAACCTCAAGCTACGGCTTGCAACCTGGAACGTGAGAACCATGTGTCCAGGATTTTCCACTGACTTGACCAATATTGACGATGTGAGAAAAACGGCTGTGATTGATGCCGAACTCAATCGTCTTAACATTGATATTGCTGGCCTGCAGGAGACTCGCCTCGCTGAGGAAGGGTCACTCAGGGAAAACAACTACACCTTTTTCTGGAAGGGTAGAGGGCAGGCAGAAAAAAGGCAACACGGTGTGGGCTTTGCAGTGAAGAATTCGCTACTGGGAATGATTGAAATTCCAGCAGGAGGAAATGAAAGACTATTATCCCTGCGCTTGGCAACCTCTTGTGGGTTTGCCACCATTATTACTGCATATGCACCGACACTCGATTCCTCTGATGATGTGAAGGATTTGTTCTATGAGGAGTTAGACTCCGTGATCAAGGCAGTTCCAAAATCTGACTACATTTATATGCTCGGTGATTTCAATGCTCGTGTGGGCAAGGACTCGAGTTCATGGCCAGTGTCCCTTGGAAAATACAACATCGGTCGCATGAATGAAAATGGGCAAAGGCTGCTGGAGCATTGCACCAGTAATGACCTATGTATTACAAACTCTTTTTTTAAAACAAAAGAGATGCATAAGGTCACATGGAAACATCCAAGATCCGGCCATTGGCACCAGCTGGACTTCATCATCACACGGAGACAACATCTGAACCATATATCATTGACTCGTAGTTACCACAGTGCTGACTGTGATACAGATCATTCTTTGGTTGTTGCAAGAGTTAGACTGAGACCAAAGAGAATCTACACAGCTAAACACAAATCTAGCCCCAGGATTAATATTATTAACACTCATGATCCTGAAAAGTGCTTTCAGTTTCAACAGCAACTTGAAGACGCTTTCACTGATACACCAGAAAATTGTACAGTAAATGAAAAGTGGGGTCAAATTAAGGAAACTCTTTATAAAACTGCCGTAGGGGTTTACGGCACTGTGGATCATAAGAGGCAGGACTGGTTTGCGGCCAACAGCGAGACTCTGCAGCCCTTGATTGATAAGAAGAAGAAAGCTCTCTTAAGAAACAAGGAAAGACCAACGCGTAACACTCTGAGTGAGCTAAGGCAAGCTAGGAAGGATGTGCAAAAGGCTGCCAGGCAGTGTGCAAATGATTATTGGATCAAGTTATGTGAGTCCATTCAAATCGCAAGTGATAAGGGAGACATAAGAAGCATGTATGAAGGAATAAAGAAAGCCTGTGGTCCAGTGATCAAAAGAAGTGCACCGCTGAAAACCTTGACTGGAGAAGTCATCACTGATAAGAAACAGCAGATGGACAGATGGGTAGAGCACTATTTGGAGCTTTACTCAAGTGAGACCAAACTAGCGGATGATGCCCTAAATGCCATAGAGGCTCTACCAACTCTTGACCACCTGGACACACTTCCCACCATAACAGAAGTTAAGTGTGCTATAAATGAACTTGCATCTGGCAAGGCTCCAGGTAAGGATGGGATTCCAATAGAGGTTATCAGGAGTGGGCAAGAAACACTCACTCTACAGATCCACCAGCTAATAGAGCTATGCTGGCGTGAAGGACAAGTCCCACAGGATTTCAAAGATTCAAACATCATAACGCTGTACAAGAACAAGGGTGATCGGAGCGACTGTAACAACTATAGGGGTATCTCACTTCTGTGTATTGTTGGAAAAGTATTTGCCAGAATTGTTCTGCGCAGACTTCAAGTCCTAGGAGATCAAGTCTACCCCGAATCACAGTGTGGCTTTCGACAGAACCGGTCTACCACTGATATGATATTCTCATTGCGACAAATGCAAGAAAAATGCCGTGAACAGAATCAACCACTGTTTATTGCCTTCATCGACCTCACAAAGGCATTTGATTTGGTCAGTCGTGAGGGTCTGTTCAAGGCACTAAAGAAGATTGGCTGCCCACCAACTCTTCTGTCCATTGTGGAATCGTTCCACACAGGCATGAAGGGTATAATCAAGTTTGATGGTGCAACTTCTGAAGAATTTGAAATCAAGAGTGGAGTTAAGCAAGGTTGTGTACTAGCTCCCACCCTCTTTGGAATATACTTTTCACTTCTACTGAAATATGCATTTCGTGATCAGGATGGTGGTATATACATTCACTCACGCTCAGATGGCGGCCTCTACAATGCTCAGAGATTGAAGGCTAAGACCAAAATTAGGAGGGTACTGATCAGAGAGTTGCTTTTTGCAGATGATGCTGCAGTTACGACCCACTCTGAGGAAGAATTGCAATGTCTACTATCTGCATTCTCCAATGCTTGTTCTGAATTTGGTTTAACAATTAGCAAAAAGAAGACACAGATTATGTCACAAGGTGCACATGGGGTACCATCAATCTTTATTGACGACGCCGAACTAGAGATAGTAGACCATTTTACATATCTAGGATCAGTGGTAAATAGCAAATTATCCCTAGATCAGGAAATCAACATCCGGATTGGTAAGGCAGCAACAACAATGAACAGGTTAAGAAAAAGAGTCTGGGAGAACAGGAAGCTTACTGCCAAAACAAAAGTCCTTGTCTATCAAGCCTGTGTCCTTAGTACTCTTCTCTATGGCAGTGAAACCTGGACAACTTACTCACACCAAGAGAACAATTTAAACAGCTTTCATATGCGGTGTCTGCGAAGAATTCTTGGTATTAAGTGGCAAGACAAAATCACAAATACTGAAGTATTGGAAAGATCAGGTTGTGTGACAGTTTATTCCATGCTCAGTCTTCGTAGACTTAGATGGATAGGACATCTTAGGAGGATGGATGATGGTAGAATACCAAAGGATATCTTTTTTGGTGAATTACAGATGGGTAAGAGATCTCAGGGTCGGCCTCTACTACGATACAAAGATGTGTGTAAGCGGGACATGATTGATACAGGCATTGATAATGCACATTGGGAGCAAGTCGCCGCTGAACGTGTTGCGTGGAGGGCAAATATCAGAAATGGAATAAAGTCAAAGGAGAAAATTATTGCAGAAAAGTCACACACCAAGCGTTTGAGACGTAAGATGGTGCATGATGGTGGAAATGACCACGTGTTCACATGCACCCACTGTGAACGGACATTTACAGCGCAAATTGGCCTTATCAGTCACACTCGCTACCGCCATAGTTAAAAGTTATTATGCCTTTTTAGAGCACAAACTATCGTCTGTCAAGACGGCAAGGTGCCAATGTGTGTATAACCTCCAACTAGTATTCCTGGCATCTCTTTGATCTCTCTCATTATTACTTCGCTATACAGGGAGAAAAGATCTGGTGACAAGACACACCCTTATCGTACTCCTAGCTTTATCTGTTCGTAATTACCCTCTTTATTTCCCATTTTAGTTAGTTAGTTAGTTAGTTAGTTAGTTAGTCGCAGTTCCAACTTCACAGCAACGTGTCATCCCCATTATGCTCCGTTACTGTGCCAGTGAATATCACACAAAACGCTTCCCACTGCCCAATGTGAAAAGTGGAAAAGACAGGAGTCTTGACAAACAACAGCCCGCACAGATACACTGTGTATAATGCCGCCGCCAGAATGTCAACACAATAGTCCCCCACAAAACACCCAGTTCATTTCTGATGGAATCGGCAGTCATTTTCCCAACTTTATGTTTCCTAGATGTTCACCCACACAGTCCACGAAATGCAGTTCATCGTCGATGGCAGTGGCAGTCAACCAGAAGCGCAGCAGCCACGCATTTCTGCATAAGGCAAGAACCGGTCAACTCTGGGACATAGCCATCTGCCATCGCTCCGAACATGCAGTCACGTTCCAAAAATCCTCGGGCAGATTCAAAAGCATTTCACACGAAACTCACAGCTCACAGTGTCGCGCCACGCACTCACTCAGTAGCAGGGCGACGGGACCATCAAGCCTCCTTAGTCGCCTCTTACGACATGCATTTTAATTGCTGCTACTTAGTTCCAGTAAATATTTTTTATTATTCTTAAATCTTTTCCATCCGTGTTGATATCTTCCAAATTTTAATCAGTTCATCATGTTTTACTTTATCAAATGCCTTAGTATAATCTATGAAGCACAAATATATGTCTCTCTGTTTCTCTATTGACCTTTCTATTAGTGTCCGTAATGTATAAATTGCATTGTTTGTGCCCTTTCCTTCCACAAATCCATACTGGTCTTCACTAATTTCCATTTTTATTTTATTTTTGGTTCTTCTCATTATGATTCTGAGTAGAAGCTTAGTGATATGGTTTATAAGGTTAATTGTACGAAAATCTTCACAATCAATTGCTCCTGGTCTTTTTGGTATAGCTATAAATACAGATTTCAGCATATCACTGGGTAAATATCCACTGCTGTAAATATCATTCAACATTTTGGTTAATATATCTACTCCAAATTCTCCCAATACTTCTAATTCTTCTATTGTGATTTCATCTGGCCCAGCTGTTTTTCCTTTCTTCATACGTTTCATAGCGTCAGCGACTTCTTCTTTCAGAATAGGTGGACCTTCTAAGTTACTATCTTCTGTTAATTCTTCCCTTTCTCCTTCATATAATTCTCTTATATACTCATTCCACCTCTTCATTATAGCATCTTCCTCTAATATTATCTTTCCTGTTTTTGATTTCAAACACCCTGTATTTATTCTTATTTTCCTTCCTGTAAGCTCACTGATTTGTCTGTGCATATTTTTTTTGTATCTCTAATGGAATTTAATTCAATTTTTTTGCATTGCTCGTTTAACTAACTTTCTTTAGCCATCCCACAATTATCTTTTATTTCTTTATTTATCTTAGCGTATTCTTGTTTGTCATTTTTACTCTGTTTTCTTTTGTCCATCAGTTTTAAGATATCTTCATTCATCCATTTTTTCTTAGCTATTTTGTCTCTCTCCGGTAATACTTCTTTGCTAGTTTGATGAATGGAGTCCCTTAACATTTCCCATTGTTCATCTATACTCTGTATTTTAGTTATTGCATTGTACCTATTTTTCACAGTCACTCTGTATTGTTCTTGCATTTCTTTATCTATTTTCAGAACCTCTTTATTAAGTCTCATGTTCTTAACCATTTTTTTCCCTCTCTTTAATCTTACTTTTATTTGTCCACATAGTGGTACATGATCACTATTACAGTCAGCACCAGGCATTGTCTTTACATTAATTAAAGCATTTCTAAATCTTT
>JACEFZ010019497.1:0-117674 GCA_014155875.1 Cepaea nemoralis
GTGTGTGCCCACAGTCCCTAGACGTTCCACAAAAAACTGCCGCAGGTAGTTTTCCGACGATAAATGCCCTCTGTTTAGATCTAACACAACAAACTGCCACAGTGGTAGATCTCCCACAATAAATTGCAATTGTGCTAGATCTCCCACAACAAACTGCCACAGTACTAGATCTCCCACAATAAACTACCATAGTGTCAGAGCTCTCACGGTTTCCCACGAGGAAGGACGCGTTTGTGTGGCCTCCTCCTTTTTGGATTAATTTTCCTGTTTATCTACATTCGGGGTAGCGGGGTAGGGGTATCCCCTATCAAAGGAGAAGTAAGGCGCCTCCTTCCCTCCGCTAGCCTACGGGACACCCTTGGGCAAGGTGGAGTACCCGTTTAGCCCCCCGATCAGGGTTACGTGAAGCCATTGGGTGCAGGTGGTGGATGAAGATGGAGAGCAGCCGACAGATAGTTGTAGGTTATGTCTCCACCTTCACGACGGTAGGCAGAGGATCTCCTTTTTGAGGAGACAATGGCTACGGTCACTGACCAGTATGGTCACTGCTGGGAAGGAAAGCAATGGCAAACTACCTTCTTTACAGATGCCAAGAAAATCATGTTGTGTTCACTTATCGATAATCAGGGAAACGGCGTAAATGGGTGCTCCATAGGAGCAGCCTCGCCCGGTAGGGATAGTCATGCGCACCAGGTGACTCCAGACCGTCAACAGGCTACTAGGTGCAAAAGATTAATAGCATTGAAAATAGGTACTTGGAATGTTAGAACAATGAATGCAGATGGAAAGTTAGAAGACATCAAAAAAGAAATGGAGAGAGAGAAGATTAACATATTAGAAATATCGGAAACGAGATGGAGAGGAGCAGGGATAAGGATAAGGACAGGAGAGGATTGTAAGATTATTTACTCTGGGGGAGAAGAACAGCAAAGAGGTGTAGCCATTATGTTAGATAAGCAAACATCAAATTCTGTCAAAGGATACTGGGCTGTGTCAGACAGAGTTATATTAGTAAAATTAAACGGAAGACCTTTTAAAATAAATGTCATTCAAGTATATGCCCACAACAAGTGAAAGCAGCGAAGAAAGCATAGAGGAATTTTATAATGACATTGAATCTGCTTTGAAGAACTGTAAAAAATCAGAAATAAATATCATAATGGGTGATTTCAACGCAAAAAATAGGAAAGCAAAGCGATGGATGCAGTGTAGGCAACCATGGTTTTGGGAGAGAGAAATGAAAGAGGTTACAGACTTGTAGAATGGGCAAAAGAACAAGAAATGGTGGTAGGAAACACCTGGTTTAAACAACATCCTAGAAGATTATGGACATGGAGGAGTCCAGACAGCAGGATTAAAAACCAGATAGATTACATCCTGATTAGCAAAAGGTTCGAAATGCGTTAACAGTTGTAAAAACAGTTCCAAATGCAGACTGTTACAGTGATCACAGATAATTACTGGCACATTGAGGGTTAAGTTAAAGAAAGTCAAGTATACAGCAGGAAACCCTAAATATGACTTGTGCAAATTGAAACTGACAAAGAAATACAAGATAATTTTAACATAGAAGTAAAGAACAAATTTGATTTATTGTCTGATCTAGAGATCCTATTTCAAGATGTAGATGATCAATGGGAAATGCTGAAGAATTCAATCAGTTGTGCAGCAGAAAAAACTATTCCAAAAGTAAAGACAGTGGGCCGTAAGACATGGATGACTGAAGAAATTTTGCAACTAATGGAAACAAGAAGACAGAACAAAAATAATCCTGCCAAATATGAAGAAATTCACAGAAAAGTCAGAACCTTATGTAAGGAGGCAAAAGAAACATGGCTTGAGAAAAATTGCAGAGAAATTGAAAAACAACACAACAGTAACAATGCGAAACTAATGCACAAAAGAATTCAGGAGCTTACCAATCAAAGAACACGTACATCAGCAGGCTGCCTAAAGACAAAAGATGGAAGAGTCATAATAGAAAAAGAACAGATTTTACATGTAAGGTCAGATTACGTGAAAAACCTTTATGACGATAACAGAGACGAACAGTATGATGTTCAGAATAATAATGAAGGGCCAACAATTTTGAAGATGGAGGTTCAGAATGCTCTTAATCATATGAAATCTGGCAAGACCCCCGGTCCAGACAGCGTCACAACAGAAATGATTAATGCTTTAGAAGAATACTGGAATAGATAAAGTTACCAGTCTGCTTAATACAATATATGATACTGGAAGTATACCTCATGAGTTATGTAATTCTGTATTTATTGCAATCCCAAAGAAATCAGGAGCCTTGGAATGTGATCAACATCGAACAATTAGTATAATGAGTCACATCACGAAGATTTTGCTAAGAATTATCATGCAAAGAGTTAGGAGGAAAATACAACCTGAAATAGGAGAAGAACAATGTGGGTTTGTAGAAGGCAAGGGTACAGTAAATGCTGTGTATATACTGAGAACCGTAATCGAACGTTCTATAGAAGTAAACAAAGATCTACACCTTTGCTTTATTGACTACACAAAGGCTTTTGATAAAGTGAGACATGTCAACATGATAAGGATGCTTGAAGATCTACAAATTGATGGAAAGACCTTAGACTTGTAAAAAACATATATTGGAAACAACAAGCTGCCATAAGAGTTGATAATGAAGTAAGCCAATATCAGCCTATTAAGAGAGGTGTGAGACAGGGATGTGTAATGTCTCCAGATCTGTTTTCCCTGTACAGTGAAAATATTTTCAGAAATATTGAAGATATGGAAGGAATCAACATTGGGGGACGATGCATCAATAACATTAGATATGCAGATGATACAGTATTGATTGCAGACAATGAACAGGACCTGCAAAATTTAGTAGATGCGGTTGTTACACACAGTGAACAACAAGGGTTAGAATTAAATTGTAAAAAGACACAGATTATGGTCGTCACTAGGAAGAACGAAATACCACAGTGTAATATACAAGTAAATGGGAATATTCTTCAACAAGTGAATAGGTACAATTATCTCGGAACAGTGATAACATCTGATGGGAGATGCCTGAAGAGATTAGAACAAGAATCGCCATGGCAAAAGTAGCCTTTAGCAAGATGAAAAACATACTGACCAATAAAAAGATGTCAATTGAAACGAGAAAAAGAGTGTTGAGGTGCTACATAGAACCTGTACTTTTATATGGATGTGAAGCTTGGACAATGAGCAGCCAGGCTGAAAAACATCTGATGGCTGTAGAGATGTGGTTTCTGAGGAAAATGCAAAGAATACCATGGACAGCCAGAAAGACCAATGAACAAGTCCTTCAAGAAACAAATGAAGATCGTAAACTGATTCAGAGACATTAGACGTAGACAGTCACAATTTTTTGGACATGTTATGAGAAGAAATGATTTGGAGAACCTGGTGACAACTGGTAAGATCGAGGGAAACAGACCAAGGGGAAGACCTAGAAACAAGTATCTGGATGGCTTGGCCTTGTGGCATGGTCGAGATAGAAACACGGAACTGATCCACGACTCTGGTGATCGAGTGAGATGGCAGAACATGACCGCCCACGCTTACCGGCATGGCACATGATGGATGGATGGATCTACATTCGTACGCAATGGATTTTATATGGTTGTGATCACAATGATGCCGTTCAACTGTTGAACTTGTTTTAAAGTTGCTATATGTGTAGTGTTAGATATAAGTTAGATATAAGTGCTAATAATATTGTATTCAATGACACTATGGATAAATTATTCATGGAACAGCGGCGCGTCAGTGATAGCCTGAACTAGCCAATCACATCACTTGGATTTAAACCGTGGACGGCGCTACAATGTTTCCGTGTGTGGTGACACGTAATATTATGTAAATATCATGTCTGTCGAGGAGGGAATTTCTGTGCTGGAGTTAGTGGGAGAAAGGGGCCGAAGTAGATCTGAGGGTCGAAGTGGATTACGATCTGCAGTAACAAGAAACTACACACTCAACAAAGAACGGGCAGTGAAAAGCAAACTTAAGAACTGTTTTAGCTCGCCATCGCTGTCAGTTAAATGTATGGATGACGGTAAATGCATCTCTATCACATTCAACAATACAATACATTACGAGGCATTTCGAACATGCCTGATCAATTATTACCACGAAGCCAAAGTTGATTATAGAAAAGACCGACAAGGAGCGGAGGTGGAAGTCAAAATATCATCTCCCCTACACACATTGCATTTATACAACACGCAAAATAAAATTTTAATACAAGGGGCAAACGCCGTCATGTCTGAGTGGCTCGCGACACAATTCGTCGAAATTGAACAGGCAGCACTTAAACTGACAAGTGACTCACTAAACACACCTGCCGATTTCAGCACGCTAGTGTCTGCCATAAAACCAACACAGCCTACAGCGGTCACGCTATTGTCAGACAGAACCATGAAATCAACACAGCCTGCAGCGGCAGTCGTTACAGCATCAGGCGATAGTAACAACATACTCCAACATGCCACGACTCAACACACCAGCAGCTCGAACTCAGCTTCTTCTAACCAACCAGTGTTGCTAGCCATTGAATACCCGATGGGGAGCCTAGGGGACAGTATACAACCAAATGAAAACAATTCAAACCAACTTGAGGTTGCACCATCGGTACTAGATGAAAGCCCAGCTACAAATCAACACTCATGCGGTTGTCAGCAGCACATTGAAAGGTTAGAGGCAAGTTTGAAGGTACTTCTAGACGCCGCCTCTGACAACACAGACAAGATCGCCAGGATCACTAATGACTATATTAACCTCAAGTCAGAGGTCGCTCTCCTGAGAGAGGAAAATGATATTCTGAAACACACTATTGATCAGGCAGCACAGACTGACAGCTTCGAAACAACACAACCATCCCTGGGAGCGCCAACTATACAGCCAACGAATACAGATCAACAAACAGACAAAGCCATTGAACAGGACTCGACATTTCCCATAGAAGTGAAAGTCAGCAATCGATTTGAACTACCAAAAGAGCAATTGGTAAGCGGCAGTCAGTACGACGAGACATTGCCGACAGACAACCCGCCTATTCAAGAAACGGCTGGTAACCGGCAAGAAGGCAGTCCACAGCCGGATAATTATCAATGGCAGAATCAACGTGCAAGACGTACCAGAAGCCAGTACATACAGAGACTACCAACTGACTGCACCCACTTGATAATTGGCGACTCCTTGATGAAAGGCATATACAGTGATCGTATGTCCTCATCACACGCCGATATAGCTACAACAATTCCACTTCCAGGTGCAGGGTTAGACAGTCTAACAAACAGTATACGTAGAATGGAAATCAACGAAAGCGTGAAGAGGATTACAATACATATAGGAATTAATGACACTATGAGAAACCAAAATATTACCATTTCTCAGTTACGAAAACTACTAGACTTATTACGCCATAATTTTCCAAATTCTAAAGTGGTTTTCTCTTCCATCATACCACCATGTTATGGCACCGAACGTCGACTAGCCGACATAAACAACAACACCCTAGATAAATTCTGTACTCATTATAATGTACACTTTATCAACAACACACCATTTTTAACATCTCAAAGAGGCGCGCCAAAGAAACGACTGTACAGCGACCAGATCCACGCATCCACATTAGGTTATAGCTTCCTTGCTAAGAATATCAAGTATCCGTAGAGGGCACAAAACAAGACCAACACACAAACACGGCGAACATTGACTACTGAAGCCAGTCGAAATATCCCCATCACCCCGGATAAACGTCAGCTGACGTCTGACCCCCGAACGCCTGCTATTCAAGGTTCACACATGCTACCAAGAATAAATCAACCTCTCCTTCCTACCCCCACCCTCACTCGTGAAGGAAATAACTACCAGGAAGATTTCCCTAACCTCACTTCCAACGAACCCTCGTTGCAAGCAGCGGTACACACGCACGGCAGTAATACCACCTTGACACACCAAGATCAAGACAGCTATGGGCTCCATAGCAGACAACAAGATGTTCTGCATCACCAAATTCACGCCAGCAATGAGCGAACACGTAGGTAACAACAGGTTCCGCATGACCAAGTTCACGCCAGTAATGAGCGACCAAGCGGACAACAACAGGTTCCGCATCATTGGAGTCCAGAACTTCTATACTTGATGCGATTTAGTCCTGCCACACTGAATCAAGCCCTTATGCTGTCTCTACAATACAGACCTGTGTCATAGGATACGTATTAAAAACGGAACCCTATATGAATTGATACCAGCAACAGAGCTTCCTCCTTGAACTTTAATCGCTTACTGCTTAACGTTTTATTTCCCGTGTGGATACACCGCTTTAAACAGAGACATTGACTTGTATAGTCATTTATTAATTCTTTTGGATAACAGTTGGTTACTTAGCTTGTGAAGTAGTTTATTTCAGTTTAATTATTTGTTGTATGTTCTTTAATTTGTTTTGTTCCGTGTTTGCATTATATTCGTTGGTCTAATTAGTTATATCGTTATAATACTGTCATTTACTTATCGATTTGTATTACTGATATTTTGTAAGTTAATGTAATTGTGATTTTTTATTATCTTGTATTTTTGCTTAACTTTGACTAATTTACACTTTCTTCGTGGATAAAATGCCTGAGAAGTGGCACCACTGGCTCAATAAGTCAGGAATACGCCTTGGACACTTAAACATTTGCAGCTTATTTAACAAGCTACCAGAGTTATCTTCTATTCTTAATCAAAATTTTCATTTATTCGGCCTTAGTGAAAGTATGCTTAATGATAGAATTTCAGATGAGGACATCTCTATTAAAGGGTACAAAGTTTTTAGAAGGGATCCCTGTAGGAAACAAGAGACAGGCATAGTAACCTATGTTTCTAATTTACTAAATGCTCACCGTAGGCTAGACTTTGAAACTTGCGAAATAGAATGTATCTGGTTAGAGCTGAAACTTCAAAACCGCACACATCTGATAATTGGCTACCTCTATCGAAATCCCAGTGCTGGACACGTCTGGTACGAAAACATCACTACCATGATGGACGTGGTTTTCGCTTCCGGGAAGGAAATTATACTACTCGGAGACTTTAACATTGACACCAACAAATCCAACATAATATGGGGAAATATAATTGCATCATACAATTTCCAACAAATAGTACAACAAGCTATAACAAAGTCATCTTCAACAGTCATAGATCACATTTATGTAACTTGCTCAGACAACATCATAGCATGCACCGTACCCAATTGTGCAATGAGCGATCACTACCCAATATGCTGCACGTGGTCTAAAAAAGGAATTAAAATTCCTAAACATAAACACATAAGCGTAAAATATAGAAGTTACAAAAATTTCAACCAAAACGCATTTTTACAGGACTTGCTCAGTTCACCTCTAGACAATGTTTATCAGCTTTCTGGCCCGGACGATGCTCTGGAATTCTGGATGAAAACCTTTATTGATGTTTTTGATAGACATGTGCCAGTCAAGGAAGTTCGAGTAAAACACCACGTCAAGCCACCTTGGATCACTCAGGAAACACTTGAAATTATGAGAGATAGAGATAAAGCACATAAAAAGTGGGATCTCAGTGCATACCGTACTCTTAGAAACAAAGTTCAATATACCATACGACGGGAAAAGAAAAATTACTTTAAGAACTTAGTAATGGATAAAACAAATAGTAAGGATATATGGAAGGCAATTAACCCCCTGACAAACAAGTATAACTTCCGCAATTCTTTACCATCAAATCATATTACATGCGACCAATTCAGTGATTTTTTTCAAACTGAAATAGACCAGATGAAGGCTTCAATACCTAATTCTCCTTGCAACTTATCTTTATTGTCATCGTTTTGCGAGAATAGATGCTCCCGCGATATTCTTTCCGACATACCGCTAATGACAATCACTGAAATATTCACTTACCTCAGTAACCTAACAAACACAACCTCATCTGGGTTAGATGGAATCAGCAACCGGATTCTCCGTTGTGCTGCGCCAGTGATCTGTATATCACTAACCTATGTATATAATCAGTGTCTCACCAAAGGTCACTTTCCATCAGCTCTCAAAATCGCCAAAGTGTACCCTTCTTCTTAAATCTGGTTCATTAGACAATGGTCTCCCGAACAATTACAGACCCATTTCTTTACTATCATCACTATCTAAGCCACTAGAAAAACACATCCATAAAGTAATATTACAGTATTTAGTTCGCAACAAGCTTATTGTTGACAGCCAATCAGGATTTCGGCTAAAATATTCTTGCCATACGGCCCTAACAAACTTGATAGAAAATTGGCACCAGAATATAAACAACAACAGTCTATGTGGAACTGTGTTTATTGATTTCAAGAAAGCATTTGATATGATAGATCATCTTATTTTAATTAAAAAACTTGAGACAATGAAAATTGGCCCTAATGTAGTCACTCTAATATCATCTTTTCTATCAAACAGAAAGCAAGTAGTATCACATAATAAATCTCTTTCTCAAACCACTACCTTCAATATTGGAGTACCGCAAGGCTCTATTCTTGGCCCTCTACTATTTGCCATATATATTAACGATCTACCTTTGCATCTTTCGTCGTCCTGCGATCTATTTGCAGACGACTGTACAGTGTACACAAACGCTGAAAACTGTATTTTACTTGAGTCGTCTTTACAACAAAAATTAAATAATGTAATCAGGTGGAGCTATTCAAACCGTATGCAAATTAACATCACTAAAACAAAATCAATGTTATTAACAACCAGACAAAGACTTCAGACTCTAAGCTCACACACAACACTTCAACTTCACATCGATAACATGCCAGTAGAAAGTGTAATTGAGCACAAAACATTAGGCCTAATCATTGATAGAAACCTAACCTTTAATTCCCACGTTCAAGTGCTCATTATACAAACAGCGAAAAAAGTCTACCAACTCGCCAAAATTAAAAACTTCCTTGATGAGGACACAAGAAAACTATTCTATACTTCTCATATACAGACACACTTTGACTACTGCTCTACGATCTGCGACGGTTGTTCTAATTCAAACACCAAGCGACTTTACTCACTCCAGAAACGGGCCATGAGTGTAATTTATAGCAAACATTTAACTGACAATCCTAGCCTGTATAAACGCCTTCAGTTACTACCACTCCGTAACGCCTGCTTTTCAATAAAGCTAAACTAATTCACAAAATCCTGCATCGAAATGCCCCAAATTACCTTTGGCCATTGTTTAAATATAATGCTAGACACAGTAAACGTTTAAATATATTACACATTCCGAAGCCTAGGATTGACTTATACAAAACAAGCTTAACGTACTCTGCAGCTCAGCTGTGGAACAATCTTCCACAATAAATCAAAGACATCACCAATCCCTTTTCATATAATCGCAAATTATTCGAACACTATCTCAATATGGATTACCTTCCCCCTTAATAATAGAGATAATAATAATAATAACAAAACCCTAGTATAACAGCCAGTCCGCTTTTTGGTAGGCCAGTATATTCCACATGGCTAACAACAAGTGTCAGACCATTATCTAATATTACTGTGTCGTGTAGTTTTGATGTTCGCATTTTGCCCATGCCTTTATAATGCATATCCTTTATATTGTTGTTGTTCTCTGTTAGCCTTGAATGATGTGTGAATGAAATAATGTATGAAAGAGAGTGATAGAAGGGCAGAATGTTAGACGGGCCTGCGTGCCCAATTCTTAACCCTTTGAAAATAAAGTTTGTTCGTTCGTTCGTTCGTTCGTTCAGATCTCCCACAACAAACTACCACAGTGTTAGATCTCCCACAACAAACTACCACAGTGTTAGATCTCCCACAACAAAATACCACAGTGCTAGATCTCCCACAACAATCTACCACAGTGCCAGATCTCCCACAGCAAACTACCACAGTGCCAGATCTCCCACAACAAACTACCACAGTGCTAGATCTCCCACAACAAACTGCCACTCTGCTAGATCTCCCATAACAAACTGACACAGTGCCAGATCTCCCACAATAAACTGTCACAGTGCCAGATCTCCCACAACAAACTGCCACTCTGCTAGATCTCCCACAACAAACTGCCACAGTGCCAGATCTGCCACAATAAACTGTCACGGTGCTAGATCTCCCACAACAAACTGCCACAGTGCCAGATCTCCCACAATAAACTGTCACGGTGCTAGATCTCCCACAGCAAACTGCCACAGTGCTAGACCTCCCACAACAAACTTCCCCAATGCTAGATTTCCCACAACAAACTTTCCCAATGCTAGATCTCCCACAGCAAACTGCCACATTGCTAGATCTCCCACAACAAACTTCCCCAATACTAGATCTCCCACAACAAACTTCCCCAATGCTAGATCTCTCACAACAAACTGTCACAGTGCTAGATCTCTCACAACAAACTGTCACAGTGTTAGATCTCCCACAACAAACTGCCACAGTGCTAGATCTCTCACAGCAAACTTCCCCAATGCTAGATCTCTCACAAAAAACTGTCACAGTGCTAGATCTCCCACAACAAACTTCCCCAATGCTAGATCTCTCACAACAAACTGTCACAGTGCCAGAACTCCCATAACAAACTTCCCCAATGCTATATCTCCCACAGGAAACTGCCACAATGCTAGACCTCCCACAACAAACTGTCCAGTGCTAGATTTCCCACAATAAACTGTCACAGTGCCAGATCTCCCACAACAAACTGCTACTCTGCTAGATCTCCCACAACAAACTGCCACAGTGCCAGATCTCCTACAATAAACTGTCACAATGCCAGATCTCCCACAACAAACTGCCACTCTGCTAGATCTCCCAAAACAAACTGCCACAGTGCCAGATCTCCCACAATAAACTGTCACAGTGCCAGATCTCCCACAACAAACTGCCACTCTGCTAGATCTCCCACGACAAACTGTCACAGTGCCAGATCTCCCACAATAAACTGTCACGGTGCTAGATCTCCCACAACACACTGCCACAGTGCCAGATCTCCCACAATAAACTGTCACGGTGCTAGATCTCCCACAACAAACTGCCACAGTGCTAGACCTCCCACAACAAACTTCCCCAATGCTAGATTTCCCACAACAAACTTCCCCAATGCTAGATCTCCCACAGCAAACTGCAACATTGCTAGATCTCAGACAACAATCTTCCCCAATGCTAGATCTCCCACAACAAACTTCCCCAATGCTAGGTCTCTCACAACAAACTGTCACAGTGCTAGATCTCTCACAACAAACTGTCACAGTGTTAGATCTCCCACAACAAACTGCCACAGTGCTAGATCTCCCACAGCAAACTTCCCCAATGCTAGATCTCTCACAAAAAACTGTCACAGTGCTAGATCTCCCACAGCAAACTTCCCCAATGCTAGATCTCTCACAACAAACTGTCACAGTGCCAGAACTCCCATAACAAACTTCCCCAATGCTATATCTCCCACAGCAAACTGCCACAATGCTAGACCTCCCACAACAAACTGTCCAGTGCTAGATTTCCCACAATAAACTGTCACAGTGCCAGATCTCCCACAACAAACTGCCACTCTGCCTAGATCTCCCACAACAAACTGCCACAGTGCCAGATCTCCCATAATAAACTGTCACAGTGCCAGATCTCCCACAACAAACTGCCACTTTGCTAGATCTCCCACAACAAACTGCCACAGTGCCAGATCTCCCACAATAAACTGTCACAGTGCCAGATCTCCCACAACAAACTGCCACTCTGCTAGATCTCCCACGACAAACTGCCACAGTGCCAGATCTCCCACAATAAACTGTCACGGTGCTAGATCTCCCACAACAAACTGCCACAGTGCCAGATCTCCCACAATAAACTGTCACGGTGCTAGATCTCCCACAACAAACTGCCACAGTGCTAGACCTCCCACAACAAACTTCCCCAATGCTAGATTTCCCACAACAAACTTCCCCAATGCTAGATCTCCCACAACAAACTGCCACTTTGCTAGATCTCCCACAACAAACTTCCCCAATGCTAGATCTCCCACAAGAAACTTCCCCAATGCTAGATCTCTCACAACAAACTGTCACAGTGCTAGATCTCTCACAACAAACTGTCACAGTGTTAGATCTACGACAACAAACTGCCACAGTGCTTGATCTCCCACAGCAAACTTCCCCAATGCTAGATCTCTCACAAAAAACTGTCACAGTGCTAGATCTCTCACAACAAACTGTCACAGTGCCAGAACTCCCATAACAAACTTCCCCAATGCTATATCTCCCACAGCAAACTGCCACAATGCTAGACCTCCCACAACAAACTGTCCAGTGCCAGATCTCCCACAATAAACTGTCACAATGCCAGATCTCCCACAACAAACTGCCACTCTGCTAGATCTCCCACGACAAACTGCCACAGTACTAGATGTCCCACAACAAACTGCCACAGTGTGAGATCTCCCACAACAAACTTCCCCAATGCTAAATCTCCCACAACAAACTTCCCCAATGCTAGATCTCTCACAACAAACTGTCACAGTGCCAGAACTCCCATAACAAACTCCCCCAATGCTATATCTCCCACAGCAAACTGCCACAATGCTAGACCTCCCACAACAAACTGTCCAGTGCTAGATTTCCCACAATAAACTGTCACAGTGCCAGATCTCCCACAACAAACTGCCACTCTGCTAGATCTCCCACAACAAACTGCCACAGTGCCAGATCTCCCACAATAACTGTCACAGTGCCAGATCTCCCCACAACAAAACTGCCACTTTGCTAGATCTCCCACGACAAACTGCCACAGTACTAGATCTCCCACAACAAACTGCCACAGTGCCAGATCTCCCACAATAATCTTCCCCAATGCTAGATCTCCCACAACAAACTTCCCCAATGCTAGATCTCTCACAACAAACTGTCACAGTGCTAGGTCTCTCACAACAAACTGTCACAGTGTTAGATCTCCCACAACAAACTGCCACAGTGCTAGATCTCCCACAGCAAACTTCCCCAATGCTAGATCTTTCACAAAAAACTGTCACAGTGCTAGATCTCCCACAACAAACTTCCCCAATGCTAGATCTCTCACAACAAACTGTCACAGTGCCAGAACTCCCATAACAAACTTCCCCAATGCTATATCTCCCACAGCAAACTGCCACAATGCTAGACCTCCCACAACAAACTGTCCAGTGCTAGATTTCCCACAATAAACTGTCACAGTGCCAGATCTCCCACAACAAACTGCCACTCTGCTAGATCTCCCACGACAAACTGTCACAGTGCCAGATCTCCCACAATAAACTGTCACACTGCCAGATCTCCCACAACAAACTGCCACTCTGCTAGATCTCCCACAACAAACTGCCACAGTGCCAGATCTCCCACAATAAACTGTCACAGTGCCAGATCTCCAACACCAAACTGCCACTCTGCTAGATCTCCCACGACAAACTGTCACAGTGCCAGATCTCCCACAATAAACTGTCACGGTGCTAGATCTCCCACAACAAACTGCCACAGTGCCAGATCTCCCACAATAAACTGTCACGGTGCTAGATCTCCCACAACAAACTGCCACAGTGCTTGACCTCCCACAACAAACTTCCCCAATGCTAGATTTCCCACAACAAACTGCCACATTGCTAGATCTCCCACAACAAACTTCCCCAATGCTAGATCTCCCACAACAAACTTCCCCAATGCTAGATCTCTCACAACAAACTGTTACAGTGCTAGATCTCTCACAACAAACTGTCACAGTGTTAGATCTCCCACAACAAACTGCCACAGTGCTAGATCTCTCACAGCAAACTTCCCCAATGCTAGATCTCTCACAAAAAACTGTCACAGTGCTAGATCTCCCACAACAAACTTCCCCAATGCTAGATCTCTCACAACAAACTGTCACAGTGCCAGAACTCCCATAACAAACTTCCCCAATGCTATATCTCCCACAGGAAACTGTCACAATGCTAGACCTCCTACAACAAACTGTCCAGTGCTAGATTTCCCACAATAAACTGTAACAGTGCCAGATCTCCCACAACAAACTGCCACTCTGCTAGATCTCCCACAACAAACTGCCACAGTGCCAGATCTCCCACAATAAACTGTCACAGTGCCAGATCTCCCACAACAAACTGCCACTCTGCTAGATCTCCCACAACAAACTGCCACAGTGCCAAATCTCAAACAATAATCTGTCACAGTGCCAGATCTCCCACAACAAACTGCCACTCTGCTAGATCTCCCACGACAAACTGTCACAGTGCCAGATCTCCCACAATAAACTGTCACGGTGCTAGATTTCCCACAACAAACTGCCACAGTGCCAGATCTCCCACAATAAACTGTCACGGTGCTAGATCTCCCACAACAAACTGCCACAGTGCTAGACCTCCCACAACAAACTTCCCCAATGCTAGATTTCCCACAACAACACTTCCCCAATGCTAGATCTCCCACAGCAAACTGCCACATTGCTTAGATCTCCCACAACAAACTTCCCAATTGCTAGGTCTCTCACAACAAACTGTCACAGTGCTAGATCTCTCACAACAAACTGTCACAGTTGTTAGATCTCCCACAACAAACTGCCACAGTGCTAGATCTCCCACAGCAAACTTCCCCAATGCTAGATCTCTGCACAAAAAAACTGTCACAGTGCTAGATCTCCCACAACAAACTTCCCCAATACTAGATCTCTCACAACAAACTGTCACAGTGCCAGACTCCATAACAAACTTCCCCAATGCTATATCTCCCACAGCAAACTGCCACAATGCTAGACCTCCCACAACAAACTGTCCAGTGCTAGATTTCTCACAATAAACTGTCCAGTGCCAAGATCTCCCACAACAAACTGCCACTCTGCTAGATCTCCCACAACAAACTGCCACAGTGCCAGATCTCCCACAATAAACTGTCACAGTTCCAGATCTCCCACAACAAACTGCCACTCTGCTAGATCTCCCACAACATACTGCCACAGTGCCAGATCTCCCACAATAAACTGTCACAGTGCCAGATCTCCCACAACAAACTGCCACTCTGCTAGATCTCCCACGACAAACTGCCACAGTGCCAGATCTCCCACAATAAACTGTCACGGTGCTAGATCTCCCACAACAAACTGCCACAGTGCCAGATCTCCCACAATAAACTGTCACGGTGCTAGATCTCCCACAACAAACTGCCACAGTGCTAGACCTCCCACAACAAACTTCCCCAATGCTAGATTTGCCACAACAAACTTCCCCAATGCTAGATCTCCCACAGCAAACTGCCACATTGCTAGATCTCCCACAACAAACTTCCCCAATGCTAGGTCTCTCACAACAAACTGTCACAGTGCTAGATCTCTCACAACAAACTGCCACAGTGTTAGATCTCCCACAACAAACTGCCACAGTGCTAGATCTCCCACAGCAAACTTCCCCAATGCTAGATCTCTCACAAAAAACTGTCACAGTGCTAGATCTCCCACAACAAACTGCCACTATGCTAGATCTCCCACAACAAACTGCCACAGTGCCAGATCTCCCACAATAAACTGTCACAATGCCAGATCTCCCACAACAAACTGCCACTCTGCTAGATCTCCCACGACAAACTGCCACAGTACTAGATGTCCCACAACAAACTGCCACAGTGTGAGATCTCCCACAACAAACTTCCCCAATGCTACATCTCCCACAACAAACTTCCCCAATGCTAGATCTCTCACAACAAACTGTCACAGTGCCAGAACTCCCATAAAAAACTTCCCCAATGCTATATCTCCCACAGCAAACTGCCACAATGCTAGACCTCCCACAACAAACTGTCCATTGCTAGATTTCCCACAATAAACTGTCACAGTGCCAGATCTCCCAAAACAAACTGCCACTCTGCTAGATCTCCCACAACAAACTGCCACAGTGCCAGATCTCCCACAATAAACTGTCACAGTGCCAGATGTCCCACAACAAACTGCCACTATGCTAGATCTCCCACGACAAACTGCCACAGTACTAGATCTCCCACAACAAACTGCCACAGTGTGAGATCTCCCACAACAAACTTCCCCAATGCTAAATCTCCCACAACAAACTTCCCCAATGCTAGATCTCTCACAACAAACTGTCACAGTGCCAGAACTCCCATAACAAACTTCCCCAATGCTATATCTCCCACAGCAAACTGCCACAATGCTAGACCTCCCACAACAAACTGTCCAGTGCTAGATTTCCCACAATAAACTGTCACAGTGCCAGATCTCCCACAACAAACTGCCACTCTGCTAGATCTCCCACAACAAACTGTCACAGTGTTAGATCTCCGACAACAAACTGCCACAGTGCTTGATCTCCCACAACAAACTGCCACTCTGCTAGATCTCCCACAACAAACTGCCACAGTGCCAGATCTCCCACAATAAACTGTCACAGTGCCAGATCTCCCACAACAAACTGCCACTATGATAGATCTCCCACGACAAACTGCCACAGTACTAGATCTCCCACAACAAACTGCCACAGTGTGAGATCTCCCACAACAAACTTCCCCAATGCTAAATCTCCCACAACAAACTTCCCCAATGCTAGATCTCTCACAACAAACTGTCACAGTGCCAGAACTCCCATAAGAAACTTCCCCAATGCTATATCTCCCACAGCAAACTGCCACAATGCTAGACCTCCCACAACAAACTGTCCAGTGCTAGATTTCCCACAATAAACTGTCACAGTGCCAGATCTCCCACAACAAACTGCCACTCTGCTAGATCTCCCACAACAAACTGCCACAGTGCCAGATCTCCCACAATAAACTGTCACAGTGCCAGATCTCCCACAACAAACTGCCACTTTGCTAGATCTCCCACGACAAACTGCCACAGTACTAGATCTCCCACAACAAACTGCCACAGTGTGAGATCTCCCACAACAAACTTCCCCAATGTTAAATCTCCCACAACAAACTTCCCCAATGCTAGATATCCCACAACAAACTGCCACAGTGCTAAATATCCCACAATAAACTGCCACAGTGCTAGATATCCCACAATAAACTGCCACAGTGTGAGATCTCCCACAACAAACTTCCCCAATGCTAATTCTCCCACTACAAACTTCCCCAATGCTAGATATCCCACAATAAACTGCCAAAGTACTAGATCTCCCACAACAAACTGCCACAGTGCTAGATATCCCACAATAAACTGCCACAGTGCTAGATCTCCCACAACAAACTTCCACAGTACTAGATCTCCCAGAACAAACTGCCACAGTACTAGATCTCCCACAACAAACTGCCACAGTGCGAGATCTCCCACAATAAACTGTAACAGTACTAGATCTCCCACAACAAACTGCCACAGTGCTAGATCTCCCACAACAAGCTGCCACAGTGCTAGATATCCCACAATAAACTGCCACAGTACTAGATCTTACAAAACAAACTGCCACAGTACTAGATCTCCCACAACAAACTGCCACAGTACTAGATCTCCCACAACAAACTGCCACAGTGCTAGATCTCCCACAACAAACTACCACAGTGATAGATCTCCCACAACAAACTGCCACAGTGATAGATCTCCCACAACAAACTGCCACAGTGATAGATCTCCCACAACAAACTGCCACAGTGATAGATCTCCCACAACAAACTACCACTCTGCTAGATCTCCCACAACAAACTACCACAGTGCGAGATCTCCCACAATAAACTGTAACAGTACTAGATCTCCCACAACAAACTGCCACAGTGCTAGATCTCCCACAACAAGCTGCCACAGTGCTAGATATCCCACAATAAACTGCCACATTACTAGATCTTACAAAACCAACTGCCACAGTACTTAGATCTCCCACAACAAACTGCCACAGTACTAGATCTCCCACAACAAACTGCCCACAGTGCTAGATCTCCCACAACATAACTACCACAGTGAGAGATCTTCCCACAACAAACTGCCACAGTGAGATCTCCCAACAAACTCCACAGTGCTAGATCTCCACAACAACTCCACAGTGCTAGATCTCCACAACAAACTACCACAGTGATAGATCTCCCACAACAAACTACCAGTGATAGATCTCCCACAACAAACCACAGTGATGATTCCCACAACAAACTACCACAGTGATAGATCTCCACAACAAACTGCCACAGTGATAGATCTCCACAACAAACTCCCCAAAAACCCCCCGGGGGAATTCCCCAAAAACCCCCTAATTTCCCCCCCCCCCAAAAAAAAACCCCCCAAAAAAAAAACCCAAAAAAAAAACCCCCCAAAAACCCCCCCTTTTTTTTCCCCAAAAACCAACCCCCCCCAAAAAAAAAAAATTTTTTTAAAAAAAAAAAAAAAACCCCCCCCTTTCCCCCCCCCAAAAAAACCCCCCCAAAAAAAAAAACTGGGAAAAAAAAACCCCCCAAAAAAAAACCCCCCAAAAAAAACCCCCCAAAAAAACCCCCCAAAAACCCCCCCCCCAAAAAAACCCAAAAACCCCCCCCAAAAAACCCCCAAAAATTCCCAAACAAATTCCCCCCAAAAAAAAAAAAAAACCCCCCCCCCCCCCCCCCAAAATTTTCCCCCCCAAAAAGGAAAGGGTTCCCCCCAAAAAAAAACCCCCTTTAAATTTTCCCCCCCAAAAAACCCCCAGTGCCAAAAACCCCCCCCAAAAAAAACCCCCCCTTTTTTAAAAAACCCTTTTTCCCCCAAAAAATTTAAAAAAGGTTTTTCCCCCCCCCCAAAAACCCCCCCCAAAAAGGGGAAAAAAAAAAAATTTGGGGCCCCCCCCAAAAAAAAACCCCCCCCTTTTCCCCCCCCAAAAAAAAACCCCCCTAAGGTTTTCCCCCCCCAAAAAAAAAAAAAAACCCCCCCCCCAAAAAAAACCCCAAAAAAACCCCCCCCTTTTAAAAAAACCCAAAAACCCCCCCCCCAAAACCCCCCCCCCCAAAAAACCCCCCCTTAAAATTTTAAAAACGGCAACCCCTTTTCCCCCCCCCCAAAAAAAAAAACCCCCAAAAAAAAAAAAAAAACCCCAAAAAACCCCCCCAACCCCCCCAAAAAAAAAAAAACCCCCAAAAAAACCCCAAAAAAAAAACCCCAAGGGAAATTTTTCCCACAAAAAAACCCCCCGGGGAAAAAAAAAAAAAAATTTTTTTAAAAATTTTTTCCCCCCCCAAATTCCCCCAAAAAAAAAGGGAAAAACCCCCAAAAAACCCCCCCCAAAAAAACCAAAAATTCCCCCAAAAAACCCCCCAAAAAAAAAAAAAAAATTTAAAAAAATTTTAAAAAAAATAAAAAAAAAAAAAAAAACAAAAAAAAAATTTAAACCCCCCAAAAAATTCCCCAAAAAAACCCCCAAAACCCCCCCCAAAAACCCCCCCAAAAAACCCCTTTAAAACCCCCCCCCCCAAAAAAAGGGCCCCCCCAAAAAAAAGGTTCCCCCCCCCAAAAACCCCCCGGGAAATTTTCCCCCAAAAAACCCCCAGTCTAGATCTCCCACAAAAAACCCCTTCAGATCTCCCCCAAAAAAACCCGCCCCGGGGCTAGATCTCCCCCAAAAAAACCCCCGGGGCCCCCCCCCCAAAAAAAAAAAATTTTTCCCCCCCCCCCAAAAATTTTCCCCCCCCCCAAAAAAAACCCCCCCTTTTTTTTTAAAAATTCCCCGGGCCCCCCCCCAAATTAAAAAGGGGGCTCCCAAAACCCCCAATTTTCCCCCCAAAAAAACCCCCCCCCCCCAAAAAAAAATTTTCTAGATCTCCCCAAAAAAAAAAAAAAAAACCCCCCAAAAACCCCCCCCCCAAAAAAACCCCCCCCAAAAATTTTCCCCCAAAAAACCCCCCGGGGCCCCCCCAAAAAACTTCCCCCTTTTTTTCCCCAACCCAAATTTTTCCCCCCAAAAAAAACCCCCGGTTTCCCCCCCCAAAACCCCCTTTTTTCCCCCCCAAAAAAAAACCCCCCCAAACCCCCCAAAAAAAAACCCCCCCAAAAAACCCCCGGGGTTTTTTTTTTCCCCCCCCCCTTTTAAAAAAAAAACCCCCCCTTAAAAAAAAAAACCCCCCCCAAAAAACCCAAATTCCCCAAAAAACCCCCCCCGGGAAAAAAAAACCCCAAAAATTTTTTCCCCCCAAAAAAAACCCCCCCCAAAAAACCCCCCCCCCCCCTTTTTTAAAAACCCCCAAAAACCCCCCCCAAAAACCCCCTTTTTTCCCCTTTTTTTTAAATTTTCCCCTTTTTTTTAAACCCCCAAAAAAATTTTTTTTTAAAAAAAACCCCCCCCCCCCCCCCCCCCAAAACCCCCCGGGCCCCCCCAAAAAAAAAAAACCCCCCCAAAACCCCCCCTTTCTTCCCCCAACCCCCCAAAAAAAAAACCCCCCAAAAAAACCAAACCCCCAAACCCCCCCAAATTTTAAATTTTCCCCCCCCCCCCTTTCCCCCCCAAATTCCCCCCCAAAAAAACCCCCCAAAAAACCCCCCCCCAAAACCCCCAACCCCCCCCCCCCAAAAAAAATTCCCCCCCCAACCCCCCCAGGGCCCCCCCAAAAAACCCCCCCCCGGGCCCCCCCCCAAAAAAAAAAACCCTTTCCCCCCCAAACCCCCCCTTTTTTCCCCCCCCAAAAGCCCCAAATTTAAAAACCCAAAAAAAATTTTCCAATTCCCCCCAAAAAAAACCCCCCCCCCCAAAAACCCCCCCCCCAAAAAGCCAAACCCAAAAAAATTTCCCCCGGGAAAAAAAAAAAAACCCCCCAAAAAAAACCCCCCCAAAACCCCCCAAAAAAAACCCCCCCTTTTCCCAAAAAACCCCCAAAAAAATTTTTCCCAAACCCCCCCCCAAATTTTCCCCCCTAAAAAAAATTTTTTGGCCCAAAAAAAAAACCCCCCGGTTTTTTTTCCCCCCAAAAAACCCCAATTTCCCCAAAAAAAAATGAAAAAAAAAAAATTTTTTTTCCCCCCAAAAAACCCCCCTTTTTTTCCCCCCCAAAAAAAACCCCCCGGGGGCCCCCCCCAAAAAATTCCCCCCCCCCCAAAAAAACCCCCCCCCCCCCCACCCCCCCCAAAAAAAACCCCCAAAAACCCCCCCAAAAAAAAAAAAACCCCCCCCCCAAAATTTTCCCCCCCCAAAAACCCCCCCTTTTGGGTTCCCCCAAAAAACCCCCCCTGCCAAAAAATTTTTTTCCCCCTTTTTTTTTCCCCAAAAATTTTCCCCGGGTTTTTCCCCCAAAAATTTTTTTAATTTTTCCCCCCAAACCCCCTTTTTAATTTTTTTTTAAAAAAATTTTTTTTAAAAAAAAACCCCCCCAAAAAAAACCCCAAAACCCCCCCCAAAAACCCCCCCAAACCCCCCCTTTTTTTAGGTTAAAAAACCCCCCCAAAAAACCCCCAAAAACCCCCAAAAAAAACCCCCTTTAAACCCCCCAAAAAAAACCCCCCAAAAACCCCCCAAAAAAAACCCCCCAAACCCCCAAAAAAACCCCCAAAAACCCCCCAAAAAAAAAAAAAAACCCCCGAAAACCCCCAAAAAACCCCCCCAAAAAAAACCCCCCCAAAAAAACCCCCCAAAAATTTCCCCCCAAATTCCCCCCCAAAAAAAACTGCCACAGTGCTAAATTCCCACAAAAACTCCCATGTAGATTCCCACAAAACTCCCAGTGTAGATCTCCCACAACAAACTTCCCCCTGCTAATTTCCCACAAAAAACTTCCCCAATGCTAGATATCCCACAATAAACTGCCAAGTCTAGATCTCCCACAACAAACTGCCACAGTGCTAGATTCCCACAAAAACTTCCCAATGCTAGATCTCCCACAACAAACTTCCACAGTACTAGATCTCCCAAACAAACTGCCACAGTCTAGATTCCCCAAAAACTGCCACAGTGCAGATCTCCCACAAAAACTTCACAGTACTAGATCTCCCAAAAAACTGCCACAGTCTAGATCTCCCACAACAAACTGCCACAGTGCAGATTCCACAATAAACTGCCCGTACTAGATCTCAAACAAACTGCCACAGTCTAGATCTCCCACAACAAACTGCCACAGTCTAGATTCCCACAAAACTGCCACAGTCTAGATCTCCCAAAAAAACTCCACAGTATAGATCTCCCACAACAAACTGCCACAGTATAGATCTCCCACAACAAACTGCCACAGTGTAGATCTCCCACACAAACTCCACAGTGATAGATCTCCCACAACAAACTCCACTGTAGATCTCCCACAACAAACTCACAGTGAGATCTCCACAACAACTCCACAGTGTAGATCTCCCACAACAAACTACCACTGTAGATCTCCCACAACAAACTACCACAGTGGATTCCACAATAAACTACAGTATAGATCTCCCACAACAAACTCCACAGTGTAGATCTCCCACAACAAACTGCCACAGTGTAGATTCCCACAAAAACTGCCACAGTTAATCTCCAAACAAACTGCCACAGTCTAGATCTCCACAACCTCCCATCTAGATCTCCACAACAAACTGCACAGTGAGACTCCAAACAAACTCCCATGCTAATCTCCCACACAAACTGCACAGTGCTAGATCTCCAAACAAACTCCACAGTGCTAGATCTCCCACCAAACTCCACAGTGTAGATCTCCCACAACAAACTACCACTGTGATTCCAAAAAACACCACAGTGAGATCTCCCACAACAAACTACCACAGTGTAGATCTCCCACAACAAACTCCACAGTGATAGATCTCCCACACAACTGCCACAGTGATAATCTCCACAACAAACTGCCACAGTATGATCTCCACAACAAACTCCCAGCTAGATCTCCAAACAAACCCCATCTAGATCTCCACAACAAACTCCAGTGCTAGATCTCCACACAAACTCCCAGTGCTAGATCTCCCACAAAAATGCCACAGTGCAGATCTCCCCAAAAACTCCACAGTGCTAGATCTCCACAACAAACCCACAGTGTAGATCTCCCAAACAAACTCCCATGCTAGATCTCCTACAATAAACTGCCACATTAGCTAGATAGCGCCACAATAAACTGCCCACAGTAGCTAGATATCCACAATAAACTCGACAACATCAGATATCCACAATACTGCCACGTAGATATCCAACAACAAGACTGCCACAGTAATAGATCGCCCACAAACAAACGGCCACAGTACTAGATCTTCCCACAACAACCTTCCACATGTACTAGATCTCCGCACAAACAAAATTACAAAGTACTAGATCTCCTACAGACAAGACTGCCACAGTGCTCGAGATAGCCCAACAGATAACTTGCCACAGTTACTAGATCTTCCACAACAACTGCCACAGTAGCTGAGATCTCCCACAACAAACTTACCACAGTACTAGATATCCCCACAAGAATTACGCCAAAGTACTAGATCTCCACAATAAACTGCCACAGAGTAGCGAGAGCTCCCACAATAAACTGCCACAGTACTAGATCTCCCACAACAAACTGCCTCAGTGCTAGATCTCCCACAACAACTGTCCACAGTGCTAGATCTCCACAACAAACTGCCACAGTGCTAGATCTCCCACAAAAACTGCCACAGTGCTAGATTCCCACAACAAACTGCCACAGTGCTAGATCTCCCACAACAAACTCCACAGTCTAGATCTCCCACAAAAACTGCCAATCTAGATCTCCCACAACAAACTGCCACAGTGCTAGATCTCCCACAACAAACTGCACAGTGTAGATCTCCACAACAAACTGCCACAGTGCTAGATCTCCACAACAAACTCCCATGCTAGATCTCCACAACAAACTGTCACAGTCTAGATCTCCCACAACAAACTCCACAGTACTAGATCTCCCACAACAAACTGCACAGTGCAGATCTCCCAAACAAACTCCCCAATACTATATCTCCACAACAAACTGCCACAGTGCTAGACTCCCACAACAAACTGCCCAGTGCTAGATTCCCACAATAAACTGCCACAGTGCTAGATCTCCCACAACAACTGCCACAGTGCTAGATCTCCCACAACAAACTGCCACAGTGCAGATCTCCCACAAAAACTGCACAGTGCAGATCTCCCACAACAAACTGCCACATGCTAGATCTCCCACAACAAACTGCCACAGTGCTAGATTCCCACAACAAACTCCACAGTGTAGATCTCCCACAAAAACTGCCCAGTGCTAGATCTCCCACAACAAACTGCCACAGTGTAGATCTCCCACAACAAACTGCACAGTGTAGATCCCACAACAAACTTCCCAGTGTAGATCTCCACAACAAACTCCACAGTGCTAGATCTCCCACAACAAACTCCAGTGCTAGATCTCCCACAAAACTTCCCATGCTAGATCTCCACAACAAACTGCCACGTGCTAGATTCCACACAAACTGCACACAGACCCCCCACAAAACTGCCACAGTGCTAGATCTCCACAACAAACTGCCACAGTGCTAGATCTCCCACAACAAACTGCCACAGTGCTAGATCTCCCACAACAAACTGCCACAGTGCAGATCTCCCACAAAAACTGCCACAGTGCAGATCTCCCACAATAAACTGTCACAGTGCCAGATCTCCAACAACAAACTGCCACTTTGCTAGATCTCCCACGACAAACTGCCACAGTACTAGATCTCCCACAACAAACTGCCACAGTGTGAGATCTCCCACAACAAACTTCCCCAATGTTAAATCTCCCACAACAAACTTCCCCAATGCTAGATATCCCACAACAAACTGCCACAGTGCTAAATATCCCACAATAAACTGCCACAGTGCTAGATATCCCACAATAAACTGCCACAGTGTGAGATCTCCCACAACAAACTTCCCCAATGCTAATTCTCCCACTACAAACTTCCCCAATGCTAGATATCCCACAATAAACTGCCAAAGTACTAGATCTCCCACAACAAACTGCCACAGTGCTAGATATCCCACAATAAACTGCCACAGTGCTAGATCTCCCACAACAAACTTCCACAGTACTAGATCTCCCAGAACAAACTGCCACAGTACTAGATCTCCCACAACAAACTGCCACAGTGCGAGATCTCCCACAATAAACTGTCACAGTACTAGATCTCCCACAACAAACTGCCACAGTGCTAGATCTCCCACAACAAACTGCCACAGTGCTAGATATCCCACAATAAACTGCCACAGTACTAGATCTTACAAAACAAACTGCCACAGTACTAGATCTCCCACAACAAACTGCCACAGTACTAGATCTCCCACAACAAACTGCCACAGTGCTAGATCTCCCACAACAAACTACCACAGTGATAGATCTCCCACAACAAACTGCCACAGTGATAGATCTCCCACAACAAACTGCCACAGTGATAGATCTCCCACAACAAACTGCCACAGTGATAGATCTCCCACAACAAACTACCACTCTGCTAGATCTCCCACAACAAACTATCACAGTGCCAGATCTCCCACAACAAACTACCACAGTGCTAGATCTCCCACAACAAACTACCACAGTGATAGATCTCCCACAACAAACTACCACAGTGATTGATTTCCCACAATAAACTACCACAGTGATAGATCTCCCACAACAAACTACCACAGTGATAGATCTCCCACAACAAACTGCCACAGTGATAGATCTCCCACAACAAACTGCCACAGTGATAAATCTCCTACAACAAACTGCCACAGTCATAGATCTCCTACAACAAACTTCCCCAATGCTAGATCTCTCACAACAAACTGTCACAGTGCCAGAACTCCAATAACAAACTTCCCCAATGCTATATCTCCCACAGCAAACTGCCACAGTGCTAGATCTCCCACAACAAACTACCACAGTGCTAGATCTCCCACAACAAACTACCACAGTGATAGATCTCCCACAACAAACTACCACGGTGATTGATTTCCCACAACAAACTACCACAGTGATAGATCTCCCACAACAAACTACCACAGTGATAGATCTCCCACAACAAACTGCCACAGTGATAGATCTCCCACAACAAACTGCCACAGTGATAAATCTCCTACAACAAACTGCCACAGTCATAGATCTCCTACAACAAACTTCCCCAATGCTAGATCTCCCAAAACAAACTTTCCCAATTCTAGATCTCTCACAACAAACTACCACAGTGCTAGATCTCCCACAACAAACTGCCACAGTGCTAGATCTCCCACAAAAAACTGCCACAGTGCCAGATCTCCCCCAAAAAACTTCCACAGTGCTAGATCTCCCACAACAAACTGCCACAGTGTGAGATCTCCCATAACAAACTTCCCCAATGCTAGATCTCCTACAATAAACTGCCATTGTGCTAGATATCCCACAATAAACTGCCACAGTGCTAGATATCCCACAATAAACTGCACAGTGCTAGATATCCCACAATAAACTGCCACAGTGCTAGATATCCCACAACAAACTTCCACAGTACTAGATCTCCCACAACAAACTGCCACAGTACTAGATCTCCCACAACAAACTTCCACTGTACTAGATCTCCCACAACAAACTACCAAAGTACTAGATCTCCCACAACAAACTGCCACAGTGCGAGATCTCCCACAATAAACTGCCACAGTACTAGATCTTCCACAACAAACTGCCACAGTGCTAGATCTCCCACAACAAACTACCACAGTACTAGATATCCCACAACGAATTACCACAGTACTAGATATCCCACAATAAACTGCCACAGTACTAGATCTCCCACAACAAACTGCCACAGTACTAGATCTCCCACAACAAACTGCCACAGTACTAGATCTCCCACAACAAACTTCCACAGTACTAGATCTCCCACAACAAACTACCACAGTACTAGATATCCCACAATAAACTGCCACAGTACTAGATCTCCCACAACAAACTGCTACAGTACTAGATCTCCCACAACAAACTGCCACAGTACTAGATCTCCCACAACAAACTGCCACAGTACTAGATCTCCCACAACAAACTTCCACAGTACTAGATCTCCCACAACAAACTGCCACAGTGCTCGATCTACCAAAACAAACTTCCACAGTACTAGATCTCCCACAACAAACTGCCACAGTACTAGATCTCCCACAACAAACTTCCACAGTACTAGATCTCCCACAACAAACTGCCAAAGTACTAGATCTCCCACAACAAACTGCCACAGTGCGAGATCTCCCACAATAAACTGCCACAGTACTAGATCTCCACAACAAACTGCCACAGTGCTAGATCTCCCACAACAAACTGCCACAGTGCTAGATATCCCACAACGAATTACCACAGTACTAGATATCCCACAATAAACTGCCACAGTACTAGATCTCCCACAACAAACTGCCACAGTACTAGATCTCCCACAACAAACTGCCACAGTACTAGATCTCCCACAACAAACTGCCACAGTGCTAGATATCCCACAACAAACTGCCACAGTGCTAGATTTCCCACAACAAACTACCACAGTGATAGTTCTCCCACAATAAACTGCCACAGTGCTAGATCTCCCACAATAAACTGCCACAGTGATAGATCTCCCACAACAAACTGCCACAGTGATAGATCTCCTACAACAAACTGCCACAGTGATAGATTTCCGACAACAAACTACCACAGTGCCAGATCTCCCACAACAAACTACCACAGTGCTAGATCTCCCACAACCCACTACCACAGTGCTAGATCTCCCACAACAAACTACCACAGTGATAGATCTCCCACAACAAACTACCACAGTGATAGATCTCCCACAAGAAACTGCCACAGTGATAGATCTCCTACAACAAACTGCCACAGTGATAGATCTCCCACAACAAACTGCCACAGTGATAGATTTCCCACAACAAACTACCACAGTGCCAGATCTCCCACAACAAACTACCACAGTGCCAGATCTCCCACAACAAACTACCACAGTGCTAGATCTCCCACAACAAACTACCACAGTGATAGATCTCCCACAACAAACTACCACAGTGATAGATCTCCCACAAGAAACTGCCACAGTGATAGATCTCCTACAACAAACTGCCACAGTGATAGATCTCCCACAAGAAACTGCCACAGTGATAGATCTCCTACAACAAACTGCCACAGTGATAGATCTCCCACAACAAACTGCCACAGTGATAGATCTCCTACAACAAACTGCCACAGTGATAGATCTCCTACAACAAACTGCCACAGTGATAGATCTCCCACAACAAACTGCCACAGTGATATATCTTCTCCATCAAATTGCAACAGTGCTAGATCTCCCACAACAAATTGCAACAGTGCTAGATTTCCCACAATAAACTACCACAGACACAAAAAAACGCATGATATATTTCATCTTCAGCAACACTATTGACAACATGCGGCACAAAATTCTCACACACGATCAGAAACAAGAGGTCACACACGTTGCTTTACGCATTCTTTTACAACCCACAGTTATACAGACATTTTGTGTGACTTCTTATATGATCCGTCCGGCTGCAAAATGCAACCAATGTAGCGGACAAGAGGAGGGCCTCACAGGATGTGAAGACAACATCACGTGAATAATACATCAGGCCACCTATTAAACATAACTACGCTAACCTCGATCAAACTGAATTGTATCATAATAAATCTAGGAGATGTCTTATTTTATTTTGAAGCAACTTTGAATAATAGAAAGACAGACTTCATTGTGATATCAAAGAAACATTTTGTACCTAAATGTGCCATTAAAGTACAGGACGTTATTTTGTGGCAAGTGCAGAAATTCTAATATCTAGGCACATGGATAACATCAGATGGAATGCGTCACTGAAATAAAGAGCAGAAAAGGACAAGCAAAAAAAAACTGCATTCCATCAAATGAGGAACGTTTTGTGCAATAAGTCACTGCCCTTGAAAGTTTGAAAAAGAGTTCTTGCATGTTATATATAACTAATTTTAACATGCGGTTGTGAACCCTGGACAATTAGTACAGGCAAAAAAAATTCCTAGACGCCGTGGAGATGTGGTTTTATAGAAGAATGCTGAAAATTAATTGGACAGCAAATAAGAGCAGTCAGGATGTTTTAAGGGAAGCTGAGTAGCAAAGACAACTTATCACAAACATCAGGAAGTGGCAGTCATCTTTTTTTTTTTTTTTAAATCACGTTATGAGAAGACAACAACTAGAACATATTGTGACAACCGGAAAGATTTGAAGAAAGAGAGATAGAGAAAGACAGTGTAAGAAGATTCTTGAAAGTCTTGTGTCATGGCACGGAAGGGAGTCATCTTATGAATTGATCTATGACGTCGGAGATCGCAATTTTTGGAGAAACATGATTACGCGTCCTCTAAAAGTACTGGAGAGTTTTGTCATAGACCATAACTCTAGGAAGGGAAAATCCCAACTGCACCTCCCCGTGGTAGAGGATGGAAACACACCACGGTGTGGCTAACGTAGCTCTGGGGACCGAGTATCCACCGGAATAAGTGGACAACTCTGCAGCTGAGCAGAGCAGGGCACTCACTTGTCCTTACGGTCGGAAATGGCTGTCAAAGGCAGAAGAAAAGATGACCATGTGGATGTGAAAGTCAAGGGGAAAGCATCACATTATTATCCCAAGACTTCATGGCAAACCATATTTCAAAATTAGTGAACGACGTTAATGGCTGACTTAGAACATCCTCGTCCGGCAGGGACAGTCATGAGCCACAGGTGACACCAGACCGTCATCCAGCTACTGATGGCAAATCATAACTAAAATAATTAAATTTAGAGTAGGAACACGGAATGTTAGGACATTAAATGAGCTAGGAAAGTTGAACAATGTTCTCAGAGAGATTGATAGCATGAAAATGAATATACTAGGCGTAAGTGAGATGAGATGGAAGGTATCGGCAAAATTATAGCTGACAACCACACAATAATCTATTCTGGAGGGGATACACATGGGGATACTGCCATCGCTCCGAACATGCAGTCACGTTCCAAAACTCGGGCAGATTCAAAAGCATTTCACATGAAGCTCACAGCTCACAGTGTCGCGCCACGCACTCACTCAGTAGCAGGGCGACGGAACCATCAAGCCTCCTTAGTCGCCTCTTACGACATGCGGATAGGCTACAGTGTTGCTATTCTTTGCTTCCCTTATGGGCCCCGGCAACACACGGGAGGCCCTATATATATATATATATATATATATATATATATATATATATATATATATATAGAGAGAGAGAGAGAGAGAGAGAGAGAGAGAGAGAGAGAGAGAGAGAGAGAATCAGACTTTACATACACTTGGTGTTTGGAAATTCGTAATAAAAATCGTACATTGCAGCTCTCGTGCTGCTGGTGCTGCTGTTGTGTTTTTGTAGCTATTATTTAACATAGTGTCGAATTTTCTGCTGTTGGTGCTGTTATTAAACATAGTGTCGCTATCTGCTTTTGTTGCTGTTTTTTGTTGTTGTTGGTGTGTATGTGTTGTTATTGTTCATATTGCTTTGCTGTTGCTGCTCTTGTTGTGTGTGTGTGTGTGTGTGTGTGTGTGTGTTGTTGTTGCACTTTTGTTGCTGGTGTCTTTACAGTTGTTGCTGTTGCTGTTGGTATTGTTAGTGTTGGTGTTGTTGCTATGATCATTGCGGTTGATGCACTATTGTTGCTGCTGTTATTATACTGTTGTTGGTGATGTTATATTGCTTTATTTTTGTTGTTGCTTTTATGTTTTTGCTGGTGTTTGTTTTCCTTTATTTTAATTGTTGGTTGTGCTTTTGATGATGTGTTCCTGTTCCGTTACCATGTTTTTGAATGGTTTGTTATTTATGATATTGTATAGTTGTTGTTCTTTGCTGTTGTGATTATATTGTTATGTTGTTATTGCTATTGTTTTTGCTGCTCTTGTTGTTGTTAAATTGATATTGTTGTTGTTGTGCTGACGTTGCTGTTGTGCTTTTGTAGCTGTTTTTTTTTATTGAGGTTGTTGTTGTTGTGCAACTGTCAATGCAGTTGTTGTGTTTTTCTTGCTGTTACTGTGCTATTGATTTGGTGACGTTGTTATTGTTGTCAAATGTAGATATTGTACAGTTGTTGCTGCTGTGGTGGTATTGTTTTGATGATATTAATGTTCGTGATGTTGTTTTGCTGTTGTTGCTCTTCTGATGCCGTTGTTGTTGCAGGCGATTACTTGTTTTGCCACTGTGATGTTGTTGTTGTTGTTGTTGTTGTTGTCATATTTGCTGTTACCGTTGTTGTGTTGTTGTTGCTTTTGCGTGTGCATTTTGTTTTTGTAGTTTGTGTGATTATGTGTGTGCTGCGGTCGCCAGTGTGTTGTTCTTGCTATAATTTGACTACCTTTTTATGTGATGTTTTTTATTATTGCAGTTGAAATTACTTTTATTGGTTTGTTATTGTTCTGTCGTTTTTTTTTATGTTGCTGTTAGCTGAAATTTACGTTGTTGTTGCTGTTGTTGTGTCCTTGTTGCTGTTGTTTCGTTGTCCTGTAATTGTTATTTTTTATTGTTGCTGCCACTGTTATGTTTTTGCTACGTTTGGCTGTATTGTTACTGCTGTTGTGTTGTTGTTACCATTATTGTTTTTGTTTCTGTTGTTATATTGCTGTTAAAATCACCACTAAACCACATCACATAAAGATATAACAATCAACGGGCGACGTGTTTTTAGGGTCTGAATTAATTATGTGTTCACTAAAAGAACCGCCTATTCAGAAGGAACTCGATTAAATTATTTATGTTAAAGTGTCTGATTTAGGTCAAGCTCCTTGGATGGTTTGCTGAATGAACTTCTCCATTGAGGGATATTACCAACTGTAGACACACCGATGAATACCTCTGCTGGCTTCTGAAAGCAACCAGCACTCGTTAACTTTCCTCAGTTTTATTTGGTGGAATTAACAATCGGAGTCCGTGTTTTTGCCCGGGTAATTTTACGCTTCAGAGTTGACTCACAAAAGACCGGCGTGGGAGTAATTAGTGTGGCAAATGTTACCAATGTTTCTGAATAAGTGAATTTGATCGGGCAGATGCAGTTTGCATGGCCCGCAATGTTAGTTTCTTCAAAGGCATAGTGTTATTTGAGCTTCGTATTAAGTGAAATCAATGTTGATATTTTCGCATTAGATTGATCAAAGGTGCAATTTCTGGTAAATTTATCACAGTTTATAGGTTCGCCATAAGTGTAATCACAGTTTATATGTTCACCATAGAGTAATCAATGTTTATAGGTTCATCACAGTGTAATCACAGTTTACAAGCTGACATTTATATAATAACAGATTAGTGATTCCCACAAATGTAATCACAATTTACAAGTTTCCATCTATATAAACACAGATTACAGATTCACACAAATAAAATCACAGTTTAGTTTCCAACAAGTTTAATTATAGCGTACAGGTTCCACCACAAGTTTACAGATTCCTGTAAATGTAATCACAGTTTACAGTTTTCCACAAATGTAATCACAGTTGTTAACCCACTGACAAGCGGTTGTTACTATTTACTATTTTCTAAACACGTAGTCAATCTACAGTTTCGCTTACGTGTAGCCATCTTGTTTTTTCTGTTGTCACAGGGAACAGATTATCAAAGATGTTGTCAAAGTTTATTTGTCTCTCACACGTGCATACACAAATGCACACATACACATACATACATTTACACATACATACATACACACTTACACACACACGCACGCACGTGCAGGCAGGCAGACAGACAGACAGACAGACAGACGCAAACATACACACATTCATACGCATACATACATACACACACATACACATAATACTCATACACACATACACAAAATACACACACATACACACACACACTCACATACATCCTCATAGAGGCGAGATCCAGCACCAAACATCCAGAAAGCCATCACATTTGCGGGCCTTCAAGGTAGTGCGCCGGCCTACTAGATCAGTGGTGTAGGTTCAATTCTCCGATCAGCACGACTCTGGGATCGATTTAGCCTCATACTCAATTGGTACCAGAGCAGTTTAAAAATGTTCTACTAGCTGTCTGGTGATTAATGTCGACGGAAAAGGGTACTGGCCAGCTCACTTCATATACGTTGTTTACAATAAGTTAAGACCTATCACTTCATACAAAACTTATTTTCTGTTTTGGAACTTCATTTTTCGTGTTAGAGATAATATATTATTTGAATTATCTCTGAACCCACCTCACAAGAAAATGTGCTACGCCTCTGCAACCTCAGATAATGCTACTGAAAACAGCCGGAAAAAAAAATAACGTTTGGTTTAAAATCTGAGAACTTCACTGATGTTTATAAGAGCCGAGTTTGAATTGTCCGTGGTTAATTCTCTGGTATTGTCGTTAGCTTTTGAGTATATAAAGACTAATCTGGTTAAATTGTATCTTACATTGAGTTTCGACATTTTAATATTGCTAATTCAACACGGGGACTCGTTTGCGACAACTTGCGTATATAAAGATTATAAAGATTAATCTGGTAAATGTATCTAACGTTGAGTTTTGAAAGTTTATTATTGCTACTTAATTAACATGGCAACACGTTTGCGGCCTGTGTTTTTGACTTGTGTTGTTCCGGTAATCTGGTCTGTTCTACCGAATTCTGCAGCAGGAGTTTCTGAATTGGGTATAAATTCAACAGACAGCCACGTGTGGTATTCTAACATCAATGACACTTTAAACTCACAAAGGACGACACAATCTCCAGATACTTGGTCTGATCTGTGGGTGGACACTTCGCTTTCTGGTGGCAGTCAAGCGGTGGACATAACAAGCACACAAATATCCTATGGTGTCTTGGACGACATCCCCATGTATAGAGTCCTTGGAATAGAAAGCGTTGTTTACTCATGGGACAAAGGCAAGTTTTCTTCCAGGGATTTTCAAGAGAGTTACTGCCCTCACAGATGTCAAGATGGGATGGTTATAAATCTGGAACAAAGGACAACATACTGCGCTGATATAATCTGTTTCCCATGTGAATGTCAACAACCAGAATGCCAAATATACGGCATCTGTTGTCCCGATATATCAGTGCCATATTTGTCTCTGCTAAACATGCAATTGTATGATTCCAGAACAACTGATCAGATTTCACGATATAGTGACGCAAATGTAGATGTATTATTCGATGAAAATGGTTTGAATAGAGTAGGAAATAACACGGCTCACAATTCTTCCTATTCAGTAGCAAATGATGAACAAGCGGGTAGTATCCCCGTAGACGCAGAAGTCAAAACTGCCAAAGAGTTTGCGGACGGCAAAGATGTCCAGGTTGTCCAGGCACATCCTAGGTTAGGATGTCACACACCTGAGAAAGTTCTCTACATCAGATCATGTCTTCCGGGTGTCGAGGTTTCTAGTGAAGTGCTTCAGAAATGTGAATCCGACATGCCAAAAGATGAAATCGGCTTTGACTCCGTTGCCATGGTAACAGACAATCAGACAAATGCAGTTTACTACAACAAATATTGTGCAGAATGCAATGGCGTGAAACAGGTATGTATATGTCACAGATGTGTGTACATTTATAATTGGAAAAATGTAAATTAAATTTAACAAAGCCGCTCATTGTTTACCTCAAAATCTCCAACGTGGACCTCATGGAGACAACAATACTAATACCAGTGAACCAATGTGGAGCTCATGGAGACAACTATACAAATACCAGTGAACCAATGTGGAGCTCATGGAGACAACTATACAAATACCAGTGAACCAATGTGGAGCTCATGGAGACAACTATACAAATACCAGTGAACCAATGTGGAGCTCATGGAGACAACTATGGTGTTGTGTTGTTTGTCCATCAAGAATGAAGATGACAATTCATTTTATCCAGTGGGATTGAAAGTATGCAGCCGTGAGTTCTCAGATGGCTGATAAGACCTATTTTGGCTCGAAATGTTCTTTGACAATGTGGGCAAAGAGTGCTTGACGTTGCAGGAGGAGGATCTCCTGAAGTGGTTTTTTCTGTTCAGCCTTTTCTTCAAAGCTCTTGCAGTCCTGGTTACTTTACAAGTGACTGCACCCTTATGTAATGATGTACGCCACGAATTAAGGTCTTTAGCAGCAGTCTCCCAGGTGTCAAGATGAATTCCAAAAGCTTTAAGTGAGATTTTGAGAGTGCTTTAAAGCGTTTCCTTTGGCCGCCTTGGGGGAGTTTACCACAACGCATTGTTTAGGGAGCCTGTAATCTGGCATACGAGTTAAGAGACCAGCCCAGCGAATCTGATTTTTCATTAGTATAGTGTGGGTACTGGGCATAGACGCTCTTTCTAGAACTTCAGTGTCTGGTATCTTGTCTTGCCAGTTAATCTTCAATAGCTTCCTAAGGCAAACTGTATGGAAGTGGTTTAATTTCCTAGCATGTCGCTGATAAACAGTCCATGTTTCACAAGCATATAGCAGTGTGGAAAATACAACTG
Source organism: Cepaea nemoralis (assembly GCA_014155875.1). Classification (NCBI taxonomy): domain Eukaryota; kingdom Metazoa; phylum Mollusca; class Gastropoda; order Stylommatophora; family Helicidae; genus Cepaea; species Cepaea nemoralis. The sequence continues at coordinate 35,341 of JACEFZ010019497.1, forward strand.
CTTTATAGACTTTCAGCTTTGTTTGCAGGCTTATTCCATTTATGCCCCATACATTCTTGTACAGTCTGCAAAAGGCCGCGCTGGCCTTGGAGATTCTTGCATTCACTTCGTCATCAATTGTGGCAGCTTGTGACACAGTGCTGCCAAAATAGGTGAATTTGTCCACAACACTTTGTCTACGACCGTTCACCTTGATATTCCGCACGGTGTGATTATTCCCTGGAGCTGGCTGGTACAAAACTACAGTCTTCTCCAAGTTGATATTTAGCCCAAAGTTGGCACAGGCATACGAGAAAGCTGAAACATCGTGTTGCATGTCTGCTTCTGAGTTGGTATATAGAGCGCAATCATCAGCAAACAGCAGTTCTCTGACGGTGTCGCTGTTTGTTTTGGTTTTGGCTTTCAGTCTTCTGAGATTGAACAACTTTCCATCCATGCGGTAGTTGATGTCTATTCCTGTCAAAGACTCGACCACATCCCCTCCGCCAGGGAGAGCGGTCAATCCTGGAGGGACCAGGAGGAGATGCGGTGCCCGAGGCAAGAGCAGGGGAGATGAGGGAATAGTGGAAGGTTAGCCACTCCCTCATGATACACGCAGGCGGTGTGCAGAGAGTTAGCACTCTAATCACGATACCACCACACCTCATGAAGCCAGAGCACAGTTGACTGTATCAAAAGCCTTGGTAAGAACATTTCAGAGTTCTGTTCCTGACATTTCTATTGCATCTGCTTTGCAGCGAAAATCATGTCAACAGTTCCTCGTTCTTTTCTGAAGCCACATTGACTCTCAGGAAGAAGACCTTGATCGAGATGGGCCGTGAGGCGATTGAGAAGAATTCTGGCGATTATCTTCCCTGTGATTGAGAGCAAGGAGATGCCTCGGTGGTTGTCACAGGATTGGCGGTTTCCTTTTCGTTTGTGAAGGTGGACTATTGACGCGTCCTTCAAATCTTGTGGCATGGTCTCGTTCACCCGTATGTTTGTAAAGACTTGGTGAAGCTGCTCTATTACGTCCGGCCCACCTGCCTTGTATATCTCTGCTGGAATGGAGTCAGGACCAGACGCCTTTCCACTGGAAAGTTGCTAGACGGCTTTGTTTAGTTCCACTATGGTTGCCAGGTCATCAAGTGTATCATTAGTGGGAACTTGAGGAAGGCAGTTGATGGTTTCATCATCGAAGAAGGAGGTTGCATTTAAGATGTTGCTGAAATGCTCTGCTCAGCGTTGAAAGATTTCTTTCTTATCGGTGACCAATGTTCCCCCATCTGCACTGAGGAGGGGAACTATGCCTGATGATGGAGGACCGTAGACCGCTTTCAGTTGAAACAACTATACACATACCAGTTCACCAATGTGAAGCTCGTGGAGACAACTACACAAATACCAGTGAACTAATGTGGAGCTCGTGGAGACAACTATACAAATACCACTGAACCAATGTAGAGCTCACGGAGACAACTATACAAATACTATTGAACCAATGTGGAGCTCGTGGAGACAACTATACACATACTAATGAACCAATGTGGAGCTTACGGAGAGAACTATGCAAATACAAGTGAACTAATGTGGATCTCTTTGAGAGAAATATACAAATACCAATGAACCAATGTGGAGCTCATGGAGACAACTAGACAAATACCAGTGAACCAATGTGGAGCTCATGGAGAGAACTATACAAATACCAGTGAACCAATGTAGAGATGGAGACAACTAGAGAAATATCAGTGAACCAAAGTGAAGCTCATGGAGACAAGTATACACGTACCAGTGAACCAATGTGGAGCTCATGGAGACAACCATACAAATACCAGTGAACCATTGTGGAGCTCATGGACACAACGATACAATTACTAGTGAACCAACGTGGAGCTCATGGAGACAACAAGACAACTACCAGTGAACCAATTTGGAGCTCATGGAGCTCAAGTTTATAGATGTGTTGGATGTAATAGATTATATAAATGTGATAGATGTGATAGTTTTGTTATATGTCAGTTGTGACATAAGTTGAGATATATGGAATATATGTGATATATGTGATAATTGTGATATATGGGTTAGACGTGATATATATGATAGATGTGATAATTTGATACATGTGATAATTTGATACATGTGATATATGTGATATTATGATAGATTTGATAGATGTAATAGTTGTGATATATGTGATATATGTGGTAATTGTGATACATGTGATATATGGGATGATATATGTGATAAATGTAATAGTTGTGACAGTTGTGATATATGTTGTGTATGTGATAGTTATGGTAGTTAAGATGGATGTGATAGTTGCTTTCTATGCGATAGATGTTATGGATGTAATATATATGATATATGAGATAGATGTGATAGCTATGATAGATGTGATAACTGTGGTGGATATGTTATTTGTGATATATCTGACAGTCGTGATATATGTGATAAATGTGATAGTTGTGATATATGTGATGTGTGTGATCGTTGTTGTATATGTGATACATGTGATATACGTAATACATGCGATATATGTGATGCATGTGACATATGTGATATATGTGCTATATGTGATAGTTGTGATATATGTGAAAGCTGAGATATTTGTGATTAAGTTATATATGTTATAGATGCGATAGATGTAATAGATTTGATAAATGTGATAGAAGTGATATATGTCATTTGTGATATATGTGATAGTTCTGATATATGTCATAGTTGTTATACATGTCATATATTTGATATACGTGATATATTTTATATATGTGATAGATGTGATATATGTTATATGTAAGATAGATATTATAGATATGATAGTTGTGATATAAGTGATATATGCGATACATATGATAGTTGATATATATGTGATATATGTGAGAGTTGTGATAAATATGATAGATATGATGATATATGTGATAGTTGTTATTCACAACGAGAGAAAGGATCGCACATCCTTCTTCGTTTTTGGCCTTGCAGCACGTCTGATCTTTTCTAGGTTCTTCTCCTCCGGGACAATTTGTCCTGGAGTGATGGTGTGACCCAGAAATTCCAGAGTCTGGTAACCAATCATGCACTTGGTTGGGCGAGCGGTAAGCCCTGCTTCCCTGGGCCTATTGAAAGCTCTCTCTAAGGATTGCAAATGGTCATCCAAGTTGTCACTGGAAATCAGTATATCATCCATGAACGAGATAATGGACGGATCCTGTAAAGGATCTAGTAAGGTCCTCATCATGCGAGTAAACACACTAGGTGCATTGCTGAGTCCAAAGGGCATGACCTTGAATTCGTAGTGTCCACTGGGGGTACTGAAAGCCAGCAGGGATGGAACCTCTGGTTTGACCGGGATCTGATAATATCCCCGACTCAGATCCACTTTTGAGAAGTACCTAGCCTTATGGAGCCTAGCGAATAACTGAGGTGGATTCGGCAAAGGTTCCACCTGAAATTGAGTGTGACTGTTCAAGAGTCGATACTCTATACACAACCGGTGTTCTCCACTTGGTTTGCGTAACAAAACCACCCCCGCATTGTATGGGGATGTGGATGGCGCAATCACGTCATCCTTCAGCAGTTTCTGTATTTCCTTCTCCAGGGCCTTTTCTTTAAAGAATGGCACTGGGTAAACTTTTGGTGAACAGGCTCTTGTGTGGTCAAGGTCATCTCGAACTCAACCAACCTCGTTCGTCCTGGTTTATCAGTCAGTATCTGTTTATGAGACTCGAGAACCTGGGTAATCTTTTCCCTCTCCTGGAGAGTCAGATCAGGGTTCACCTGCATATCCCTATTGGTTTTCTGGTGTACCAGTGGATATTCCCTGCCCTCGTTGGTTCCAGTTTCAGTCTGCACTGCGACTGCCATTGCCATGAGGTGGGCTGCTTTGTCTCCGGGTCTCTCCTCGTACTTCCGCAGGAGATTAATATGGAAAATCTTCGACTTTCCCCGGATCCGGATCTGATAGTTGGATCTGGATATCACCCTTTCCACGGGAAATGGTCCTTGCCAACCTATCTCCAATTTGTTGGTTCCCGTTGGGAGTAGCAACAAGACTTTGTCTCCCACCTCTAGAGATCTGTCTTTAGACCTAAGGTTGTAGTAAGCCGCATGTCTTTTTCTGGCCTTTCTCAAGTTCTGAGTCGCCAGAGTCCATCCCGTGTGAAGTTTTTCTTTCAGTTCCTCCATGTATTTATAAGAGGAGATCACTTCTTCTGACGTCCCCTCCTCAGTCCAACTCCTCAACATTGCTTCCAACTGTCCTTTGATTGGACGACCAAACAGTAAATTAGCGGGTGGTAGTCCTGTTGAGCCATGAGGTACTTCCCGATAGGCGAAAAGTACTGCTGGGATATATTCATCCCACCTATCAGGTTTTTCCTGTGCCAGTTTCCGGAGCATTGTCATCAACGTGCCGTTGAAACGCTCTACTTGTCCATTGGCTTGAGGGTGGTAAGTTCTGGTGTGAATATGGTTAGAGTGGAACACCCTGAATACCTCCTCCATGAGTTTTCCACAAAACTTGGACCCATTGTCCGTCAGAATCTGATTAGGGAAGCCTAATCTGGTAAAGGCCTCCATCGGTGCGTCAGCCACTCGTTTCGAGTCAATTGTGGTCAATAGTATGACTTCACCTCACATTGTATAGCAATCCAACATTGTGAGTATGTACATGTTCCTCTTCCTAGTCTTAGGAAGTGGACCCACAATATCGATGGCTACCCTCTCGAAAGGAGAGTTCATGATGGGCATTTCACCCAAGACCACCGGCGCTGTCCAGTGTTTCGGTGCCACTCTCTGGCACTCAGGGCATGACTTCACATACCGACGCACATCACCGGTCATTCCCGGTCAATAGTAATGGCAGAAAATTCGCTGTATGGTGGCGAAAATACCCATATGCCCACTAAATGAGATGGTATGCCCAATATGAAGAATTTGGGAATGGAAGGCCTTCGGGACTACCAGCTGACCGTGTAGGTTGTCTCCCCTTCCGGTTCTCCTGTAGAGTATCCGATTCTTCATGTAGTACTGCCCCCGTTTTGGTGGATCAGAACTTCTCTGCAGCTTCTTGTAGCAAGGACGTAAGGTTGCATCCTCACTCTGAGCAGCCCGCAACTCCCCCGGCAGTGGGTTAGTGACAATTGCTTCTGCCTAATCAGTTCTCGTCTGAGAGCGAGTCTGAATTGCTCCCATATGGATTGGCTCCCTGGGCTTTCCCAGAAAGACATACCGGCAACCGAGGATGACGGGGAAAATGGGATCGGTCAATTCAGCGGCCTTGATTGTGCAGGTGACATATCTTGACCAAATCTCCACTTTGGCGATTGGCAAATTCATGGCCACAGCACTCTTCTGTGCAGGCTGTATCTCCATGGTCTCACCTGTGAATTGTTCTGGGTGTACCAGATCCGCAGAAATCACGGCCTCCCCTCCAGGTCAGTGAAAATATAGACACTCTACTTGTCGGCCGTTAACCTCTATCAATTCCACTACAGGTGGCTTATCCAGGTCTGGAGTCTCTTTCTCGGCCTCGACCTGTTCGGTGGACTCCACCTTGGATTCCACTGGGCACAGGACGAAATTAGAGTCTCCTGACTTAAACCTGCAGTCTTTAGCATTATGCGTGTTCGACCTGCAGTGTTTGCACCATTTCCCTGTCCTAGATTTCCTCGTGCCGTATTTTGGTGAGCTTTCCTGGTTGAGAGCTTCCTTGTCGACCTCCGCATTTTCAGTGGCAACCTCCTTTGGAGCCACTTGACAAGCCGCGAAGTGAAGGCTCTTAGCCTTCGATTTGCAGTCCCTCGTATTGTGAGAGGGCGACTTACAAATCGAACACCACTTCTACGTCCACTGTATTTTTGGTGAAGAGTTCGAGGTGTTCTTGCTTCCCTCCTTTGTCTTCTCCAAACTCTCCTCTGAAGTTTTAACATATGGTTCCACTTTCTTAGTTCCTGTGCTTTTGGAATTCTTCCGGTCATGTTTCTCCTGACCTTTGGTGTTTGTGGAATGGTTTTCTCCAGCCTCCCCATGTACCTCGACGAACCGTTCTGCCAATTTCGTCACCATGTCGATACGTTCCGCCCCTTGTTCTCCCAAGAATGTCCTGAGAGGTTTCGACATTTGCTTTCGCATCTGGTCGACTATCATGAGCTCTTCCAGACTCTCATAGTCATACACGAACTCAGCCAAATCCATCCACATATGGAGATAGGATTTCAGACGCAGTCTGTAGGCGGCAAACAACTCTCCCGGTTTTGGTTCGCTGCTCAAAATTTTTTTCCGGTAGGAATGTGACGTAACTTTGAAACGTTTCAACAGAGCCGTTTTTAATTTGTCGTGTCCTGGCGGCAGGCGGGAGTAAACCTCGTAACCTGTCGCACGTAATCCCTGGGATAACTTAAGACACCATTTGTCACGATCCAGACCCATAGCAACAGACATTGCATCGAAGCGTTGTAAGTACTGGTCGATCTTCTCTTTGTCGTCTTCATAGACAGCCAAATTAAACTTCATAGCATGGTAACTATGTTCACCCACTGGGGTTGAGCCAGGGAGAGAGGAACCTCCCACTGCTCCCTCACTTTCTCCACTAGATTGCCTCTTAAGCTCGAGTTCCCGCATTCGGTACTCATGCTCCCTTTTCTGAGCTTCTTGTTCGGCTTCCAATCTCTTAGCAGCTTGCTCCGTTTCAAAATTCTTAGCAGCTTGCTCAGCTTCTATTCTTTTTGTCTCTAACTCTATCTTTCTTAATTCCATCTCGGCCTTACGATCTTCCCTTTCTGCTTAACGAAAATCTCTCTCCACCTCCTATATGTACTCTGTTAGTGCAGAACCCGACAAGCCCTTTGCTTCCCCCCTTGCCCTTAGTTCTGCCATATCTAGTTCAGAGAGGTGAGTCAGCAGGTTGAGTGTAAATTTCTCTAAACAATATATAGATATTCACTATCTAAAATTTTTCTATTTATTTAACACCACACAGCAGAACACAAAATAATCTCTCAATGACAAGAGTAGAATTAGGACCAAAGACCTATGTAGACTTGTGAAGTGTGATCAGGTAAGATATGTGTCTTAACTCCTATCCACATTCACTCTAGCTGGATCCTCATTAATATGATATCACCATTGTGACATAATCACCAACCATCATTTTACAGTGCGGCAACATATTACACACCAAAAACAGAGACAACATACAATTGCCCGCACCATTGAGAATCGAACACAAACTTGACACTCGAGATGGACAGATGTCGGCTATTTATAGAAAGTACAGCGTGTGCAAATAAGAAGAGTATTGGAAGGAGCCGGTCACGTGATATAACTTTGACCTGTGACAGCGTTCATTTCTCCAAAACCGCGCACTTCTCAATCTTCATGCCTGACGGACGGTCAGAGCGCCAATGTGACCTGTTCTTTACATGAAAAAACGGCAGTTTGATCCGAAACCCGAGGTAAGCTTGTGAATCCCCAGATCAGTGTGATACCCAGATGTGTGCTGCAGAGGTATCCAGTGTTTGTGTGTCAATATAATATGTATTACTTATAAAATAAATCTCTGAAGTGTAAAATTGTCGATTGCATACTTTTAGCTACACCGAGCCTTTCCCGCGCAAAACTAACAATCTCGCACTTCTCAAAAACTGCAAACTCTGAAGTTATTCACTGCATCTGTTAGCTTTACTATGTGCATACTACAACTATCTATCACAGAAACTTGTACGAGGTGAAATTTCAAACGCACTTTGATGCTTTTCATCAAGACTGTTTTAAAATTCTTTCTGCAATCACAAGCCAGTTTGTGCACACGAATCACTACCTCGCTAAAAACGTACTTATTTCTGCCTATTCGAAATCTAAGGAGCTGAGAGAAGGATTACATCTTTTCATTCCTCTTTACGAATTGAAATAATAGGGTTTGATAGAAAATAATTGTATTTATGTGTCAGATTTCACTCAGACAAAGCACTTATTAAATGCAATGCTTAGGATAGGATACGCTGCACAGACGCCATTTGTGACAGACGGCCTAGTTATTCTATCCGGACCCAAAGGTTAACAAAACCTCGGTTTAAAGCCAACTTTTGATCGCCAACAGAAGGGACATGATGTGCACTGCTAGCAGAGGAAGGAGAATAATTAATATGAAGAAGAAGAGGGGTGGATTAGGAGAGGTACTTTGTGTAACAACCTCTTACTAATGTATTGTTGTCATGATCTTGTATGGATTACATTTTGTAACAAATACACGTCCGAAATTCTGTATGTTAGACATGAATAACAATAAGACACTTGATGAGTTAAACTCATATTAACTGATGAAGATGGGGAACAAGTGGTACCAGCTATGAGAACCCCTATCAACAGAAGTTAACTCAGCACACTACACAACGCATCACTCCACACAACACCACAACAACAGCAGGCAAAAGGAAATGATTTATAAGAAGACGAAGAAGACAAGTAGTTAATTTGGAAGGTACTGAGAAACATTTATATACACCATGCATAACAACTGAGTTGATGTAGATGTTTAATTGTATGACATTTATAAAAATACATCATATCCTTGTCTTGGTCTTGTCTTATCAGCCTGACTGAATGCTCCAAGGAACAACACATCATCACTCTTATCTATGTCTGATTGTACACTTCTCAATGAACCACAGGTACACTGAGGAAATGCAAACAGCAGGTACCAGATAATAGTAGGTGCATCCAGTGTAATAATCTCTGACCCCCACACAAATTAACACAACACCACTTCTTCTTATCTTATCCTTCCTGTTATGTTGTGTTCACACTTAATAACATGCTGTAAAATTGCATTGGTAAGATTATACATGCCTATGTAACTTTTGTACAGTGATGTTCATGGTGGCAACCTGACCAGAAGAGGGAGGCAGAGAGAAAGAATGACCACACACATGAGATGGAAGAGAACCTCAGGCCTTGAGCAGAGCAAGGGCGGCCTTCAGGGTAGCTTTCCTGGCAAGTACTGAATCGGATCCATCAGTCAATGGACCCAAGCCTAACCCATATCTACCACTCAGAGGTGACCTTTCTCCATGCCAACAAACACATTCCCTCCAAAAGCCAACCAATGATGCATACCACATTGATTAACTCATGCCACATTATACTGTAGAACATTACATTATTTATAAGAATATTTACAACACTTAGGATCATCATATTGATATCTGTTTGTTTATTGATCAACTGTAACTGGTACTGATGTGCATTTTTCCATTGAAACATATGTTATGTCAAACAGATGAAAAAATGAAAAATGTATCCAGAAGCCAAAAGAAACAGGCTCAGTCAATAAATAACATTAACAGTAACTAAATCTTATATTGATGTGTCGGTTCAACCTGTCTGTTAATTACCTGTTTATTTGTGTAAACAAGATGTCAATGTCTACCAGTGTTTGTTAAATAATTTATTTAGTAAATTAAATAATTCAAAAAGAATTAAAAGAAGGGAAAAGAGGAGACTCTACATCTACTGCCTGTTCTAAACCCATGCTACATTTCACCTGATTCATACTGAGGAAGTCTTTCAGACATTTCACAGAATATCATGGGGGTTCGAGAGCTATTAGAGTCCTGGTGAAGGGGCAGAGTCAAGTCTTGTGTTCACTATTCCCCAAAAGAGGACCACTAAACTCCTAGACAAAACAATTAAACCGAGTTTGTAATACTTCAAGGGTCGTATTCTTGATTTAATTACATATGGGAAGTGGATGGGGCCCAGCTTCTTAAACCAGAATATGGGTAATGCACAACAGTGATCCCCAGTCCCTTCAGAATATACGACAACCATCCCGTGTCGAGAGATCCCGTGTCGAGAGATACCGTTTCGAGAGATACCGTGTCGAGAGATACCGGGTCAAAAGATTCCGTGTCGACCCCCCAGTAATGTCGTAATAAGTGTCGTCCCTGGGGTGAGGGGAATCAACACCCACATTCTTTTAACCCCATATCATTATTTTGAGGATCTTCTGGATTTCTGTCCACAACACCCCGTCAGTCTTCGGATCCCTCTCTCTCCCTTATCACTGGACCATGCCCCTCTCATTCTTTTCCGAAACATACCCACACAACACTAGCCTCTAACACAAATGACAAAGTAATTTAATAAAGAAAAAGTGTCCGATGTGTGCAAAGTGTATGTGTAGAATGTCTGTCGTATAATCTAGTGTGTATGCAGAATCAGACCGAACAGCTCAGGAGCAAAGTGTGCTTCATCACAGTACTGGCCACAGCAGCACCATAGATCAAGAACAAGAAGACCTCATCAAATGATGCGTCTCTCCGGCCAAATGTCGACTTCCTCCAATAGCTCTTGGATAGTCCGGATACCTGGTCACCAATAGTAGATATAGTCCAATACTGACCATGAATCTGACACACACAATGTAACTAATAGGTCACTAAAAGTTCTGTGATCTGATAACACTCGTACCGTAAAAACAATGTTTACAGTCACTTTGAAACTAAATGTTAGTAGTTAAGGTCATAGGAATTCACCAATTAGAAAAACTCAAAGTTAATTAGTAATGTTTCACAAGAATTCCCCATTTAGAAAACACAGTGTTAATTTTCAAGTTTTCTATTTACTACTATTGTTCCTGTTACTGGTGGTATTGTAAGTATATGTATTCAAATATAATAAGAACCACCACCGAGGAATCACTCTGAAAATGATCATCAGTTCCTGCTCAGCAGAGGCCAGGTTCTTGCAGACCCTCTGGGTTATGGGCCCAGTGCAAAAGCCGCTGAGTAAAAAGAAAACTTCCTTCAATAATCGAGCCATACTTTTCTGCTACTTCTTGGTAAACCTAGTGGAACCTGTTGAAGAGAGAACACACCTGGGTGAGAGCAACCCGATTCCGACCTTTATTAGGTGAGTGTAGCCCTACGGCTGCACTCAGATATATAACAGAGAACCAAACTCTGTCATAATGCAGATGAGCTCATCACATTGGTCTGAGTTATGGTAAGACAAGGAAAGACTAAAGGAAAAGTGCAGAAACCCAGTAGACACCCTACTGGAAGATCCTACCACTTTACATTTCCTTCATCCCCCCAACCATCCTCAATCTTCCTAAACATCATCCCACTACATTGTTCTTAACTCACTGAGATAATTGATATCTCACACAAGCTAGTTTAAGCAACGCGACAGCCTACTGTTGCGACGCTCCTATAATACATTCTCCCAACGCATATTACTACACTCGATTCCTAAGAACAATTTAATTTATGTCTATTAAATTAAATACCATATATTTATTCCGGTTTGAAATTTAGACTAATAAATCACACAAAGGAAAAATGTCCGCCGATGTAAATCAACACAAGACATTGTAGTCTCTCTCCGGAATCAAACTCGGAATATTACACACGTCCTTATTGTTTCACGACATTTGGTCAACTCCAGCCAAAGTTGTTTATCCCGACTGTTTTAATACTGGGTCTAAATGGCGTCACAAGTCTGTCTAGACACTAGACATCGAGAAGCTATTTTTCTCTCTCTGTTTCCGACTGGATGTAAATAACTGGCTGTCTAATCCGCTTTCATCTGGGGAATTGTCTCGGTACTTCAAAAAGTCTGGCCGACTGTAATCTGGAGAATATTTTCCCCACAACAAAAGTTCTTGCAGACTTACATCCAGACAGAGTGTCTCCAACTTCAAAGGATGGCGCCCGCCTGTAGACTAGTGGCGCGACAGTCTTTTTTCGATCGACAACATATCAAAGAATGACGGCTGCTTGTAGACGCATTAGCGCAACAGTCTTTCATCGATCGACATCTCCAAGAATTTATGCGACACTACCACTACTACAGCTACTACTAATAATAATAATAATGTTACTCTTCCCACTACATTTGCTGTACTTACTACTACTACTACTACTACTACTACTACTACTACTACTACTACTACTACTACTACTACTACTACTACTACTACTACTACTACTATTACTACCACTACAACTACTACTACTAGCTCTACTGTCACTACAAATGCTACTACAACTACTACTACTACTACTACTACTACTACTACTACTACTACTACTACTACTACTTCTACCACTACTACTACTACTACTACTATTACTACTACTACTACTACTACTACTACTACTAATACTACTACTATTGATTAGATTGCAATGAGAACAAAACATCCTGACCTACTTTCAGCACCAGATCTGGGACGTCAATGTGACGTGTGAGACCTTTATGCGAGTGTACGCTGCCAGGTCCCGGGATGAATTCCTACTACAGGCCTTAGACACAACGTCCTACTGCTCCGTCCAGCAACAGCTCCCCAGCCACAAGCAGCCCCTGTCTTGCAGCATGGAGTTTTTCTAGTAAGTCACATGACGTCTCTCATTACTTCAGCAGTAAGTCACATGACGCCTCTCATTACTTCAGCAGTAAATCACATGACGTCTCTTATTACTTCAGTAGTCTTTACGTGTACTGGGAACACATTTTATCGAGTAACGTTTAACGAACGAACTTTAATTAATGAAACTTAGAGAACAATCTTTAAAAGCAAATGTTAACGTTTAAAGAACGTTTAAAGAATTTTAATCTAGGAAATTTAGCGAACGAACTTGAGTAGGTATTTATGTATTCTTGAGTGGGTGCACAACTGTGAGAGTTTGTGTAAATGATGCAAGTATATTCGTGTATGTGGTGTGTGTGTGTTTACGAATTTGCGTGTGTCTGCCTTTCTCATAACATGGTAATATGTATTGTTTATGTTTACAACCAACGAAATTTAGAGAACGAACTTCAACGAATAAACTTTAACGTTCAACGAAAGAGCTTTAACCAACGAATTTTAACGAACGAACGTTATCCAACGAAGTTTAGAGAACGAACTTTAACAAATAAAGTTTAACATTTAACAAACGAAATTTAATAAACGAAATTTACACGAACATTAACGAATAAATTGTAACGAGAGAACGAACTTTCACGGATGAACTTTAATGAACGAACTTTATTTTCAAAAGGTTAAGAATCAGGAATATGGTGCTGGCCCTATATTGTGTAGTTGATGGATGATGTTTTCGGTGTCTGCCCGGCCGCTTTAGCTTCCCACAACATTGTCAGATATCCATGTTAGGCTGGGTCCATCCAGTTTGATGTTTTGTTTTGTTTCGTTGCTTCTTCGTTCTTTCTATTATCTTTGACAAAGATATTTTGATCTTACCTATTCTTACCTTCATCCATCTCTTCTTTTCCTCCAGTTCTCTTTCAGTGTTCCTTGCCTGCTTTCGTTTCTTCTTGTTTCCTTGTTTCTGTCGGTGTCATTTTGTCCTACGTATTTCCCTGGATTTTTGCATCTCCCCCCCCCCCCCCCCTTTTTCTGTTTTATGTCCATTTCAATTGTTTCTTCCTTTATGTTAGTTTTTCTATCATTACTCTTGTTCTTTAATTCTTTCTGTCATGTCAGTGGCATCTTCCTTAACTGATTCACTGCCGAGGGATAATATATTGTCACATGTGATCGTCCATTTGTACAGAAGGACGACATATCACCATACTACGCCATCGTGTTATTTGTTTTACTTCGTTATGTCTTCCGCAATTTCAATTCGTTGTCAACGGAAATTTACATGATAATAGTTGTTTATTTAATTGTGTGCCATGTTTGATCCAAAACTACTTTTCTTTGGCGCAGTGATGTAAAAACGGTCATCTGCTGCCCATAGTACCTTGCGGTGTATGGCAGGGGGAGGGAGGGGGCCTTGAGCCTGAGGAATTAAGGCCGCCTGGCTAGTGCAGTACCCGCAAAGTGTGCATTTTAGAATTTACTTTTCGCCCCCTACAGAAAAAAACTCCACACCTTACCGAGGATCCGTCTCTGCCCGCCGCTCCTCTTTTGGCACTGACTCAGTTAAAAGATAGTCAGTATGTTCCTTTCATTCTTCTCTCCTCATGTGTTCTTTTCCCTCCATGGAGGAAAGGCCTACAGCCATCTCAGTCCAGCTCTCCTGTGTCTCTTCCCTCCATGCCTCTCACATATTACTTATGTTTGTCTTTATTCCTTATGTTCATGTTACTGTTTAGTCTTTTTTATTCATCTTTTGCCCTCTAATCCCCAAATGGAGTACAGGCCCTCAACCTACTCACTTCAAGCCGCCCACCCCCGCCCCTCTCCCTAACTCTAGCTATCCCAGACAGCTCTGTCCATATTATTCTATTATTCTCATATTATCCATTTCTGTTTCTTCATCTCTTCTGTGCGAATCTGTATGTCGTCCTCTACTTATTTTGTCCTGTGGGTTTCAGTCTAAGGTTTTCTAATTATACCATTCTCATGTCATTCTCGCGTCTTGTCCTCACCTCTTGATTCACTGGGTGTAACAAGCTACGTGGAGGGTCCCAAATAGCCCGGTCACAATGTTTCATTAATCTTCTATAGCCCTGGCTGGGATAGGTCTTTACTTGCCAACCCTCCTCCGTTTTCCCTGGACACACTGTCACGCTTCCTTTCGACCTAGGGACCTATTTCCTGCAGTGTTCTTCTGGCTGACGCATAAATAACATGGCAGTCGTCCAAGCAACCTAGAAGTAATTTTATTAACCTAATCAAGAACAGCACAGGAACACATAAAGGCAGTTAAACAGATAGTTCTACACAGACACTACACTAGTAAAGTTTTGACACAGAGCCTCAAGTCGCCACAGTCACAGATCCAGCTTCAGATACTGTCTGATCTGTCCACACACTTCTCACCAAAGATGTATGAATCTCCTTTCTTCTCCAGCAACTGGTTGTAGGGTCAACAGGCTTTTGTAGAATCCAAGCGACTGGTGTGTTGAGGACTTCTGTTCATTGCCATCTGAATTAATTCGGCACCAGGTCTTCACTGACCTAGGAAAGCTTTAGGGTTGCAGATAAGGTGAGGTGTTCGTGGAGGGATAATGGATGGGTGCCTTTTAATGTCTGGTATAAAATGGGTATGCAAGAAAATTAATCTTAGGCTCCTTCCAGACAACAACTGCTCTCAGGTGTATGTTGGTGAAACGACCGGCAATGCACCATTAAGGTAAAATGTCCTTGCCTCAAGACCTGCACCTTGCCTCTGGCTCAGAGTTAAACACACCAAACCTTGAGTTGGCCTCGTCGGACATATTGGCGTTAGCCTAGAAGCACTGGTGATAATGTCCCTTAGAAGACATAGTCACTTCCCATAGAAGAGGACCCTGGAGATGACAAACAAAACCTGAGCGACTGGGCTGACTCATGTATCACACAAATACACTATATTTAATACCTGAATGACTGGGCCTGACCTGTCAGGTAGCCCCTGGATTGGCCACGTCCGGGCTTGAGTATACCTCCAGCTGGACGAAGTCCTGTTGTCTTTTTGCCCACAAGACACACCCTCCACACTCATACCAAGCCTTTATTATGATTGGGCACATTCATTCCCAAGCTTCCCTCTCACTTGCAAACCATGCCTGTCTCACCCGCAAGATCTTGTGGTGTGGTGCGCCTAGTAATCGGTGTGTTTCACCTCATTAACTAATAGTATAGTATTGGGGTTGTATGGCCCGCAGTGTAGTTCCCCACTCCCAGCAAGAATAGGAAAGAAGATACTACCCCTCCCGGCCGCCGCTCTCGACTGAGCTGTCGCCCCAATGTACCGGCCTTGCCCCACAGAACACATAGATTTAGAGGAATGCAGATTCTCGCAATGAGATAAAGAAGTTTATTTATATTCCCGACATCATCCTCTCGAGTAACAGACGAAAGAGATAGTCCTGTGGATAGCCTCTTCTCTGGCTCAAGAAGATAGATCATAAATTGGTGGACCCCACTCCCAAGAATACCATAGCCATCCACTGAGTATATACACCAGAAAGATGACAATATGCCCAATTCAAGCCATAGGAAGAAAGATATCAACAGCTCAACTGACGCCCAGAACAAATGAAATTCTCTTGGGAGATATATTGTTCATAATAACCTTCCCGGCTATGCCATGAACAAGACGCCTAGTTAGCTTGCCAACGGTCAACCAACTCTTCATTGGTTATGATTGGCGTTTCGCCAATTCATCTTCCCCTTCAAGACAAATTCCCTTTATACTTCCAGGTCTGGCGGGACCACCCACAACCCAAGTTTACCTTTCAAAATGTCTCCGTAGTAGGTTGCACCTCTGTCTTAATCTTTACATTAATTTGACATTGGCTCACTAGCAAACGGTAGATGTTTGCACGGCCATCCATTGACCAGTAGCCGCACCACTGTTCATTTGGCGCAAGGCGTTTCATCGGGTTTACCCGATAGGAGAGACATATATCTACTAGCTCCATGTAAAGATTGTGGTATGAAAATACCCCAAAGAACTATCTTTCATATAGATTTGAGGGAACAAGAGAACTGAGAGCTTCCGAAAGCCGTTTCTCCCTGTTTACCCAAAATAAAAGAATGCATAAGGACATGGGCCACTGGCGTTTCGCTACATAGGCCCCCTCTTAAGAAAGTCGAACCCTACGAACTTTCTACTGTCAGTGGTTCTGTTCGAATGACCCCACCCTCACATTCAACCATAGGATGCCGTGATAGGAAATCTGCTCCCACATTCTCCCTTCCGGGGATGTATTCGACCGTGAACTGATACGGTTGTAAGAGCAATGACCATCTCATTAACCTCGCATTCAGTTTCTTAGAAGTTGCCAAGGACGTCAGAGGTTGATGGTCGGATTGTACTTTAAACTGGACTCCATACAGATAAGGTTGAAATTTCTGTACCGCCCACACTAGAGCTAGACATTCCCGTTCGACGGTGGAGTAATTCCGTTCGGCGGGTAACAGTTTTCGACTGGCATATGCCACCGGACACAGCACCGAAGGATTATCTCGCCCTTCCTGCAACAGAGTTGCCCCAATCCCTATGTTACTCGCGTCGGTTCTCAGAACAAACGTTTTCTCCAAATTTAGGAGTTGCAGGACTGGCCTATCCACCAAAGCCTGTTTCAGCTTCTCATAAGCTTCTTCACAGCTCGGGGTCCAGATTATAAGATCTGGTGATCCTTTCTTCAGGGTCTCGGTTAACGGCGCCGCAATTTCGTTGAACTTTGGAATAAATTTCTGGTAAAACCCACACAGAGACAAGAAAGACCTAACATCTTTTTGGATCTAGGACGGGGTGCGAGACGGACCTTCTCAATATTCTTTTCTTCCGGTACCAGTCCCCCTGGGGTAATAGTATGTCCCAGAAATTCCAAGGATTGATATCCAATCATGCATTTGGCTGGACGGGCGGTTAACCCCTCCTCTTTTAATCTTATGAAGATTTGTTCCAAGGATTTCAGGTGATCACTCAGATTGTCAGACGCGATGAGAATATCATCCATAAACGAGACGACAGAGGGATCCCTTAAAGGGTCTAATAACTTTCTCATCATGCGTGTGAACACACTGGGCGCATTGCTCAGCCCAAAAGGCATCACCTTAAATTCGTAATGGCCGCTCGGAGTACTGAAAGCGAGCATAGGCCGAACCTCAGGTTTCACAGGGATCTGATAATATCCCCGGCTTAAATCGATTTTTGAGAAGTACTTTGCCCTATTTAATCTGGCAAACAGTTGATTGGTGTTTGGTAATGGCTCAACTTGGAATGTCGTACAATTGTTTAAATGCCTGTAATCAATACATAAGCGGTGCTCCCCGCTTGGCTTCCTCAACAAGACAACCCCGGCATTATAAGGAGAAGTCGAAGGAGTGATGATGTCATCGTCCAGAAGCTTCTGGATTTCAGTTTCCAGGGCCTTCTCTTTCGAAAAGGGTACTGGATATATTTTCTGGCGAACTGGGTCTTGGGTAGTCAGAGTCATATCAAACTCGACCAACCCTGTCCGCCCTGGCCGATCGGTAAGAATCTGCTGATAGGACTCTAACAAACGGATGACACGGTCTGTTTCTTCAGCCGACAGATCAGGATTTATATGTACATCCCTATAGGTTTCCCCAGGGTGTAATGGATACCCCCTATCCGTTTCTTCGCCCGATTCAGTTTCCATCGCGACCGCCATAGTCATGAGTGTGAGAGAAGTACCATCAGATCGTTCTTCATACTTTTTGAGAAGGTTAATGTGGAAGATTTTGGATTTCCCCCTGATCCGGATGGCATAGTTGGTGCGGGACACAACCCTTTCCACCGGGAAAGGCCCCTGCCAACCAATCTCGAGTTTATTGGAACCTACTGGAAGTAACAACAGAACCCGATCCCCCACCTTAAGAGACCTATCTTTCGTCCTTCTATTGTAGTAGGCCGCGTGTCTCTTTCTGGCCGCCCTCAGATTCTGAGCTGCCAAAGCCCAACCCGTCTGGAGTTTTTTCTTTAACTCTTCGACGTATTTATAAGAGGATACAACTTCTTCGGAAGTTTCTTCCTCTGTCCAACATCTCAATAAGGCTTCTAAGGGACCCTTGATTGGCCTCCCGAATAGTAGAGTGGCTGGTGGCAACCCAGTCGACCCATGGGGAACCTCCCGATAGGCGAACAAGGCGGCTGAGATATACTCATCCCATCTGTCTGGTTTCTCTTGAGCCAGCTTCCGAAGCATGGTCATCAAGGTACCATTAAACCTCTCTACTTGCCCATTAGACTGAGGGTGGTACGGGCTTGTGTGAATGTGGTTAGTCTGGAAGATACGAAAGACTTCTTCCATCAGCTTACCACAGAACTGAGACCCATTGTCCGTTAGGATCTGGTTGGGAAATCCCAACCTAGTAAAGGTCTCCATCAGTGCATCAGCCACTCGCTTAGAGTCGATTGTGGCCAACGGTATCGCCTCGCCCCACATGGAACAGCAATCCACCATCGTGAGAATGTACTTATTCCTCTTCCTAGTCCGAGGAAGAGGACCAACAAGATCGATGGCAACTCTCTCGAAAGGAGAGTTCATAATGGGCATGTCTCCCAGAACTACCGGAGCTGTCCAGTGTTTTGGTGCCACACGCTGGCACTCTGGGCACGACTTGACGTACCTACGCGCGTCTCCAGTCATCCCTGGCCAGTAGTAATGGCAGGAAATGCGCTGGAGAGTTGCCCCGACACCCATATGTCCACTGAATGAAATGGTGTGTCCCATATGAAGAAGCTGTTCCCGATAAGCCTTAGGAACTACCAGCTGTCCATGCTGGCGATCCTCCACTCCGGCTCTCCGGTACAGTAACCGATTCTTCATATAATACTGACCCCGTCTTGGTGGGTCAGAACTTTTTGGCAACTGGTTAAAGCAAGGTTGCAAAGTAGCATCCTGGCTTTGAGCAGCTCGTAACTCCCCAGGTAAGGGATTCACGATCAAGGCCGGCGTCTGCTCCTCCTCCGATTGAGATCTGGTTTGCATTGCCCCTACGTACATGGGTTCGGTTGGAATCCCTAGAAAGACGTAGCGACAACCCAAGATCATTGGGAAGATTGGATCTAGCAGAACGGCTGCCTGTATAGTGCCGGTAACATATTTTGATTTGATGTCTACCTTCGCAATTGGAAGAGACATCGCTACCGCACTCTTTGTCGCCGTTTGAATCTCAATAGATTCCCCGGTTAGCTGCTCCGGGCTCACTAAGTGTGATGAAATTACCGCCTCAAACTGCAGACCGGTGTCGTAGAGACACTCAACTGGTTGACCGTTCACAAGTACCGTTTCTACTACTGGTGGTTTTTCTAAATCTTTGTTCCCGAGATCCCTCCCTTCTACCTCCTTGTGAGACCCTTCCCCGGTTTCTACAAGACAAGCAGCATAGTGAGAGTCTTTCTGTTTACGCCGGCAATCAACCGTATTGTGTGTGGGAGATTTGCAATAGGCGCACCACTTTTCACTCCACTTTCTTTTAGGAGATCCAGGTGGACTCTTACCAGAGGGTTTCTTAATAGGAACTTTCTCGAAAGGATCCTCCTTCTTGGTGTGAGCTGTTTTATGGTTCTTCTTCTTTCCAGACTTATATACATATATATACGCACACACACACACACACACACACACACACACACACACACACACACACACACACACACACACAAATGTTGGATGTCCTTTGTTCCATTGTATGTATTCTCTCCTGACATATATCTATACAAATGTTGGATGTCCTTTGTTCCATTGTATGTATTCTCTCCTGACATATATCTATACAAATGTTGGATGTCCTTTGTTCCATTGTATGTATTCTCTCCTGACATATATCTATACAAATGTTGGATGTCCTTGGCAGGGCGTAGCCACCAACCCGAGGTTGATTTTGCAGCCTAGTGTACGTTCAGCAGTTTGCCATTGCTTTTTTGAAGGAGACGTTAACGTTGAAGTGCAGCTTAATGTCGGTGTGGAGTTGAACCCTTACCTCGCTATAAGAGCACCGGAAGTTTAAGAACAAGCGTGTTTAAACTTTCAAGCACGTCGACGTCGTACATCTATCTACATTAATGTAACAACATTACATCCCTTCTTCTCTTCGTCACCCTACACGAATGTAATGGCGTATCTATCTACATTATTGTAACAAACACGACATCCCTTCTTTCTGTTCATCACCCAACATGATAGTAACGGATTATCTATCTACATTAATGTAACAACATTACATCCCTTCTTCTCTTCGTCACCCTACACGAATGTAATGGCGTATCTGTCTACATTATTGTAACAAACACAACATCCCTTCTTTCTGTTCATCACCCAACATGATAGTAACGGATTATCTATCTACATTAATGTAACAACATTACATCCCTTCTTCTCTTCGTCACCCTACACGAAAGTAATGGCGTATCTGTCTACATTATTGTAACAAACACGACATCCCTTCTTTTTCTTCATCACCCTGCATGAAAGCAACGTATTATCTATCTCAATTAATGTAAGAAACAGCACATATTTTCTTCCTGTTCATCACCCTACATGAAAGTAACGGATTATCTATTCACATTATTCTACCAAACAGGACATCTATTCTTTCTGTCCATCACTCTATATGACAGTAATGGAGTATCTCTCTACATTAATGTAGCAAACATGACATCCCGTCTTTCTTTTCATCACCATATATGAAAGTAACTAATCCTCTGGAACCCCTTCCCCCAACCTCTTATTTCCCCCTTAAACTCAACAGTTTACCTGTAATACACACCTGTAATGTGACAGGCCTGTGGCGTGAATATGATGACGACGTGTTGACAGGATGTAGCTCCTTCACAGACCAGGTTCACACAGTCACAATGACGACCAGGTACAGGAATATCTTCTGTGCTATCTGCAACAAGGTAGTCTTTTTATTATTATTATTATTATTATTATTATTATTATTATTATTATTATTATTATTATTATTATTACTATTATTATTATTATTATTACTATTATTAATACCCACCTCTTCCTCTCCCTCCTTCTCCTCCCCTGCTACTTATTCTCCTTCGTTTGCTGCCTCTGCTACTACTACAACTACTACTACTACTACTACTACTACTACTACTACTACTGCTACTACTACTACTACTACTACTACTACTACTACTACTACTACTACTACTACTACTATTACTGCTGCTGCTGCTACTACTACTACTAATGCTGCTGCTGCTACTACTACTACTACTACTACTACTACTACTACTACTGCAACTACTACCACTACTACTACTACTACTACTACTACTACTACTACTACTACTACTACTACTACTACTACTTCTACTTCTACTACTATTACTACTGCTGCTGCTGCTGCTGCTACTACTACTACTACTACTACTACTACTACTACTACTACTACTACTACTACTACTACTACTACTACTGCTGCTAATTCTTCTTCTTCTTCTTCTTCTTCTTCTTCTTCTTCTTCTTCTTCTTCTTCTTCTTCTTCTTCTTCTTCTTCTTCTTCTTCTTCTTCTTCTTCTTCTTCTTCTTCTTCTCTATCACAATGTTCTTAATGATAAGTGCGTGATATGGTCGTTGTCTAGGTAACGATGCTCCTGGTATGTCACTATGGAGTGTCAATTGAGCTATCTAACTGTCTCACAATATAACTCACCCCCGCAGTGCACATTCACCAGTCAGTGAACAAGATTGAGTTGGCGCACATAATCTTTTAATGCAGACTGAACACGGACACACGGAACATATTTATATATCCAGAAACCAATATAATCCACAGAATATATATATATATCCTCCTCACAATTTAACACGTACACATCACTGCCTTCTCAAGGCCTGCTTCATCTCAAATCCATAAGACAGTTAATCCAGCTACTATCCACCGCTGGACCTCACACAATACACCCGCACACTGGGTCTAGCCTCCACTAACTATTCAACCCACTCTGGGTTCAGGCCTCCATTAACTATCCAACCCCCACTGGGTTTTAGGCCTGCATTTTACAACTGGGAAAACAACACAACAAACGATCTGCCCCGCAGTCAGTCTAAGCTCCCACTTATTAGCCCACCGATCCGCTCGGCGCCAAAACATCAACTGTCCAGAAGTCCCCTGACTTCACACAAAACTAAACTGTCCTTCACCCCATCCCCCCTTGGGATCTCCTCACACCCGCGCCATTATTTTTCATGGCTGGTTGTTTTTCTAGTAGTCTCGCTACAAAGGTCACTCACCTCAATGTCAATGACCCAGGCATATGTCATTATCCCCCCTCTTAAAAGAAAACTTAGTTTTCAAACGTTGGGAGAATAATACTTATGAACTATGTGACCCAGACATATTGCCTGGGTAGCCCTAAGTATGGCCCCATGTCACTCTAGCTACCACACGAAATAATACATCGAATGTTCATAGTACAATCCCATATTCCCCACACATCAATACCAACAACTTTCCATCTTGTGTACCAATACATGACTAGTATCTCACATAATAATAATAATAAACATATCATAGGGAACATAATATCTGTGTACCTGCAAGTCTATTAACATCCTCAAGAAGACACAACCTATTTGTGTCCCGACCCTGTATCAGGTGGTTCTTTTCTTGCATCAAACCTCCATCTATTTCTGTCGATGATGTATCTACCTTTCTTGTACCCATTCCTCATGGTGCCCATATATTTACAACATCTGTATGCTATCCCTAACCCTGGGTCAGTGATGTCGCGAACCCTCTTTTGGCCTGACTCAACTCTCCTATCTGCATATTGCACCGTTACACTAGAGTCTCTGTTTAGTCTGAACTCTTTATTCAATCTTGGCCCATATCCCTGGCACCTTGCTCTCTGCTGCATACGCCTTATACCTGTGTGCCCTGCACATGCACTATCCTGAGCTGATTTAGTATCTCGGTCACTACGTGCTAAGGGTACTACTCCTTGCCCACGTGCAGTTCCGCCATCTGAAAATCGGCGAGTGAGAACATTGTTCTTCCTCTCGAAGCACCATCTACCCTTCTTTGACTGCCTATTTTCTACTCTACTACACCCTTGGAAACATTTGTCCAGAGTAGTATCTTGTCTCTGGGATTCCCTTCTCACCTGCTCAACTGTACTACCCTTTTTCTCAGTCCCTATGTCTACTTTAAGTGCCTCTTCTACTTCAGCTATACTCTCTAATTTAGGTTTTCTTTTGGTAACTACCTCGTTACTGCTTAAACTATGTTTCTGGATCCCAATAAGCTACTTCCTCTTCTGTACAATCTTTTACTTCTGGCACATATCCGATGATCAGATCCGCCACTGGTGAGTCTAGCACACACGCTGTCACTCTTCTTGTGATGTATGGTGTTTTCACTGTTATTACGGCTAATGGGTAGAATTCTACTGTCCCGTTGAATGTTATGCATCTAATCTTTTTCCCTGTGTAATCCGAGGGATGTATTAAGCTTTTCCTCACTCCGATAGACGTACATCCGGAATCGCTAATTGTTAACGCTGGCCTATCATTAACGACTCCATGGTGCAGCTTCAGACTTCCTCCTTCATGCACTGCTGATCCTGCTTTCACTGTGTGACCACATATTAAGACCGGCTGACCGTCTTTTTCAAATAGAGGTTTGCATCCACTACAATTCTCGTTGTTAAGCGTCTCAATTACTTGCGCTGCATTAGAGTGCTCTGTTTTTCCCATCGTACACTCATAGCTAACGTGCCCTGTCCCGCCACATTTGAAGCAGATAATGTCCTTCTTCCTATTATTTGTTGGCCTACTGGCTGGTTGCACGTCACACTGTGTTGCCTTGTGTCTCCAGCTCCCACAATTCCAACATCCGGCATAACTATTTGGACGTCTCTGGAAATTCCCCCTTTTGTATGGGTAACGTCCTACTCTACCAACATGGTTGCCACGGAAACCATTATCTTGAGGTTCTTGCTGCTCACCTTTCTGTGCTGAATCCACACTTTTCGATCTTGGTCTAATAACTGGATTCTGGTCCTGTTTTGTATACGCTGCAAGACTATTTCCTCACTCATTTGTCTACCAATAGGACTATTTGGATGTGCAGTCATGTAATTTTGCCCTAACTGAGACATTGTGTCTATGTCCTTTGGCTTACGTTCCTCAAAGAAAGCCACTAAGTTTGTATTACATGATGATAAAACCTTGTCTCTTAACACTAAATCCACTAAATTATTAAAATCTTTTCCAACCTCTGCCAGCTCCATCCATTTATTGAATGTGTTCTTTACTGTATTAACAAAATCTGTGAAATCTTGATTTGTCTCTGGCCCTAATTGTCTAAACTTTGTTCTATATCCACACAGCTATCTGATTCCCTTGCCGAAGCCTGACAAAGACCACACAAAAAATTCAGGGATATCGAATTATAACCATGAAGAATACTAATAGGCAAGCTGCTGGAGAAGGTAATTGCCAGGAAAATATCAAGCCAACTAGAGAGGCAAGGTGTTTTCCCACCCTACCCTGGGTGGGTACCGTCCTAAAAAGAGAAACCTGGACCAATGCAGCAGTCTTTGCCCAGGATGTCTATGAAGGTTTCCTCTCAGGCACTGAAACCGTTGCTGCAGCGATTGATCTTGAGGACGCATACAACAGAGTACCACTGGATTTTTTAATGTTTCAGCTTCTCGAACTAAACGTAAGTCCATTCCTCCTTAGTTGGATCGCTGCAGCCCTCTTCCAACGGAAAGTAGTTTTTAGATGTGGCAGTTGGACTTCGGAACCAACAACAATATATCCTGGCCTACCACAGGGATCACCATTATCTCCGGTACTGTTCAACGCCTACACAGTGAGAATCACCAGTGAGCAGATCACTGGACCTGGCAGGACATTGTCATATGCCGATGATGTTTTAGTGTATCGTCAGGGTAAGGATAGAGAGGAGGTTGCTGTGGAACTACAAACCGAACTCAATCGCATAAGTACTTGGTGTGATGAAGCTGGGGCAATGGTCAACCCAACAAAGGCAACAGTGACTTGGTTCTCGTTGAATAATCATATTGTCAACACTCCAACACCAACTGTAATGCTGTGTTCAGAGACGGTGGAAAGAACGCAGGCAATGAATTACCTGGGGATACGGTTTGATCGAAGCCTTGCTTATAATGTGCACATAGACCAGGTGATAACAAAGGCCAAGCGGGGTTTGGCAGCGATGCGGGTGATGGCGGCAGCAAACTGTGAGCAGCGCCATCTATGTCTTCTGTACGAGGGGCTGGTCATGTCTGTTTTGGAGTATGCAATGGCAATCCTGACTCTCAGCCATAAGCAGATAGAAAGGATGGAAAGGATACAGAATGAAGCTATGCGCATTATTCTTGGATGTACAAGAGATACAGCATGCAGGGCGATGCGCTACCTTCTTGATTTTCCAACCATTGAAGAGAGAATACAAGGTTGCAGGGCACGCGCCTACCTCAGAATTAACGCAAACACACAACATCCACTGCATAGTGAAATTAGGAAGGTGAAGGGCAGCAGGTTAAAAAGAGGACGGTCGTGGATGGGTCAAGCCGAAGACATTCTTCAACAGGTGTGTTCACTTGAGGACTTAGAACCTGGCGAGGAGTGGGTGCAAGTGCCAACAGACTTCTGCACATCCTTTTCAGTTTGCATCCAACTAGATAGAAAATGCAGACAAGAAAATCCGGCTGCTGTTGAGGCTGAAGTACAAGCGTTGATTTTCGAGAATTCGCTAGACGGTGACGCGGTCATCTACACAGATGGGTCGGTCGTCCGACATGTGAGAAGCTCATGGGCCTTTACAGCTCGGGCCGGAGGGAGAATTGTGAAGGAGGACTCTGGTGCTTTCACTGAAACCACAAGTAGCCTGACCATGGAAGTCATGGCAGTAAGTAAAGCAATAACATGGCTCGAGACACAGACATTCACTAGGGCTTGTTTCCTTAGCGACTCAATGAACATGATCAAGCGGATAGAGGAGGGGTCGATCCGAAGAGAATGGTTGCTGCCTCTGGAGCGGTCTCGACTGGCAAAGATTAGTTTCATCTTCGTGCCAGGGCATGCGGGAGTACAAGGAAATGAGCGGGCTGACAAGCTCGCAGGTGAGGCTACTGTGGAGGGTGGACGCGCCATGGACCAGGCCGACATTCTGAATGCTCTACGAGAAGTAAGACTTTTGCGAGAACCAAGTGATGACTGTGAATCTACAACAATGGCCAGACTGCGAGAGCAGCAAATTAAAAGAGGGGTGGCCAAACAAGAACACTACGCAGGAAGCCAAAGAAGATTGATAAACCAACACAGAACTGGCGTCGTTAGCCGCTACACGTTGCGGGATTTGCTGAGGAGGGGATCCGAGCACTTATGGACTGAATGGTTCGATGTGCAATTAGGATGATCTGTCGACTAACTAACTAACTAACTAGCTCCGTTAGTTGGAATTTTGTAAGCAAGCGTTGACGTAAGATAGTGTAATTATTTCTTTCTTTAAAAGGTAAATTAAACATGGTATCTAGAGCCTTCCCCGTCAAAAACTTGCCGAGCCTCATGGCATACTCCCCTTCTGGAATGCCTAATGTTTTCGCTGATGCTGCGAATCTCCCAATATAAGATTCAAGATGGTCCTGGTCTGAAAAATATGGCAGTTTTAATCTCTGTGAGGAATGGGAAGGTCTTCTGCCTTCTTCAATTTGACTCTTCGATGATAGTTCTAATGTTTTTTTAGCTCAATTTCTGTTTCCATCTGACACTTGAGCTTCTCTTTCTCAATTTCCACCGCATTTGTGTGTTTTAACTTTTCAAGTTTCATTTGTTTCTCTTCCTGTAGACGTTTGTTTTCCATTTCAATCTGTCTTTGTTCTCTCTCATCTTGTCTTTGATCTCTTTCCAATTGATTATATTCTTTCATTTTTGCTTCTGCAAACTCCTGCAACTCTTTGCCTTTCAGGCCTACCCATTCACCTGCTACAATATATTACATTAAAGTAGGCATCTTGTGCTTGTGGACACGTTGCTGTCTGTCAGCCAACTATAAATGTAAAGACCCTGCTTCTATTCTTTGTAACCCTTCCCTAAGTACACCACCACTAAGATTGTACGTAAATTCGTAGTACTAATAATATCACTCTGTACTCACACAGTCACTCTATAATCACTAGGTAGTGAGGGGGAAATATTACCTATGCTCCCTCGTATATATCCCAAATAGCTATAGACAATTTCTGAAAACATTGTTAAACATACATATAAATACACATACAAACGAATGAATGCTAACAATAAGTGTGGTCTATAAAACGTTAGACGCACAAGCCAAGTACACGGAGACGGTGATCACAAAGAAATAAACTACAGTAACACCCACAAGCTTGTGTGAAACGGCCACAGTGCGCGTAATAATATATATGTAAACTGACACAGACCACTAGACAGTAGATATGACGAAAGATCACAATAATACCTGTATCCGAAAAACCAAATGTCATATGTAAATATAACGAAAAGAAAGAAAATATATATCCTAAAAGTATACACAGATCTGACGTTAGACACAAAAAGGCACGGTATATTATCCAGGACCGACACTGCGTCACTGCAGAACCAAACAAACCGACCTTTACTTCCCAGAAAATATATGGTGCACGTAAGAAAATAAATTTTTGCCTCTGTCTCCCGACCTTCGCGAAACAACACAAAAATACCCTACTCCTGACAAACACCGGACCACATACAAGTAATTCCGTAACACCCGACAACAATATATAAGACGATGGGAGCAAACAAAGTGTCCACATGGCTGGTCGACAATACTGTACTTATTACCCAGTCGCAAAACTTCTTAATTTGTTAGAAATAGTTTCCAATACTATCCTGGAAATGTCTGTTAGTTAAAGTTAATTTTCCGAAATGTCTACGCCATGTTGTTACTTTCCCTGGACGTGGGGACAAAAAAGTAGTAATCCAAACGTCTTGGCTCAACCCAGTCCGTAACGTGTGTGTACCTTGGTTGCGGAGATGGCCAGTTGTTGTATCATATATGTTATTGATACACGTTTAACGACAAGGTTCAACCAAAAATATTGCAGCAAATGTCCAGCGCTTTAAACTTGTATATATAAATCCTTATTGGCAAAGAAATGCGACCACTCCCACGGAGAAGGCACGTAATTATTCGTTGTAGAATTGTTTTCTCATGACAGAGTAATGATAACAAAGGGATTCAACATCAAGACGAACATAAAGTCTGGTTTTCGTTCAAAACAACTTGATTGTTCATTCACGATTCACCTCCACGACATATGAGTCATCTTGTCACAATAGGCCGTGGAAATTTCCTCAGTAACCTCTTACTGTTAAACAGCCTTGCCTCTCAAGGTCAACCTAATTTCTCTTTATCACCACTACTACGCATTGACACTGGCCGCGAACAAAGTAATGTCCGGAAATTTTCCGTTATCCACAAAGACACCTGTCCTGCCCCAACACGGCTGTGGTAGGGGTACTGTCACTACCCCCGTCAGTCACCCCTCTGGCGAAACCGCAACTATAAAATTCTGTGTATTCTAAACATCCATGTACATCTCCCCTTCCCGAGAGTTCACTGTTCTCAGTACTTTACCTGTACTGTCTATTAGCGCCCCGCCTCTTCTGTTTACGTGTGCTGACTGTCCGGTATCCAATTAATCTGTAGTGACCTTCTCGCGAACTGTCTGTTATTGTTGGTGTTCAATCCTGTCTTCGTCACACCCACACACACCTGTCAGGATTCGTCCAGCTAGTATCTTAGCGCTGACTTTTATGTGCCGCTGTTTTCTCAACGCGCGCTGACAGTTTTTCCCGACCTGACGTCTACTTTTGGCGGCCTTTCGTGCCCCTGTCCTTACACACACACGCACGATATTCTCGCCACCTTCTGGATTAACCCTGGTTTTCCGTTAACTGTCTGCTAGCTTGGGTGTTTATTCCTTGTGCCATAATTGTCGTTGTAATTGGGCATACGATAATGTCTCTGATCTTAATATCCTCTCTAATCGACGAGTTCACAGATAAAAAGAATGACAACAATGTCCATATTGTTCTTGACCGGACTAGCCTCCTAGATAATATCACAATGTTCTTAATGATACGTGCGTGATATGGTCGTTCTCTAGGTAACGATGCCCCTGGTATGTCACTATGGAGGGTCAATTGAGCTAACTGTCTCACAATATAACTCACCCCCGCAGTGCACATTCACCAGTCAGTGAACAAGATTGAGTTGGCGCACATAATCTTTTAATGCAGACTGAACACGGACACACGGAACATATTTATATATCCAGAAACCAATATAATCCACATAATATATATATATCCTCCTCACAATTTAACACGTACACATCACTGCCTTCGCAAGGCCTGCTTCATCTTAAATCCATAAGACAGTTAATCCAGCTACTATCCACCGACGGACCTCACACAATACACCCGCACACTGGGTCTAGCTTCCACTAACTATTCAACCCACTCTCGGTTCAGGCCTCCATCAACTATCCAACCCCCACTGGGTTTTACGCCTGCATTTTACAACTGGGAGAACAGCACAACAAACGATCTGCCCCACAGTCAGTCTAAGCTCCCACTTATTAGCCCACCGATCCGCTCGGTGCCAAAACATCAACTGTCCAGAAGTAGACTGGCTTCACACAAAACTAAACTGTCCTTCACCCCATCCCCCCTAGGGGTCTGCTCACACCCGCACCATTATTTTTCATGGCTGGTTGTTTTTCTCGTAGTCTCGCTACAAAGGTCACTCACCTCAATGTCAATGACCCAGGCATATGTCATTCTCCTTCTTCTTTTTCTTCTTCTTCTTCTTCTTCTTCTTCTTCTTCTTCTTCTTCTTCTTCTTCTTCTTCTTCTTCTTCTTCTTCTTCTTCTTCTTCTTCTTCTTCTTCTTCTTCTTCTTCTTCTTCTTCTTCTTTACAACAACATCAAAAACTACTACTACAATTACACCATCCATTGTTACAACTAAATCAACTATTACCACTACTATAACAATAACTACTACTTATAATAATAATAATAATAATAATAATAATAATAATAATAATAATAACATAAATTGTCTTGATGTTTCAGGGTAATTAATTCTATGTCTTTACATGTATTTACTTTCTAATTTTCGTTTCTCTTGTTATCTGCTACTTTCAAAACTGTATTTCCCGTGTCCACAGAAAGATTACCCAGTGTTCAGTAACTGTCCGGAAACATCCCGAGCACCACAAGTGATACCGAGTGATGTCCCACCATATTCCATACTGTTCAACCTACGGGACAGATCGCCTGCTACAGATGACAGCTGGCGAGGGGAAGCTTGTAACACCACACAGTGGGCCAACCCTGACGTATGTGATTGTATGTCTTCTAGCAAGTTCCTAAAGTCGGATTGTTTAGGTTGAACTCACGTTTGGTTTGCCAATCCAATCCAATACTTTAAGAAAGATTATCGGGCCTCTTTCTATTGTCTGTCTACCGAACTACTAAAGTTGGAATCTTTATGGCGTGTCCTTCCAGCCTCCGCTGTTTTTTTTTTTTTATTTTTCCCATTTATTGAAGACACTGTTTTAAGATCTCAGCTTCTGGGCAAACCATTTTTCCCCCCCTGTTAGTCAGGACTTGGTCAGATATGACTGAGCTACCGTATGGGAGTAGACGGTACTATCTGCTTTCTGTTAGCGCCCAATGTTGGGCGGCGCTGACCAAACCAGACACTACACTGTGCCAACGGCTTCGGGCAGGGAAGCGCAATTGGGAGGGCATAAAATGGACAGTCTGTGACCAGGCCCCTTTAGTTACCTTTCAGGACATGCTAGAAAATCTTCAGTATTCTTTACTCCCCCTTTCCATCCATCATATGCCATGCCAATAAGCATGGGCTGTCATGTTTTGCCAGCTCATTCGATCACCAAAGTCGTGGATCAGCTCCGTGTTCCTGTCTCGACCATGCCACGTAGCCAAGCCATCCAGATATTTAATTCTCGGTCTTCCCCTTGGTCTCTTCCCCTTCGATCTTACCAAGTCATTTCTTCTCAAAACATGCCTAAAAACTGTTGACTGTCTAAATCTAATGACTATAATCAGTTTACAATCTTCATTTGTTTCTTGAAGGACTTGTTCATTGGTTTTTCTGTATGTCCATGGTATTCTTTGTATTTTCCTCAGAAACTACATTTCCATAGCCATCAGATGTTTTTCAGCTTGACTGCTCATTGTCCACGCTTTACATCCATACATAAGTACAGGTTCTATGTAGCACTTCAACACTCGTTTTCTCGTGTCAATTGATATCTTTTTATTGGTCAGTATGTGTTTCATCTTGCAAAAGGCTACCTTCGCAATGGCAATTCTTGTTCTAATCTTTTCAAGGTATCTCCCGTAAGATATTATGACTGTTCCGAGATAACTGTATCGATTCACTAGCTTAAGAATATGCCTATTTACTCGTATATAACATTGTGGTATTTCCTTCTTTCAAGTGACGACCATAATCTGTGACTTCTTACTATTCAGTTCTAACCGTAGTTGTTCACTGTGTGCAACAACCTCATCTACTAAACGTTGCAGGTCCTGTTCATTGTCTGCAATCAAGACTGTATCATCTGCATATCTAATGTTATTGATCTATCGTCCCCCAATGTTGATTCCTTCCATATTTTCTATATTTCTGAAAATAGTTTCACTGTACAGGGAAAAATGATCTGGCGACATAACACATCCCTGTCTCACACCTCTTTTAATAGGCTGATATTGACCTACATCATTATCAGTTCTGATGGCAGCTTGTTGTTTCCATTATCAATTATGTTTTTACAAGTCTAAGGTCTTTTCAATCAATTTGTAGATCGTCAAGCATCCTTATCATGTCGACATTTTTCACTTTATCGAAAGCCTTTGTATTGTCAATAAAGCAAAGATATAGATCTGTGTTTACCTCTATAGAACGTTCAATTACTGTTCTCAGTGTATACGCAGCATTTATTGTACCCTTGCCTTTTACAAACCCCCTTTGTTCTTCTCCCGTTTCAGGTTGTATTTTTTCCCCCAACTCTTTGCATGATAATTCTCAGCAAAATCTTCGTGATGTGGCTCATTATACTAATTGTTTGATGTTGGTCATATTCCAAGGCTCTTGATGTCTTCGGGATTGCAATAAATATAGAATTACATAATTCAGGAGGTATATCTCCAGTAACGTATATTGCGTTCAGCAGTCTGATGACTTGATCTATTCCGTATTCTTCTAAGGAATGATCGTTTCTATTGTGATGTTATCTGTATCCGGGGTCTTGCTAGTATTCATATGGTTAAGAGCATTCTGAACTTCCATCTTCAAATTTGATAGTCCTTCATTATTCAGTTATCAGTTATAAGTTATCAGTTGAGGCATCTTCATTGCACTCCGGACAGGTCCATAGGTGCTCAGATCCTCTCCCCAGCATATGCATCAGCCTTCGGTGGCTAATAGTGCCATTTCTGTGTTGGTTAACGAAGCACCTCGTTTTCCAGATGTACCTCTCGTGTCTGGCCGTGTTAATTCTTACTCCCAAGTCGTTCATCCTGGACAGCGATGTGGATTCGCTGACGTCAAAGTCTTCTGCTCTCGACATGTCTTTAAGGACGTTAATAACGTCGGCACGATCCATGGGCTGGCCATCTGCAGGGGGTGCAGAGCCAGCCAGTTTATCAGCTCGTTCATTTCCCTCGACTCCCGCATGTCCCGGGACAAAGATGAAGGTGACTTTACGGACAACAGACTTCCTCAGCGACTCAGTCCACTGTCTACGTACAGATCCAGCTTCGACCTTCCGAATCATGCTCATTGAATCACTTAGTACATACACGTTGGTATAATGCTGTGATTCTAGCCATAGGAAAGCCTGTGTTACTGCCATCACCTCCATCGTCATGCTGCTCGTGGGCATAGTGTGGGCACCACTGGATTCTTGGAACGGTTCGGCCCGCTGAACGGGCTGTAAATGCCCATGCACTTCTCAGCTTCTTTACAACAGATCCATCTGTATAGATGAGCACTTCGGGGTTGTCTGCGTGTTCATTGATGAGCGCGTTGACCTCTGCATTGACAGTGACAGGGTTCTGTTCTCTGCACCGTCTGTCAAGTGTGATAATGCAGGAGAAGGTGCACTTAAAAGCTGGAGGCACAGGCACCCATTCCTTGCCGGGGTTGATACTGGTAGGACTGCAGACCTGTCTGATGATATCTTCCGCCCGACCCATCCATGATTTGCCCCTCTTTAGCCTGTTGCCCTTTTCTCTGAATATATCTTCATGCAGAGGGTGCTGCTCATCCGCACTTATTTTAAAGTATGCACGAGCTCTCCAGATCATGATCCTGTGGTTCATTGTCGGGAAGTCAAGGAGGTATCTCATCGCTACACAGCTGGTGTCTCTCGTGCAGCCCAAAATGATGCGCATGGCTTCGTTTTGTACCTTTTCAAGTCTTCCAATCTGTGTAGGGCTGACAGTAAGGATGGCCAGGGCATACTCGATGGGTGAAAGCACCAGTCCTTGGAACAGAAGTATTAGCAGTCTTTGCTCGATATTGGTAGTCGCCATGACTCTCATTGCTGACAAACCTTTTCGAGCTTTCGTTATGACATAATCGACATGATCTCTGAAAGACAGGCTACGATCAAGCCTCACGCCAAGATATGTCATCGACTGGGTTCTACTCAAAATGCTCCCATCCATTCTCACTGCTGGCAGGTCTGTGTTCACAATATGTTTGTTTAGGGAGAACCATGTAACCGATGCCTTTGCAGAGTTTACAATGGCACTGGCATCCGCACACCATGAGGAAATTCGATCTAGTTCGTCCTGCATATCATTGGCAACCGCCTGTCTATCTCGACCCTGTCGATACACGAGAGCCCTACCCCTCCCGTCCAACTGTTGTTCAGTGATCGGCACCGTGTACACGTTGAATAGTACTGGTGACAGTGGTGAATCCTGCGGCAATCCTGGACATATCGTTGTCGGCTCAGAAGACCAACTCCCACATCTTAGCACAACCTACCTTTGGAGCAGGACTGCGGCTATCCATAGTACTATGGTGAGGGGACAATTTCAGTCTGAGGAGGGCTTGCATCAAATGCTCGAAGGATACTTTATTGTATGCGTCCTCTAAGTCTATGACAGCCGCACACATCTCTTCTCTGACCTGAAATCCTTCGTAAACATCTTGACCAAAGACCACCGCATTCAACCATGCCTCTTTGTTACGTCTGTATCCTCCAAGTGTGGGCGGGAAGCAGCCGAGTTGTTCCAAGTCACAAGCAAGTCTGTGTGCTACAATTTTCTCCAGTAGCTTGCCAGCAGTGTTCTGCATCGTAATGATTCTGTAGCCGCTTATCTTGGAATGGTCTTTGTTCGGTTTTGGCAGCGGCAGCAAGTAGCTGTGTAGCCATTCCTATTTGATTTGACACCTCTGGATACTGGTGTTGAATTCTCTGGCCAGTTCTTCCATGTCATCATCTGACATCACCAGTAGGTTACGATATCGGATGCCGTCTGGGCCTGGGGCGGTGTTAGGTGATTTCTTGAGCGTCGCACATATTGTCTCAGCTGTGATTATGTATTCTTCGTCTGTCCCGACCCCATCGCACAACTGAGAGAGTGTCGTTGTGGGCTCGTCTTTCTGGTCAGTCAGCTCTATATAGCGTGCAAGAAGGACCTTACCTTTATCCGCATCCGACTTTTTCCATGTGAGGTCAGTGCCTTGAAAGTCTGGAATACCCCTACGTTTTGCAGCACCGTTCATGCTCTTATGTAGGCGCCAGAATGTCGTAAGAGATCGCTCGGAGCACACCTTCCTGCAGAACTCGTCCCATTTCTCGGTCTTGGCCTGTTTGGCGCAGGATTTGAATAAAGTCATCGTCCTATGGACCTCAGTCTTCGCCAACTCACCCTGTGGCATGTTAGCCTTTCTGGCTTTTTGCCAGTCTTTGACGGCCTGCCTCTTTCCCAGCCATGCCTTCTCGACCTCTCCATTCCACCATGGTGATTGCAACCATCTTTCTTGTCTCCTGCGGGAGGAAGTTAGTTTTCTTCTTCTGATCTTGCGTATGGCGTCTTGACCAGTGTTGTCATACGGGAAGGCATTTGTCTTGTTTCCTTGAGGCACCTTGGTGCGATGGTGGGCGACGTCAGGGCCAAGTCAATGACGCTGTCAGAATCACTTGGTCGAGTGGCCATCCTAGTGACCTTCCCATCATTCAGACAGACTAGGGCAGCAGATGCCAGGGCGTCCTCCAGATCTTCTCCCTGTCTATTAGTGATGCTATTCCCCCATTGACTACCTCTGGTATTGAAGTCCCCACAGTAGACGATATGTCTTTCATCCATATGGAACAAACTCTGCCATTGTTGAACGTAGACCTTCCCATTACGCACATAAACGTTCACGATTACAAGCTGCACTATCGTCATTATTCTTAATGCCTGCACTTGCAGGGCATCACTATTCCAAGCGGACATATCGATCTCAGACACCAGTATGTTGTCGCGGACCAGAATGGCCTGTCCGAGGTGCCGCCTGTTATAGAAGCCCTAAATCCCCGCGACATTGACTGTTCCGTCGCCGGGCTGTGTTTCTTGTAAGACCACAATATCGTTTCCGTACAGTAGTTTTTCGAGAATGGGTTGGCGTTGACTAAATGATGCACAGTTCCAAACATGTCCGATGCCCAATCTGTCACACTTTAACCGCTTTCTGCGTGCGCCTGCTCTTTTACCACGCTATGTCCTTGCCGGTCGTTGTCTGGTTGTCATGTTTGGCTTAAATATCGCCACCGGGCGCCGATGATATGTTGAAGGGAGTCCGGGCGCGCGTGCATGAACTCCGTAGCACGGTCCGAACTCCATTCCACCACGAAAAACACACTTAAACTACAAACATTTAGGAAAACACAGTTCCTTTCTAAGGGACGAAAAAATGTCCGGCCATCTTCCCTTCATTATTATTCCCAGTAAACCTCGAGTGCCGGCTTCCTGGCTTAGAGGTTACGACTTTTCTCCGTAATCTCGTATACTTTCGTGGTTAACGTGATGACGGTGAGAATCAGCAGTGGTTCGAATCGCATCGGTAACCTACAGGGTATGTGAGCCGGACGCTCAGAAAGCAATGGCAAACTACTGAGCGCAATCTTGCGAAGAAATCAACATACAGCTGAAAGATGCTGGTGTTGACAGCGATGCCCTGTAAAGGATATGTAAAAAAGAAAAAAACTCGGGTGGACACACCCCCCCCCCCCCCCTTCCCCTCCCGGCCCGGCTGGATAAATAACTTCAATTGTAACGTGGACATTAAATCAATTTTTATTATTGTTGTATTGAGAATATTGATGTCATTAACGGTGATTGCATCAGATTCACTTTCTGTGGGTGTCTTTTCATCTGTGTTTATAGGGGGTGTGTATTCCGGCACGTTGTTCCCCTGGGAAGGTTCTCATTGACGGCAACTGCAGTACGGCTGTGACCCAGATATCAGGCCTGGGGTATAGACTACAGTTATGGTTCTTGCCGGAAGTGGACAACACAACAGAGACAAGGTTTACCATAATTAAGCCACTTTCAGAGTATGTCCTTGAAACGTTCTTTTACAAGGTGAGTTTGTACAACTTCAAGTCAGTGTATACAACGCAAAACTCTGAAAGCTTTAATATGTAAGTGAAGAACGACATCATATTCTATTCTATTCTATTCTATTCTATACGTAGTTTACCCCATGTGAGTGACAGTTTGTGGTCCACATATACAGTTACCCTGGCGTCGGAGTTAAAGAGTGCCATGGTCCAGTTGATACAGGCGTGGAACATGGCATGAGACGTCTTAAGCGCGGTCGACAGAAGGAGACCGTGCGATGTGACCTATCATGATACGCCTCACAAACACATGAAAAGCAGACTACACGTGTTGTGCAAGGACAAAACGTCAGATAAAAATTAGTTGAACGAGTGCTATCGTCTGTTTCCTTTTGTCTGCCCCAATATAAAATTCCATATCTCAGTAGCCAACTGAGGGAAAATGATGAGATTTAGCATATAACCATATCATTATGTCCACCTAACAACAATTTTTTTTGGTTCTGAGATTGTACAGCAGATTTCAAAGTTTATTTATATGCACTATATAATTTACGGGTCAGACAGAGATGAAATGCACATTATTAAATGTATTACGTCTTCACATGGAAACATTAGCGTCTCTCATCTCATCATGTTCCTCTTGTACCTTGCGGTGTCGAGGTGAAGTATAAACTTCGTGAGAGTGCCCGGTTATGGGCTTCGTATATCGACATTCCCATGGATTCTGTTATTCCCTCCGTCCAACGTTTACGTGGTCGGCCTCTTCCTCTGTTTCCATCTGGTCTGTACATCATTGCTTGTTGTGGCATGCTGTTGACTGGTAGCCTACTTGCATGGCCAAACCATTTGACTTGCTGCTTTCTAATAAAATCTAGAGCAGCTTTAACCCCTACTTTAATCCTGATTTCTTCATTTCTGATCTTAT
Organism: Cepaea nemoralis; assembly: GCA_014155875.1. Lineage (NCBI taxonomy): Eukaryota > Metazoa > Mollusca > Gastropoda > Stylommatophora > Helicidae > Cepaea > Cepaea nemoralis. The sequence goes on from JACEFZ010019497.1 coordinate 73,321, forward strand.
CTCTTCTTGATACGTTGAGTATTCTTCTCAGAAACCTCATTTCTGTTGTTGTGATTTTTCTTTTCTCTTTTTCTGTCATTGTCCAGGTTTGGCATTGGTAGCACAGAGTTGGTAGGAAGATTGTGTTGTAAAGTGCTTTCTTAGTAGTTATTGATACATGTTTGTTCTTTAGTATTGGTGCCATTTGTCCAATGAGTTGATTTGCCTTAATGCACCTATTTTCGATCTCGTCTTCTGATCTGCCATTTGATGATATTATACTTCCTAGGTACTTGAAGCTCTTTACTTGTTTCAAGGGATGTTCGTTTAGGTGAATTGTTGCTGTTTGTTCTTCTTTAGTTATAGTCATTACCTCTGTTTTGCTTGTGCTAATTTTCATGTTATGTTCCCTACACATTTCGTTTAGACTATTCATGTGGTCTTGTAATTCAGCTTCTGATTTTGCTATTAGTGCTTGGTCGTCCGCAAACAGGAGTTCTCTAATGGTTAGATTTGCAGATGGTTCTTCTTCTGTGTTCTCGTCATGCGGTATTCTTGCTGTCTCTGCTTGGCTGGTTTCTTTACATATGTTGTCTATATATGTTATGAACAAGAGAGGGGACAGGACACAACCTTGTCGTACTCCAGATCTTATGGTGAAGGGTTCTGAGTGTTCTCCAGTTGCTCTCACTATGCATTCACTGTTGTTGTATAAACTTCTGCATAGGTTTGTTAGATGTGTACTCACTCCATATTGTTTAAGGATTTCCCACAGCTTGTTTCTATCTACCCTATCAAATGCCTTTTCTTGGTCGACAAAGGCTAAGTAGAGTGTTTCATTGAATTCAATTGATTTTTCTATAAGTTGTCTAAGAGCAAAAATGGCGTCTGTGCATCCTTTGTTTTTCCTAAATCCAAGCTGCGTTTCGCTTAGCTGGGGTTCTAAAGTAGTTCGTAATCTTTTTTCAAGAATTTTGCAAAATATTTTCCCAGTATGACTCAACAGTGAAATGCCTCTGTATTGTGTGCAATCTCTTTTGCTGCCTTTGTTTTTCCAAATTGGGATAATTATGGCGTTTCCCCAGTCTCGTGGTGTCTGTTGTTCTACCCAAACATGGTTGAATAGTCTATGTAGCCAAGCTGTTCCTACTTCCCTTGCTGCTTTAATTAGTTCATTTGGTATTTCATCCTGTCCTGGTGATTTGTTTAATGGGGCTAATCTGATGGCTTCTATAATTTCTTCTTTTAGTATGTCTGGTTCTAGTTCCTCGGTGACATCTGTGTAGGTCTCTTGAATTCCTGTGACATCTGATGGGATGTTGAGAAGTTGTTCGAAATACTGCTTCCATCTTATTAGGATCTGTTTTTGTTCACTTATTGGTTCTCCATTTTCGCTGTTAATTATTTCAGTTGGGTCAAAGGGTTCTCCTCTGGTTCGCATTGCACTTATCTTTTTGTAGAAGTTTCTGGTTGCCTCCTTGTAGTTTTTATTTAGGGTTTCTCCATACTCTTCCCAGTCTTTTTGTTTTTCCCTCTTTACTATTCTACTCACATGTCTTCTCGCTATTCTGTATTCTCTATAATCACATTCCTGTTTGCTCTTCAACCACTTTTTATATTTTTCCTTTTTTTCTTTTACCGCTTTCTTTACTTCTGCGTTCCACCAACTTGTTATTTTCTTTATCCGTGTTTTGCGTTTTTTCGTGGTTCCGCATGTTATTTTTGCAGTATTTAAAATGCTTGATTTGAACATCTCCCATTCTTCTTCCACTGTTTTTCTTTCCGTAGGTAATTTTACAAAGAGTTCAGTTAGTTCTTTCTCATAATTTTCCCTTACTGCCTCGTCTTTAAGGTTTTTTAAGTTTACTGATTCACATGGCATGTATTTTCCTGCTCTTTGTTTTCTTCTTCTAATGGTTCTTATTGTGGCAACGACTGCTTTATGATCTGTGTTTATACTGAAATTGGGCACTGCTCTTGCATCTAATATATTTCTCTTTCTGTTATTTCTTGTTAATATAAAATCAATTTGGCTTTTAGTATCTAGATTGTTCCATTTATACCAGGTGTATACTTGCGAATCTTTATGTTTATAGAATGTGTTTGTTATATAGAGGTCGTGTTGGCTGCAAAGCTCTATCAGTCTACTTCCGTTATCATACCTTTCATTTTGCTGATTTCCAAATGCTCCCAGGTGTTTTTCTATGCCCACTCTGTTATGTCCTAGTCTTGCATTGAAGTCTCCCATAACTATGATGTTGTCCTGCTTATCTATTTTATTTAGCACATCATGTATGTCTTCGTAGAAGTCCTCGCATTCTTGCTCATTATTGTTTGCATTACATGGTGCGTATATCTGTACATATGTTGTGATTGTTTGTTCTTTTATTCTCACTGTTATGATTCTTTCTGATATATATTTTATTTCTAGTATTCCTCTTGCTAGCCGTGGTTCGATGACTATTCCCACACCGTGTCTTGCCCTTTCTTGCTGTTCTACTCCAGAGTAAACAAACGTGTAACTGCGGTGGAGCTCCTTGCATCCTTTCCCTTTTGTTCTGGTGTCCGCTATTCCCATCAGACCAATATTCCTCTTCTCCATTGTTTCTATAAGCTCTTCTTCTTTACTATTCAAACCACAGACGTTCATTGTGCCTATTTTTTGAATCGCTGATCTATCTCGTAGTCCATTAACATTGCCGGGTCGATAGCCGTTTGGGTAAGTCCGTTTATACTTCTTAGTTTTTCTACGAGCAGTATGAAGATCCCCTGCCGGCTTGCTAGGCCAGTCGCAGGTTTAGGACACTAATCTGACCACAGGGAGTCCATCCCCTATGGCGAACCATAGCCCCGTTAGCCCATGACCTCGCGGTCATGGTTGCCCGGTCTGCACCACGTGGAGGTGGGGGTTGACTTGTGTAGTCTGCGGGTCATCGGCAGGCTACTAATTTTCGCTCTTCACCCCTCCTGGGAGAGGCTAGCCGATCCTAACCCTGCTGGCTGCAGGGCCAGGCGCATTCCACACCTTACAAACATTAGCGTTGAATAGTTAATTTTCTCGTGGGACATGGGATTGGCCTTATGACAAGAGCCTCGCGTAGTGGAACGGGGCATTACTGTAAAACAAATATGTTAACGAGAAATCACTAGTTTTTCACCAAAGCATCAAAGAAATGTCTCCGCCTTCCATGATTTAAGTTGCTTTTGGACCTATCAAAGACATATTCCTTGGGTGGTGGTAAATATAAGACAGCAGGAAAAATTTCATTACGATGCAACAGACAGTTTTCAAAATAATTGATCGTGAATGCAGGCATTCATTTCTGGACAGACTATAATGTCAGAGTCGGACCTAGTTCTGAGTTAACAGAGCATGGCCGCTCTTATAGAACAGTTATTGTTTAGGCACTGTTTTGTATATTTGTGCATCTTGTGTAGAGCAAATGATTGTATTATCGCCAGTGACCAGTGTATAGCCGTCTTAGTAAAGTAGAATGTGGAAACTCTACCAGTGTTGTGTTATACCAGCTACAATGAGTTCATTCTAAGTAGTTAACAAGTATAGACTATCCAAGATAGAAAAGCTTCATGGCCATCTGAAGCAGAAGGAAAGATGTCAACAAGATCAATATGATATTGTTGTCCAAGACATGTGAAGTTGTTCTATCGCTCAGAAACCCTGTATAGAAATATTACCGAGTTAGCCACTGACCAACAGGGTAAATAAGGCCAGAACTGATTCATCACTGTAAATAATGCCAGTAGCTGCTGTTCCAACAATCAGCGTCTTCTTCTTGGCGCGTAGCAGTTTCTCGAGCCTACACAGCAGCATACTGGCAACAGCAATTCATTGGCAAAGTATTTTCCGCAGACTCCAGGGTCCATCGATAGATCTACGGAATTCGTGCTTTGTGCGATACACTGGACAGGTCCGCTCGCAGATTTGCAGAGAGACAGACAGGGCCAGATGTATACCCGGGGCGATAAAATAGATCATCTCTCTGTGGAGCTTTAACCTTTAAAGAGTTGGAGCTTCAATCTCGCACCAAATGTGCCACCTTACCGGCGTTGTCTTTGCCCGTGTGTAGTATACTCTTGGTAGAATATCTCCGTTTGATCCTGGTCCTCCTCCAGCGCTATACCTTGACAATCTTATGACTCTCAAGTGTTCTTCTCCTGCTTCTTTTCGGTATATTGAAACCAGCTAGAGGGACATGTTTTAGAAAACTGACGTCACCCCACTTTGTGAGCCGTGCCGATCGCCACGGCTCCCCCGAGACAGTAGTTGGCATATAGTTATCGTTATTGTACATGTAAGACGATTCCGTGGCGAAGGAGTTACAGATGCAGTTCGTAATCCCTCATAACGCGTTCGAAACACAACAGTGAGCGATTTGGCAGCAGACCGCCTTGCATTGATTCTTGTACGAAATGGTATGGGTGCCGGTAGTTCAGAAAGCAATGGGAAACTACTGAACGTTAACTTGCCTAGAGCTAACAAACAGCAAAAAAAAAAAAATTATTGGGTTGACTGCGACATCCTATGAAAGGATATGCAACAAATTTAACTGGTAAAACAGCAGATGGCGACCGCGTTAGTGTAGCCGTTAGGTAGCTACACCGATAATGATATGATTAGTTAGTTAGTTAGTTAGTCGACAGATCATCCTCATTGCACATCGAACCATTCAGTCCATAAGTGCTCGGATCCCCTCCTCAGCAAATCCCGCAGCGTGTAGCGGCTAACGACGCCAGTTCTGTGTTGGTTTATCAATCTTCTTTGGCTTCCTGCGTAGTGTTCTTGTTTGGCCACCCCTCTTTTAATTTGCTGCTCTCGCAGTCTGGCCATTGTTGTAGATTCACAGTCATCACTTGGTTCTCGCAAAGGTCTTACTTCTCGTAGAGCATTCAGAATGTCAGCCTGGTCCATGGCGCGTCCGCCCTCCACAGTAGCCTCAGGTGCGAGCTTGTCAGCCCGCTCATTTCCTTGTACTCCCGCATGCCCTGGCACGAAGATGAAACTAATCTTTGCCAGCCGAGACCGCTCCAGAGGCAGCAACCATTCTCTTCGGATCGACCCCTCCTCTATCCTCTTGATCATGTTCATTGAGTCGCTAAGGAAACAAGCCCTAGTGAATGTCTGTGTCTCGAGCCATGTTATTGCTTTACTTACTGCCATGACTTCCATAGTCAGGCTACTTGTGGTTTCAGTGAAAGCACCAGAGTCCTTCTTCACAATTCTCCCTCCGGCCCGAGCTGTAAAGGCCCATGAGCTTCTCACATGTCGGAAGACCGACCCATCTGTGTAGATGACCGCATCTACCGTGGTCTAACGAATTCTCGAAAATCAACGCTTGTACTTCAGCCTCAGCAGCCGGATTTTCTTGTCTGCATTTTCTATCTAGCTGGATGCAAACTGAAAAGGATGTGCAGAAGTCTGTTGGCACTTGCACCCACTCCTCGCCAGGTTCTAAGTCCTCAAGTGAACACACCTGTTGAAGAATGTCTTCGGCTTGACCCATCCACGACCGTCCTCTTTTTAACCTGCTGCCCTTCACCTTCCTAATTTCACTATGCAGTGGATGTTGTGTGTTTGCGTTAATTCTGAGGTAGGCGCGTGCCCTGCAACCTTGTATTCTCTCTTCAATGGTTGGAAAATCAAGAAGGTAGCTCATCGCCCTGCATGCTGTATCTCTTGTACATCCAAGAATAATGCGCATAGCTTCATTCTGTATTATAATGATATGATTAGATCACCTGCGTTCGTCGTCCGTTAAGCGAAGATAAGACTAACGACCTGTTTCTCCGTGCACTTAGACCAACACCATGAGATCGTCCTATTATATCACATACCTACAACATGTGATGGTGCTATCATATCACAGACCTACAAAATGTAATGGTCCTATCATACAACAGACATACAAAGTGTGATAGATCTATCACATCACATACAACATGTGATGGTCCCATCAAATCACAGGCCTACAACTTGTGATGGACCTATCATATCACATACCTACAACATGTGATGGTCCTATCATATCACAGATCTACAAAGTGTGATGGATCTATCATATCACATACCTATAACACGTGATGGTCCTATCATATCTCAGACCCACAAAGTGTGATGGATCTATCATATCACATACCTATAACACGTGATGGTCCTATCATATCACAGACCTACAAAGTGTGATGGATCTATCATATCACATACCTACAACATGTGATGGTCCTATCATATAACAGATTTACAAAATGTGATGGACCTATCGTATCACGGACCTACAAAATGTGATAGTTCTATCATATCACAAAGCTACAAAATGTGATGGTCCTATCATACAACAGACATTCAATATGTGGTGGTCCTATCATATCACAGACCTACAAAATGTGATGATTCTGTCATGTCACAGACATACAAGATGTGACGGTCCTGTCACGTCACAGACCTACAAAATGTGAAGGCCTGTCATATCACAAAACTACAACATGTCATGAACCTATCATATCACAGATCTAAAATATGTGATGGACCTATTATATAAAAGACCTACAAAATATGACGGTCCATTCACGACACAGACCTACAAAATGTGATGGTCCTGTCACGTCACAGACCTACAAAATATGATGGTCCTGCACTTAAAAGACCTACAAAATTTTATGTTCCTGTCACGTCACAAACCTACAAAATGTGATGATCCTGTCACGTCACACACCTACAAAATGTGATGGGCCTATCAAATCACAACCTACAAAATGTGTTGGCCCTGTGATATCACAGACCTACAAAATGTGATGGTCCTGTCGTATCACAGACCTACAAAGTGTGATGGACCTATCATATCACATATCTAAACCATGTGATGATCCTATCATATCACAGATCTACAACATGTGATGGACCTCTCATATCACAGACCTACAAAATATGATGGTCCTGTCATATCACAGACCTACAAAATGTGATGGTCCTTTCATATCACAGATCCATAGCGGCTTTGTGCTTCTAGACTTGTTATTGCTGTTGTTATTTTTGTTGTTGTTGCTGGTGGTGGTGGCGAAGGTGGGGCGGCGGTGGCGACGACGGCGTAGGCGGCAGAAGTGGTGGTGGTGGTGATGGTGGTGGTGGTGTTGCTGTTAACTACATATGTCATGTGATATGCTTTCACACATGTAATTTCTTACAGCTGTACGAACTCCTGTCTCCATTAAATGAATATTCAGAACTGTCCTGTGGGGCAATGTTGAACACCTCAGCAATGGAAGTCTTCCGTGGAACAGACAATGAAACTCCACAGCCTGCAGCTCTTGGAGGCAACCCTATCATTGCTGCTGACGACAGCGCCTCAGTTACAGCTACTTCCACAACTACAGAAAAGGTACACGATGACCACTTTCGAGTCCCATATTTGTACTGGGTAACGGGACTTATCATTTCCAACGGCAGAATCGACAGAGATACATTCGAACAAAAACTTTTAGAACTCTTCAGTAAAGAAATTCATGTAAACTTTGGCGACCGGATATCCGTCTGTTTCAGGCCTCTGCTAGTGTGGCATGAATTTGATATTACATCGTACTGCGGCGATATTGAAAACAAAAATGCTCATATTAAATGCTTTCATAAGCAGTGGTATGTAGGAAATGTTATTAAAGGCGTTAAGCTTTCCAAAGTTTTTCATATGTTTATAAACCTTACTCAAACACTGATTTGTAAATTCGTGAGTTTTCCAAGATCACAATATCTCATTGAGACGGCGTACAGGGGCGTCCTGCCCTTTGTTACTGTAAAACTAAATTTTAATACCACACAACTTACTATCACCAACGATTCAGACTTGAGAAAAATAGTCGCTGGATGTCAATGGAGACTTAAATATTTGCTGTGATTTGCTGGACGAGCAGATAGCGTTGATACCTCTGATAAGAAAGAAGGCAGGTTTGATCCAGGAAATTCAGTCCGTGTTGACTTTAGTCTGTATGGGCGTGTCCATATTGTGTCTTCTGATGACCATTGTGACGTATGCCAGGTTCGCAGTTCTCCGGACTGTTGCTGGCAGAAACAACTTGGGTCTGTGTGTGAGCTTGTTGCTGGCCCAGGCATCTCTGCTGGCTAGTTATTTCACGTAAGTATTGTTGTAGAGCCGTTTCCTAACTCTTCTTTACCACAGCTGTATTATGTAACTCTTGTTTCTCACACGTTTATTATTATTTGTCTCTTCTTCGCCCCACGTATATTATTTTCTTTCTCTTCTTCACCACACATATATTATTTACTGTCTCGTCTTCGCCAGACATTTGTTATGGTCTGTCACTTCTTTGCCACCAACTAACCAATCAACACACCGACCAACCAATCAACTTGATTACTCTAGACCGACCAACCAATCAACCCCCCAAACCCCCCAGACAACGAACCAACAACCACCCCCAGATCGACCAACCAGACGAACCCACACACCCAACCAACATGATTGAAAAAAAACCAATCAATCCGACAGATAACCATCCAGCCCACCAACAAACGACAGACAACACACCGCGCCCAATCAATCAGCCACAACTGTTGTATTTTGTTCTAATCTCGTCTTCGACCACAATCAGCAGTTAACTTTAGAGTCCTTGGTATAAAATTTAATGAGTCTAGTCATCCTACTTTAGAGTCGGCAATCTCACTTTAGAGACTGTCATCCAACTTTAGAGTCTGTCATCCCATTTTTAGAGACCTCTCATCTCCATTTATATAGGTGCTGGCCATTCCCTACTTTGCTAGCTCTGTCATCCCACTTTATAGTGCTGTCATCCCACTTTAGAACCTATCACCCATTTTATAGTCTGGCATCCCACTTTAGAGCCTATCATCCCATTTTATAGTCTGGATTCCCACTTTAGAGTTGGTCATCCCACTTTAGAGCCTACCATCCCACTTTATAGTCTGCCATCCCACTTTAGAGTTGGTCATCCCACTTTATAGTCTGTCATCCCACTTTATAGCCTATCATCCCATTTTATAGTCTGGCATCCCACTTTAGAGTTGTTCATCCCACTTTAGAGTTGGTCATCCCACTTTATAGTTTGTCATCAACTTTAGAATTGGTCATCCAACTTTATAGTGTCATCCCACTTTAGAGTTGGTCATCCCACTTTATAGTCTGTCATCCCACTATAGAGTTGGTCATCCCACTTTATAGTCTGTCATCCCACTTTATAGTCTGTCATCCCACTTTATAGTCTGTCATCCCACTATAGAGTTGGTCATCCCACTTTATAGTCTGGAATCCAACTTTATAGTTGGTCATCCCACTTTAGAGTTGGTCATCCCACTTTAGAGTTCCCACTTTGTCTGTCATCCCACTTTAGAGTTGGTCATCCCACTCTAAAAGCCTATCATCCCATTTTATAGTCTGGCATCCCACTTTAGAGTTGGTCATCCCACTTTAGAGTTGGTCATCCCACTTTAGAGTTGGTCATCCCAGTTTAGAGTTGGTCATCCCACTTTATAGTCTGTCATCCCACTTTAGAGCCTATCATCCCATTTTATAGTCTGTCATCCCACTTTAGAGTTGGTCATCCCACTTTATAGTCTGTCATCCCACTTTATAGTCTGTCATCCCACTATAGAGTTGGTCATCCCACTTTATAGTCTGGCATCCCACTTTATAGTTGGTCATCCCACTTTAGAGTTGGTCATCCCACTTTATAGTCTGCCATCTCACTTTATAGTCTGCCATCTCACGTTATAGTCTGTCATCCATCTTTAGAGCCTGTCATCCCACTTTAGAGTCGGTTATCCCACTTTAGAGTCGGTTATCCCACTTTAGAGTCGGTTATCCCACTTTAGAGTCGGTCATTCCACTTTAGAGTTGGTAGAGGAAAGCCTGACAATAGAATAACTAGAATACATCACACATTGTGCAAACCTAACAAAAGAATAACTAGAATAGATCACACATTGTGCAAACATAACAATTGTATAACTAGAATAGATCATACATACAGCATACCTAACAACTGTATAATCAAGAATAGATCACACATAAAGCAAACCCGACAACTGTATAACTAGAATAGATCACACATAGAGTAAACCTAACAATTGTATAAGTAGAATAGATCACACATAGAGGAAACCTAACAATTGTATAACTACAATAGATCACACATAAAGCAAACCTAACAATTGTATAACTGGAATAGATCACACATAGAGCAAACCTAACAATTGTATAACTACAATAGATCACACATAAAGCAAACCTAACAATTGTATAACTGGAATAGATCACACATAGAGCAAACCTGACAATTGTATAACTGGAATAGATCACACATAGAGCAAACCTAACAACTGTATAACTAGAATAGATCACTCATAGAGCAAACCTGACAATAGAATAACTAGAATAGATCACACATAGAGCAAATCTGACAATTGTATAACTAGAATAGATCACACATAGAGCAAACCTAACAATTGTATAACTAGAATAGATCACACTTAGAAGAAACCTGACAATTGTATAACTAGAATAGGTCACACATAGAGCAAACCTGACAATTGTATAACTAGAATAGATCACACATAGAGCAAACCTGACAATTGTATAACTAGAATAGATCACACATAGAGCAAACCTGACAATTGTATAACTAGAATAGGTCACACACAGAGCAAACCTGATAATTGTATAACTAGAATAGATCACACATAGAGCAAACCTGACAATTGTATAACTAGAATAGGTCACACATAAAGCAAACCTGACAACATAAACTAGAAAGTCCGACCTCTGGAACCCACATAGCAAACACAATACCCAGAGACCGAAAACAGACGTGAAGAAGAGAATCAGAGACAGATGAATAACACGGGGAGACATGGAGCTACAAGAGACAGCAAGGCATAGGACGGCCTGGCCTCAGTTGGCTGATGGTGTGTGCTCCACTGTGAGATGCGGGACTGGCCAGGTGGCGGACACCTGCTGAGAAACTAAATGGCTGTGATATTAACTTCACGTTGGAGGTCACTATGGCCGAGTGTATATGATCGCTCTCTCTTAAACTTCCGGTGTGCTGATGTAGCGGGTTCAACCCATGCACCGGTCAGCTGGGCTAAAATGTTAACTTCTCGTCTTTAACTTGGGAACATAAATTACAAGGTACCTCAGAAGTCGAAGTGGCTTCGCCTGATGGCGAGGGACACTGGTAATAGGGAAAGAGAATTCACATGCAGAAATCAATCCAGTGCACTCATTAGTAATTGCTCGTGAATGGATTACGCTGAAGTTCAAAGGAAGCTAGCACAATAACAATAAAACCACGTGTTATCATTTCGTTCCTCAGTCATATATAGTATTGCTAACTTTATATTTTATTATTTCGTGCCTCAGTAATATAGATTGTTGCTAACTTTATATTTTATTATTTCGTACCTCAGTCATATAGATTGTTGCTAACTTTATATTTTATTATTTTGTGCCTCAGTCATATAGATTGTTGCTAACTTTATATTTTATTATTTCGTACCTCAGTCATATAGATTGTTGCTAACTTTATATTTTATTATTTCGTGCCTCAGTCATATAGATTGTTGCTAACTTTATATTTTATTATTTCGTACCTCAGTCATATAGATTGTTGCTAACTTTATATTTTATTATTTCCAATCAAAGCGGTATAACACGTTGTGATATTAGCTTTACGTTTGGTATTTTCCAACCACAGTCACATAAACTGTTGTGATATTAACTTTAGGTTGTATCTTTTCTAACCAAGGCCATATAAACTGTTGTGATATTAACTTTACGTTTGATCTTTTCCAACCAATATGATATAAACTGTTGTGATATAAACATAAGTGATATAAACAATTGTGAAATAAACTGTTGTGACATAAACTGTTGAGATATTAACGTCACAGTGTGTCTAACAGGAAAGTGAACTGCGCCCTGTGCGTCCCCCTGGGAATGTTGACCCACTTCTTGTGGCTAAGCATGTACTCCTGGAACTGCCTCTGTTGCTTCTACATGTACAAAGTCTTTGGCGCCAAGATCCGGAACTTACAGACAAACACTCGTTCCCAAAACGTGACCTTGATGAAGAACGTGGTCTTCTCTTTATTGACTCCGGCCATCATTGTTTCGGCGGTTGTTGTTGGTGCTTACATCACTTCCGGTGAAAGCAGTCTGGGATACGGTGGCCATGTCTGCTTCTTGAACGACACAATTCTTGTGGGTAGGTAACTCTTCTTCTTCTTCTTCTTCTTCTTCTTCTTCTTCTTCTTCTTCTTCTTCTTCTTCTTCTTCTTCTTCTTCTTCTTCTGCTGCTGCTGCTGCGATCAACATTTGTTATACGTCTATTCCGGCATGTATCACAAACAGCATGGTTCCCTTGAGGTCGTACCGGTTCCCCAGGGTTTTTCTCGAATGATCTCTCCAGTGGCCAGATTTCCCCCCTCAGTTCGGCCAAGTTAGGACACTCTGGCAGGACACACTTTGGAGTTTGCTTGAGTGCTCCACATTTGTCATAAGCAGCGTCAGTGAGACCCATTCCATAGAGGTATACTCTGGGTAAACTGGGATTACCCTTCCTATTGTTTAGGTGCCTGGTGTGGAGCAGACATCGGCGATCACAACTTTCCGATCTTCTTTATAAATTCATATCTGTTTGTTTGTTGTTGCTGTTTTGTTTGTTTGTTTGTTATTGTTTTTTTTTTTGTTTTTTTGCGCTCGCTCGCTTTGAACTCCAAAGTAGTCCATACACACTATTTTACAGTAGTGATGGACTGCATGTTGCGTGTGGATTCGGTTTCCCTATTAACAGTGTCCCTCGCCATCAGGCGAATCCACTCCGGCTTCAGATGGACTTGTAATTTACGTCCCCAAGTAAAGGAAGACAGGACAATATTTTAGTGCAGCTGTCCGGTGTAGGGGATAAACTGCTAACCTCGGCATCAGCACAATGGATGTTTAAGAACACGCGCTCGTACCCATTCGGCCACGCGGACCTGCATTTCATATCCTGATCTAGCTCATGTTGCTTACAGTAATATTTATCGCCCAGCTTCCCACACAAACCTTCCCCTCCCTCTCTAGCCCGGTATTTCCCAACACAGAGCTAGTCTGACTACTCACCTCCTCGGTTCTCATGTCGCACAAATTGCATGTCTCTTTGATTGTTATCTCGACAATCGTTAATCGATTGAAGAAATTGAATGTAGTCAGTCAAGAGATTTTGGACATATTATGAAGAGAAACCAACTTGAAAATTTGGTGACAACTGGCAACTTTGATGGGAGAGGAAGTAGAAAGAGAGAGAGAGAGAGAGAGAGAGAGAGAGAGAGAGAGAGAGAGAGAGAGAGAGAGAGAGAGAGAGAGAGAGAGAGAGAGGAGAGAGAGAGAGAGAGAGAGAGAGAGAGAGGAATGTTAAGTTGTCTTGGTCTGTTGGCATAATGGGGACAAGAACTAAGACTTGTGTCTTAGGCTTGTGTGGTGGTATGATATGCCGGCTCATGGATCACACTCTTCAGGCTCCCCAGGCCGTCAGGACACCAGTCTGGCAAAGGAGGGTATGCTCCACCAGTGTCTTCGCTCTGATACATTTGTTGAGGATTCAAACTTTGCATGCTACGAGGCTGCAAAAGTATCTGTGATGGTAGAAACCGGTCCCAGGTTTTGCACTCCCCGCATGGATAGGTCAAATGCTTGTTTAGAATCAGTGCAGTTGCTTGCCTCTCACGACGCAACCAAATATGTATCATTCACGATTCTTACGTAGGACATGAGCAAGCAAATCTTTTCAGCAAACTTCGGCAACAACAGCTACAGCAGCAACAACTAAAACAAAGTTAGTTGCATATCCTTTACAGGACACAGCAGTCAACTCAAGCATTTCTTCAGCTGTTTGTGATATCTTGACAGGTTTACGTTCAGTGGTTTGCCATTGCTTACTGAACGACCGGCACTCATTCCTTTAAAAAAAAAACCAATATATAGTAGTAGATGGTCGTTACAATAGTGGAGGATGTGGAAAGTAGATGGTAGTTACACTAGGGAGGGATGGGACAGAGATGGTCGTCACACTAGGGAGGGTGGGGGTGTGGACAGTAGATGGTAGTTCACAATAGTGGGGGGGGGGGGGCTGTGTGGACAGTAATTGGTAGTAATACTCGTGAAGCATGTGACAGTAGATGGTTAGTTACACTAGTGGAAGGAGGGGCCAGTAGAGTAGTCATGCTAGTGAGAGCATGGGACAGTAGATTGTAGTTACATTAGTGGGGGGGGGGGGCATGTGGACAGTAGATGGTAGTTACACTAGGGGGGATGTGGAGAGTAGATAGTGGTTACACTATGGGGGATAGACAGTAGATGGTACTACATAGTGGGGGATTGGACCAGTATATGTTAGTTACACTATTGGGATTGTGGGAATGTGGACAGTAGATGGTAGTTACATAGGGGGGGTTGGGGGGATGTGGACAGTAGATGGTAGTTACATTAGTGGGGGGAATGTGGACAGTAGATGGTAGTTACATTAGTGGGGGCATGTGGACAGTAATGGTAGTTACACTAGTGGGGGGTGTGGACAGTAGATTGGTAGTTTCCACTATTTGGGGGATATGACAGTAGATGGTAGTTACACTATTGAAGGGATGTGGACAGTAGGATGGTACGTACATTAGTGGGGGGCATGTGGACAGTAGATGGTAGTTACATTAGTGGGGGATGTGGACAGTAGATGGTAGTTCCACTATTTGGGGATATGGACAGTAGATGGTAGTTACACTATTGAAGGGATGTGGACAGTAGATGGTAGTTACATTAGTGGGGGGCATGTGGACAGTAGATGGTAGTTACATTAGTGGGGGATGTGGACAGTAGATGGTAGTTCCACTATTTGGTGATATGGACAGTAGATGGTAGTTACACTATTGGGGGGATGTGGACAGTAGATGGTAGTTACACTATTGGGGGAATGTGGACAGTAGATGGTAGTTACACTATTGGAAGGATGTGGGCAGTAGATGGTAGTTACAATAGTGGGGGGATGGGGATAGTAGATGGTAGTTACACTATTGGGGGGATGTGGACAGTATATAGTAGTTACACTATTGGGGGAATGTGGACAGTATATGGTAGTTACACTATTGGGGGAATGTGGACAGTAGATGGTAGTTACACTATTGGGGGATGTGGACAGTAGATGGTAGTTACATTAGTGGTGGGATGTGGACAGTAGATAGTAGTTACACTATTGGGCGAATGTGGACAGTAGATGGTAGTTACATTAGTGGGGGATGTGGACAGTAGATGGTAGTTACACTATTGGGGTTGGGGGGAATGTGGACAGTAGATGGTAGTTACATTAGTGGGGGGGGGGGGATGTGGACAGTAGATGGTAGTTACATTAGAGGGGGGAATGTGGACAGTAGATGGTAGTTACATTAGTGGGGGGAATGTGGACAGTAGATGGTAGTTACATTAGTGGGGGGATGTGGACAGTAGATGGTAGTTACATTAGGTGGGGAGTGGAATGTGGACAGTAGATGGTAGTTTACATTAGTGGTGGGAATGTGGACAGTAGCTGGTAGGTTCATTAGTGGGGGATGTGGAAAGTAGATGGTATGTTACATTAGTGGGGGGAATGTGGACCAGTAGATGGTAGTACATTAAGTGAGTGGGATATGGACAGTAGATGGTAGTTTACATTAGTGGTGGGAATGTGGACAGTAGATGGTTGTTACATTAGTGGGGGATGTGGACAGTAGATAGTAGTTACACTATTGGGGAGATGTGGACAGTAGATGGTACTTACATTAGTGAGGGATGTGGACAGTATATGGTAGTTACACTATTGGGTGGGGGGGGGGGTGGGAATGTTGTAACAGTAGATGGTAGTTACATTAGTGGGGGGGGGGGGGATGTGGGACAGTAGATGGTAGTTACATTAGTTGGGGAAATGTTGACAGTAGATGGTAGTTACATTAGTGAGGGGAATGTGGACAGTAGATGGTAGTTACATTAGTGGGGGATGTGGACAGTAGATAGTAGTTACACTATTGGGGGGATGTGGACAGTAGATTGTACGTACATTAGTGGGGGATGTGGACAGTATATGGTAGTTACATTAGTGGGTGGGATGTGGACAGTATATGGTAGTTACACTATTGGGGGGGGGTGTGGACAGTAGATGGTAGTTACATTAGTGGGGGATGTGGACAGTATATGGTAGTTACATTAGTGGGGGATGTGGACAGTAGATGGTAGTTCCACTATTTGGGGATATGGACAGTAGATGGTAGTTCCACTATTTGGGGATATGGACAGTAGATGGTAGTTACACTATTGGGGGGATGTGGACAGTAGATGGTAGTTACACTATTGGAAGGATGTGGGCAGTAGATGGTAGTTACATTAGTGGGAGGATGTGGATAGTAGATGGTAGTTACATTAGTGGGGGGATGTGAATAGTAGATGGTAGTTACACTATTGGGGGAATGTGGACAGTATATAGTAGTTACACTATTGGGGGAATGTGGACAGTATATGGTAGTTACACTATTGGGGGAATGTGGACAGTAGATGGTAGTTACACTATTGGGGGATGTGGACTGTAGATGGTAGTTACATTAGTGGTGGGATGTGGACAGTAGATAGTAGTTACACTATTGGGGGAATGTGGACATTAGATGGTAGTTACATTAGTGGGGGATGTGGACAGTAGAATGGTAGTTACCAGTATTGGGGATGTGGACAGTATTGTAGTTACATTAGTGGGTGGGGGGTGATGTGACAGTAGATGGTAGTTACATTAGAGGGGGGAATGTGGACAGTAGATAGTAGTTACATTAGTGGGGGGAATGTGGGACAGTAGATGGTAGTTACATTAGTGGGGGGGGGGATATGGACATTAGATGTAGTTACATTAGTGGGGGTATGTGGACAGTAGATGGTAATTACATTAGTGGGGGGAATGTGGACAGTAGATGGTAGGTTACATTAGTGGGGGATGTGGACAGTAGATGGTAGTTACATTAGTGGGGGGAATGTGCACAGTAGATGGTAGTTACATTAGTGAGGGGATATGGACAGTAGATGGCAGTTACATTAGTAGGTGGAATGTGGACAGTAGATGGTAGTTACATTAGTGTGGGGATATGGACAGTAGATGGTAGTTACATTAGTGGGGGAATGTGGACAGTAGATGGTAGTTACATTAGTGGGGGATGTGGACAGTAGATGGTAGTTACATTAGTGGGGGATGTGGACAGTAGATGGTAGTTACATTAGTGGGGGGAATGTGGACAGTAGATGGTAGTTACATTAGTGGGGGGAATGTGGACAGTAGATGGTAGTTACACTAGTGGAGGATGTGGACAGTAGATGGTAGTTACATTAGTGGGGGGAATGTGGAATTTAGATGGTAGTTACATTAGTGGGGGGATTGTGACAGTAGATGGTAGTTACATTAGTGGGGGATGTGGACAGTAAATGGTAGTAACATTAGTGGGGGATGTGGACAGTAGATGGTAGTTTACATTAAAGGGGATGTGGACTCTACATAGTAGTTACATTAGTTAGGGGATGTGGACAGTAGATGGTAGTTATATTAGTTAGGGGATGTGGACAGTACATAGTAATTACATTAGTTGGGGGGGGGGGGGGTGTTGACTGATCAGCTACCGCCCGCCTCAAGCTGGGCAGCCCCCGGCCAATTGGGTGCTGATCCGCCACAGCCTGCCTGCTTCAATGGGTGCTTGGGGCTAGGACAAAATCTGAATCGCAGGCTGTAATACCAATGCACCAGGTACTAATAAAAAGAATAATAGACACCTCAAGCTACGGCTTGCAACCTGGAACGTGAGAACCATGTGTCCAGGATTTTCCACTGACTTGACAAATATTGACGATGTGAGAAAAACGGCTGTGATTGATGCTGAACTCAATCGTCTTAACATTGATATTGCTGGCCTGCAGGAGACTCGCCTCGCTGAGGAAGGGTCACTCAGGGAAAACAATTACACCTTTTTTTGGAAGGGAAGAGGGCAGCAGAAAAAAGGCAACACGGTGTGGGCTTTGCAGTGAAGAATTCGCTACTGGGAATGATTGATATCCCAGCTGGAGGTAATGAAAGATTATTATCACTGCGCTTGGCAACCTCTTGTGGATTTGCCACCATTCTCACTGCATATGCACCGACACTCACTTCCTCTGATGATGTGAAAGATACGTTCTATGAGCAGCTAGACTCTGCGATCAAGGCAGTTCCAAAATCCGACTACATTTATATGCTCGGTGATTTCAATGCTCGTGTGGGCAAGGACTCGAGTTCATGGCCAGTGTGCCTTAGGAAAATACAACATCGGTCGCATGAATGATAATGGGCAAAGGCTGCTGGAGCATTGCACTAGAAATGACCTATGTATTACAAACTCCTTTTTTAAAACAAAAGAGATGCATAAGGTCACATGGAAACATCCAAGATCCGGCCATTGGCATCAGCTGGACTTCATTATCACACGGAGACAACATCTGAACCATACATCATTAACTCGAAGTTACCACAGTGCTGACTGTGATACAGATCATTCTTTGGTTGTTGCAAGGGTTAGACTGAGACCAAAGAGAATCTACACAGCTAAACACAAGTCTAGCCCCAGGATTAATATTATTAACACTCACGATCCTGGAAAGTGCTTTGAATTTCAACAGCAACTTGAGGACGCTTTCAATGATACATCAGAAAATTGTATAGTAAATGATAAATGGAGTAAACTTAAGGAAACTATTTATAAAACAGCGGTAGGGGTTTACGGCACTGTGGATCATAAGAGGCAGGACTGGTTTGCGGCAAACAGCCAGATACTGCAGCCCTTGATTGATAAAAAGAAGATAGCTCTCTTAAGAAACAAGGAAAGACCAACGCGTAACACTCTGAGTGAGCTGAAGCAAGCGAGGAAGGATGTACAAAAGGCTGCCAGGCAGTGTGCGAATGACTATTGGATCAAGTTATGTGAGTCCATTCAAATCGCAAGTGATAAGGGAAACATCAGAAGCATGTATGAAGGGATAAAGAAAGCCTGTGGTCCAATGATCAAAAGAAGTGCACCGCTGAAAACCTTGACTGGAGAAATCATCACTGATAAGAAACAGCAGATGGATAGATGGGTCGAGCACTATTTAGAGCTTTACTCAAGTGAGACCAAGCTGGCGGATGATGCCCTCAACGCCATAGAGGCCCTGCCAACTCTTGACCACCTGGACACACTTCCCACTATAACAGAAGTTAAGTGTGCTATAAATGAGCTTGCATCTGGCAAGGCTCCAGGTAAGGATGGGATTCCAATAGAGGTGATCAGGAGTGGGCAAGACACCCTCGCTCTACAGATCCACCAGCTAATAGAGCTATGCTGGCGAGAAGGACAAGTCCCACAGGATTTCAAAGATTCAAACATCATAACGCTGTACAAGAACAAGGGAGATCGGAGCGACTGCAACAACTATAGGGGTATCTCACTTCTGTGTATTGTTGGGAAAGTATTTGCCAGAATTGTCCTGCGCAGACTTCAAGTCCTGGGAGATCAAGTCTACCCCGAATCACAATGCGGCTTCCGTCAGAACCGGTCTACCATTGATATGATATTCTCATTGCGACAGATGCAAGAAAAATGCCGGGAACAAAATCAGCCACTGTTTATTGCCTTCATCGACCTCACAAAGGCATTCGATTTGGTCAGTCGTGAGGGTCTGTTCAAAGCACTAAAGAAGATTGGCTGTCCACCAACTCTTCTGTCCATTGTGGAATCGTTCCACACAGGCATGAAGGGTATAATCAAGTTTGATGGCTCAACTTCAGAAGAGTTTGAAATCAAGAGTGGAGTTAAGCAAGGTTGTGTACTAGCCCCCACCCTCTTTGGGATATACTTTTCACTTCTACTGAAATATGCCTTTCGTGATCAGGATGACGGTATATACTCACGCTCAGATGGTGGCCTCTATAATGCTCAGAGATTGAAGGCCAAGACCAAAATTAGCAGGGTACTAATCAGAGAGTTGCTTTTTGCGGATGATGCTGCGATTACGACCCACTCTGAGGAAGAATTACAACATCTACTATCTGCATTCTCCAATGCTTGTTCTGAATTTGGTTTAACAATTAACAAAAAGAAGACACAGATTATGTCACAAGGTGCACATGGTGTACCATCAATCTTTATTGACGACGCCGAACTGGAGATAGTAGACCATTTTACATATCTTGGATCAGAGGTAAATAGCAAATTATCCCTCGATCAGGAAATCAACATCAGGATTGGCAAGGCAGCAACAACAATGAACATGTTAGCAAAAAGAGTCTGGGAGAACAGGAAGCTTACTGCCAAAACAAAAGTCCTCGTCTACCAAGCCTGTGTCCTTAGTACTCTTCTTTATGGCAGTGAAACCTGGACAACTTACTCACGCCAAGAGAAACGTTTAAACAGCTTTCATATGCGGTGTCTGCGAAGAATACTTGGTATTAAGTGGCAAGACAAAATCACAAATACTGAAGTATTGGAAAGATCAGGTTGTGTGACGGTGTATTCCATGCTCAGTCTTCGTAGACTTAGATGGATAGGACACGTTAGGAGGATGGATGATGGTAGAATACCAAAGGACATCTTTTTTGGTGAATTACAGACGGGTAGGAGATCTCAGGGTCGGCCTCTACTACGATACAAAGATGTGTGTAAGCGGGACATGATTGATACAGGCATTGATAATGCACAATGGGAGCACGTCGCCGCTGAACGTGTTGCATGGAGGGCAACTATCAGAAATGGAATAAAGACAAAGGGGAAAATGATTGCAGATAAAGCACACACAGAGCGTGAGAGACGTAAGATGGTGCAAAATGGTGGAAATGACCATGTTTTCACATGCACCTACTGTGGGCAAACATTTGCAGCAAGAATTGGCCTTACCAGCCACACTCGCCACCGCCATGGATCGTAGTTATTGCCATATGACAGTTGTTAAGCCTTTTTGAAGCACAATGTACCAAACTATCGTCTGTCAAGACGGAAAGGTGCCAATGTATATGGGGGGTGTTGACAGTAGGTGGTAGTTACATTAGTGCGGGGATGTGGACAGTAGATGGTAGTTACAGTAGTGGGGGGGGGATATGGACAGTAAATGGTAGTTACACTAGTGTGGGATGTGGACAGTAGATGGTAGTTACATTAGTGGGGGGATGTGGACAGTAGATGGTAGTTACATTAGTGGGGGGATGTGGAGAGTAGATGGTAGTTACATTAGTGGGGGGATGTGGACAGTAGATGGTAGTTACATTAGTGGGGGATGTGGACAGTATATGGTAGTTACATTAGTGGGGGGATGTGGACAGTATATGGTAGTTACATTAGTTGGGGGGATGTGGACAGTAGATGGTAGTTACATTAGTGGGGGGATGTGCACAGTAGATGGTAGTTGCATTAGTGGGGGGAAGTGGACAGTAGATGGTAGTTACATTAGTGGGGGGATGTGGACAGTAGATGGTAGTTACATTAGTGGGGGGGATGTGGACAGTAAATGGTAGTTACATTAGGGGGGGGATGTGGACAGTAAATGGTAGTTACATTAGTGGGGGGATGTGGAGAGTAGATGGTAGTAACATTAGTGGGGGGATGTGGACAGTAGATGGTAGTTACATTAGTGGGGGGATGTGGACAGTAGATGGTAGTTACATTAGTGGGGGGGGGGAATTGGACAGTAGATGGTAGTTACATTAGTGGGGGATGTGGACAGTAGATGGTAGTTACATTAGTGGAGGGATGTGGACAGTAGATGGTAGTTACATTAGTGGGGGGAATGTGGACAGTAGATGGTAGTTACATTAATGGGGGATGTGGACAGTAGATGGTAGTTACATTAGTGGGGGGATGTGGATAGTAGATGGTAGTTACATTAGTGGGGGGATGTGGACAGTAGATGGTAGGTACATTAGTGGGGGGGGGGAGGTGTGGACAGTAGATGGTAGTTACACTAGTGGGGGATGTGGACAGTACATAGTAGTTACACTAGTGGGTGGATGTGAATAGTACACAGTATTTACTCTTGTGGGGGGTTGTTGACAGTACATAGTAGTTACACTAGTGGAGGGAAGTGGGCAGTACATAGTAGTTACACTAGTGGGGGTTGTTGACAGTACATAGTAGTTACACTAGTGGGTGGTTGTGGATAGTACACAGTATTTACTCTTGTGGGGGGTTGTTGACAGTACATAGTAGTTACACTAGTGGAGGGAAGTGGGCAGTACATAGTAGTTACACTAGTGGAGGGAAGTGGGCAGTACATAGTAGTTACACTAGTGGGTGGATGTGGATAGTACACAGTATTTACTCTTGTGGGGGGTTGTTGACAGTACATAGTAGTTACACTAGTGGAGGGAAGTGGGCAGTACATAGTAGTTACACTAGTGGGGGGTTGTTGACAGTACATAGTAGTTACACTAGTGGGTGGTTGTGGATAGTACACAGTATTTACTCTTGTGGGGGGTTTGTTGACAGTACATAGTAGTTACACTAGTGGAGGGAAGTGGGCAGTACATAGTAGTTACACTAGTGGGTGGTTGTGGATAGTACACAGTATTTACTCTTGTGGGGGGTTGTTGACAGTACATAGTAGTTACACTAGTGGAGGGAAGTGGGCAGTACATAGTAGTTACACTAGTGGGGGGTTGTTGACAGTACATAGTAGTTACACTAGTGGGTGGTTGTGGATAGTACACAGTATTTACTCTTGTGGGGGGTTGTTGACAGTACATAGTAGTTACACTAGTGGAGGGAAGTGGGCAGTACATAGTAGTTACACTAGTGGGTGGTTGTTGACAGTACATAGTAGTTACACTAGTGGGTGGTTGTTGACAGTACATAGTAGTTACACTAGTGGGGGGTTGTTGACAGTACATAGTAGTTACACTAGTGGGGGGTTGTTGACAGTACATAGTAGTTACACTAGTGGGGGGTTGTTGACAGTACATAGTAGTTACACTTGTGGGGGGTTGTTGACAGTACATAGTAGTTACACTTGTGGGGGGTTGTTGACAGTACATAGTAGTTACACTAGTGGGGGGTTGTTGACAGTACATAGTAGTTACACTAGTGGGGGGTTGTTGACAGTACATAGTAGTTACACTTGTGGGGGGTTGTTGACAGTACATAGTAGTTACACTAGTGGGGGGTTGTTGACAGTACATAGTAGTTACACTAGTGGGTGGTTGTGGATAGTACACAGTATTTACTCTTGTGGGGGGTTGTTGACAGTACATAGTAGTTACACTAGTGGAGGGAAGTGGGCAGTACATAGTAGTTACACTAGTGGGTGGTTGTGGATAGTACACAGTATTTACTCTTGTGGGGGGTTGTTGACAGTACATAGTAGTTACACTAGTGGAGGGAAGTGGGCAGTACATAGTAGTTACACTAGTGGGTGGTTGTGGATAGTACACAGTATTTACTCTTGTGGGGGGTTGTTGACAGTACATAGTAGTTACACTAGTGGAGGGAAGTGGGCAGTACATAGTAGTTACACTAGTGGGTGGTTGTGGATAGTACACAGTATTTACTCTTGTGGGGGGTTGTTGACAGTACATAGTAGTTACACTAGTGGAGGGAAGTGGGCAGTACATAGTAGTTACACTAGTGGTGGTTGTGGATAGTACACAGTATTTACTCTTGTGGGGGGTTGTTGACAGTACATAGTAGTTACACTAGTGGAGGGAAGTGGGCAGTACATAGTAGTTACACTAGTGGAGGGTTGTTGACAGTACATAGTAGTTACACTAGTGGGTGGATGTGGATAGTACACAGTATTTACTCTTGTGGGGGGTTGTTGACAGTACATAGTAGTTACACTAGTGGAGGGAAGTGGGCAGTACATAGTAGTTACACTAGTGGGGGGTTGTTGACAGTACATAGTAGTTACACTAGTGGGTGGTTGTGGATAGTACACAGTATTTACTCTTGTGGGGGGTTGTTGACAGTACATAGTAGTTACACTAGTGGAGGGAAGTGGGCAGTACATAGTAGTTACACTAGTGGGTGGTTGTGGATAGTACACAGTATTTACTCTTGTGGGGGGTTGTTGACAGTACATAGTAGTTACACTAGTGGAGGGAAGTGGGCAGTACATAGTAGTTACACTAGTGGGTGGTTGTGGATAGTACACAGTATTTACTCTTGTGGGGGGTTGTTGACAGTACATAGTAGTTACACTAGTGGAGGGAAGTGGGCAGTACATAGTAGTTACACTAGTGGAGGGAAGTGGGCAGTACATAGTAGTTACACTAGTGGAGGGTTGTTGACAGTACATAGTAGTTACACTAGTGGGTGGATGTGGATAGTACACAGTATTTACTCTTGTGGGGGGTTGTTGACAGTACATAGTAGTTACACTAGTGGAGGGAAGTGGACAGTACATAGTAGTTACACTAGTGGGGGTTGTTGACAGTACATAGTAGTTACACTAGTGGGTGGATGTGGATAGTACACAGTATTTACTCTTGTGGGGGGTTGTTGACAGTACATAGTAGTTACACTAGTGGAGGGAAGTGGACAGTACATAGTAGTTACACTAGTGGGGGGTTGTTGACAGTACATAGTAGTTACACTAGTGGGTGGATGTGGATAGTACACAGTATTTACTCTTGTGGGGGGTTGTTGACAGTACATAGTAGTTACACTAGTGGAGGGAAGTGGGCAGTACATAGTAGTTACACTAGTAGAGAGATGTGCTCAGTAGATGGTAGTCACACTAGTGGAGGGATGTGGACAGTAGGTGGTAGCTACACTAGTGGAGGGATGTGCCCACCTTGAACTGTCTTTCATGTCTCTGTAATTTGCTATTGGTATCCCCGCTGCCACACAAGTTGCTGCAGCTTAATGAATAAGTCCACTCCACCTGACTAGGTCTTGGGCATGTATTTCAACATGGAACAACACAAGCACGCAAGCATACTATTAAAAAAAAAACTCAGCGGTCGTGGCTGTCGTTGTTCCTACGTGATGCTCAAGATGCTCGAGTGACGACAACATACAGGACTAAAGATGCTGTTTTTCTTCCTCCCCATTTCTGTCAGCCACTGCCATGATCGGCCCCGTGGTTCTCATCACCATCACCAACATCATCTTCTTCCTGTTGACCATCTACAACATCCACCGTGTGGGTAGGCTACAGACATTCCAAACTTTTAAGAAGGATGACCGGCGCAATTTGTACGTCTATGCCAGGCTGTCCAGCTTGACCGGGGCATTCTGGGTGATCTACATCATCGCTGAAGTCGTCGATCTGGATGGTTTACGGTATGTATTGTGTGTGTGTGTGTGTGTGTGTGTGTATGTGTGTGAGCGCGCGCGCGAGCGCATGTATAATTTTGTGTGTGTGTGGGTGTGAGTGGGTGACAGATACATGTGCTGTTTTAACTAGTTTACTCTTTACACCGTTTCCTCCTAGGTAGGAATAACACGATGTAATCTTATATATAAATTGCGATCTCCGTCTGTCTGTCTGTCTGTCTGTCCGTATGTCCTTTATGCGCTCGCGAACGGCCCATCCGATTGAGATGAAATTTTCTACACGTCTTCCTTTCTTTCCAGTGCAGCCCACTGTCGTATTTTTTTTCTTCTTCCTCCTCCTCCCTCCTCCCATTCCCAAAATACGTACGTAAATATATGATGATGATGATGAAAGAATCCCCGAACCAAAACGCTAGGGAAAGGGAAGAAAATGACGTGACTACACAGAATCGTCACACGGCAATCGTCATCATCATCAAGTGCCGTGCCGGCTGGCGTAGGCGTTCAACTCTGCTGCTGATATATATGCCTCCATGCCACGGCAATATCAATAACAATTCATCTTTTTATGTGTAAGGAAGTTATCTACAGTCGTGTAGAAGGGAAAACAATCAATGGAAGGACCTAAATCACAGAACCTAGACGAGTATGAATTCGGAATGGCGAACACCCTCCTCCTCTCTTCTCCTGCTGCCTCTACCTCCTCCCCTCCTCCACCCTCTACCTCCTCCCTCCACCCTCCTCCTCCCTCTCCTCCCTCTTCCTCCTCCTCCTTCACCCTCCTCCCTCCTCCTCCTCCTCCTTCACCCTCCTCCCTCCTTCTCCTCCTCCCTCCTCCTCCCTCCTCATCCCTCTTCCTCCTCCTCCTCCCTCCTCCTTCTCCCCTTTCCCCCCTCCTTCTCTTAATCCATCCTCCTCCCTCCTCCTCCCTCCTATTCCTCCTTACTCCTCCTCCTCCCTCCTCCTCTCTCCGCCTATCTCTTCCTCCCTCCTCCTCCCTCCTCCACTCTCTTCCTCCTCCCTCCTCCTCCCTCTTCCTCCTCCTCCTCCCTCCTCCTAGCCCTCCTCTTCCTTCCTCCTTCGCCCTCCTCCTCCCTTCTCCTCCCTTCTCCTCCTCCCCCTCCTACCCCTCCCTCCTCCCCCTCCTCCCTCCTCCTCCCTCCTCCTTCTTCCTCCCTCCTCCTCCCCCTCCTCCTTCCTCCTCCTCCCTCTGCTCCTCATCCCTCCTCCTCCATTCTACTCCCTCCCCTCCTCTTCCTCCCTCTACCTCCTCCCTCCTCCTCCCTTCACATTCCTCCTTCCTCCTCTTCCTCTCATCCTCCTCCTCTCTCCTCGCTCCTCCTCCTCACTCGACCTCCTACCATCCTCCTCCCTTCACATTCCTCCTCCTCCCTCTTCTCCTCCTCCCCCTCATCCTCTTCCTCCTTCTCGTCCCTCCTCCTTCTCCCTCTTGCCTCCTCCCTCTTCCCTCCTCGTTCCTTCTCCTCCGCCTCCTCCTCCTCCCACTCTCCTCTCTCACCTCTGCCCTCCTCCTCCTTTCCTTCCCTCCTCCTCCTCTCCTCCTCCTCCTCCTCCTCCTCCTGCTTCTCCTCCTCCTCCTTCTCCCTCCTCCTCCTCTTCCTCCTCCTCCTCCCTCCTCCTTCTCCTCCTCACAATCCTCCCTCTTCCGCCCTCCGCCTCTCCCTCCTCCTACTCTATCCTCCTCCTCCCTCCTCCTCCCTCCTATTCCTCCCTACTCCTCCCTCCTCCTCCTCTCTCCGTCTATCTCTTCCTCCCACCTCTCCTCCCTCCTCCACCCTCTTCCTCCTCCTTCCTCCTACTCCTCCTTTTTCTTCTTCTTCTGCTGCTGCCGCTGCTCCATTTACCCAAGTTAATTGTTGGGGGAATATGTAAAGATCTTTCAAGTGCTCTTTCTAATGCTTTTTGTAAGTTGGTCTTCGTTTATCTAAGGTTGTTCTAACCGCAACCAATAAATGATTAGACAGACAGGCAGACAGACAGACAGAGAGGGAGGGACAGACAGACAGACAGACAGACAGACAGACAGACAGATAGTCGGGAACGGGAACTTATATGAATTAAATGAGATGCTCCCCATCAGGAGCTGGGCGAAGCCGGGCCGGGTCAGACAAACAGACAGACAGACAGACAGGCAGACATACAGACAGACAGAGAGGGAAGGACAGACAGACAGACAGACAGATAGTCGGGAACGGGAACTTATATGAATTAAATTAGGTGCTCCCCATCAGGAGCTGGGCGAAGCCGGGCCGGGTCAGACAGACAGACAGACAGACAGACAGACAGACAGGCAGACAGGCAGACAGACAGACAGACAGACAGTCGGTAACGGGAACGGGAACTTATATGACTACTTATCTGAATTAAATTAGATGCTCCCCACCAAGGACTGGGCGATGCCGGGCCGGGTCAGACAGACAGACAGACAGACAGACAGACAGACAGTCGGTAACGGGAACGGGAACTTATATAACTACTTATATGAATTAAATGAGATGCTCCCCACCAAGGACTGGGCGAAGCCGGGCCGGGTCAGACAGACAGACAGACAGACAGATAGTCGGTAACGGGAACGGGAACTTATATGACTACTTATATGAATTAAATGAGATGCTCCCCACCAAGGACTGGGCGATGCCGGGCCGGGTCAGACACACAGACAGACAGACAGACAGACAGTCGGTAACGGGAACGGGAACTTATATGACTACTTATATGAATTAAATGAGATGCTCCCCACCAGGGACTGGGCGAAGCCGGGCCGGGTCAGCTAGTATTAAATAATAAACATTAAGTAAAACATTGAAATAACTACTCTGTAAAACCTTTAAATAGCCACTGTGTAAAACCATAAAATAAGAACTATGTAAAAGCATAAAATAACTGCTATGTAAAATCAGAAGATAATCACTATATACCGATCTCCGTGGCAAAGGCATTACGGACGCCAGTCGTAATTCAGTATACCCGGGTTCGAAACACAGCGGTGCTGGTTTTTTTCAAAATAAAAGGTATTGGTGCCGGTCGTTCAGAAAGCAATGGCAAACTACTGAACGTAAACCTTGCCCAGGAATCACGAACAGCCAAAATGCTGGAGTGACTGCTACGTCCTGTGAAGGACATGCAACCAACAAAAAAAAAGCACTGTGTACAACCATGAAATAACCACTATATAAACCATAAAATAACCACTATGTAAAACCATAAAGTAACTAGTACATACTGTAACACGATAGGTTGGGGTAGGACGTATAGATGTTACACTGTTAATATCAGGACCAGCTCTAGTCAGGCCACAGATGCAGTTAGTCTCCCGACCTCGCAGGCACTAGGACTTTTCTTCTCTCTTTAGACTCTTTCAACCCCGGGAGAAACCCTGCTGGGGAATCGTCCCGATAATGAACTCAACACAGCGTCCATTAACTTTAAGTAAACCGTACATGTATTGAATTAACAGAGAACATAAAAGAATAGGTGAAGGATAATGCCGTCGCTGTATTCCTGGGACAGATCAAGAGGTCGTCACAATAAGGGTATAGCTGTCATCATCGGGCCACTCAAAGAATGTCTAGCCGTCTGTAGTATGGAAACGCTCACCCGGCTACCTTCCCAGCGTGAAGTCCAGTTTTTGTCTTTCCTCTCGTGCCTAACGTTGCGCATAGGGCAGAAGTCGTGGCTCTCTTTGTTTGTGCGAAGCGTCAAACATTTGGAGCCATAAATCTGATTCTGTAACAGCTGGGAGTTTTATGATGGCGGATTGTCAAGCCGCCGATCAATCGTCTTTAGTCAAGTTGGAAGAAAACATGTCCCGCCATCTTGACCCAAGCCGGAAACTCTGTAATATAGTGACTTTTACAAACAAATAGTGGCCTAAAGTCTCGTGCAAAACGGCCCTTCCGTCAATTCCTTTTGCACATCAGGGCGGAATTCTGACTTAGAGGCGTTCAGCCATAATCCCTCAGATGGTATCCTCGTACCATTGGCTTCCATTCATCCATTCATGCGCGTCACTAATTAGATGACGAGGCATTTGGCAACCTTAAGAGAGTCATAGTTACACTCCAGTGTCCATTGGCGATAATTAATCCCTCACAGGTCTCCGAGACTTGTCCCGCAGACAACTTAGACTGGCGCGAGAACTCCATTGTAGATTACTTGAGTAGGAATGTATAAGTCTCAGATGGTACCCGTTCCCACTCTGAAGCTGTATAAAGTCACACTTGGAGTGAAACAGTCCTAGCTGGGCGGCAGTAATACTGTCCTGATGCCACCCTCACGCAAATTCCCTTAGCCCGAAGACCTTCCAGTTCCCAGTCCATGCAACGTAAGGACACTGTGTAGCGCTGGTAGATTATGCACTGTCCTGTCAACACACCACACGAGAATGGTGGCGCCATGCTAGAATAAATTCTGTCATATGCCAACATGGCCACAATGTTAACACAAGACACCTTACTTGAAATACGGGAGCCTCAGCAGTGGTGCAGGTGGGTGATGATTAGCAGATGGGTCAAAACCGTTGGCGAGCAATAATACTGCACGTTACTCTAACACGGGAAGTAGACGTAGATACCAGTCCTGGTATCAGACTGGATTCCACAGCATCACTTGTAACATCGCTGCCATCTTTGCTCCGTACAAGAAAGCTGACCCTGAAAGGAGAGCAACGGGTGCTAGACGTCCGGACCACAGGTTGGCCAAACCCTATCTATGGGCAAGCTGCCCTCAGAATAAAGGGGCCACCCTACAAAGGGCCCTCCAACCCCGTTATTATTTGTGCCGAAAAGAAGTAACTGTTATGAAGGGGACTTTACCTAGTCAGGCAGCTTCAGGAACTGCCTTGTCTGAGAACCTTATGGGATATGGGTACCAGTCCCGCCTTAGTTGTACCCTAACCTTAGAAATTCAATAACACCATTAAGTCCTCCTCTTCATCACACAGACGTAGCTTCTCCACCACCAGGCTTAAAATTTATATACTAGAGTCCCTAGTATGTGTGAGCTACCGGTGTTCCATAATGTAATACATGCCCCCTCAATCCCTCCCCTCATATACTAGAGTCTCTAGTATGTGTGAGCTGTACCGGTGTTCCATAATGTAATACATGCCCCCTCAATCCCTCCCCTCATATACTAGAGTCTCTAGTATGTGTGAGCTACCGGTGTTCCATAATGTAATACATGCCCCCTCAATCCCTCCCCTCATATACTAGAGTCTCTAGTATGTGTGAGCTACCGGTGTTCCATAATGTAATACATGCCCCCTCAATCCCTCCCCTCATATACTAGAGTCCCTAGTTTGTGTGAGCTGTCGCTGTTCCATAATGTAATACATGCCCCCTCAATCCCTCCCCTCATATACTAGAGTCCCTAGTTTGTGTGAGCTGTCGCCGTTCCATAATGTAATACATGCCCCCTCAATCCCTCCCCTCATGAAAGAAAATCCTCCCGGCTGTCCCAGAACGGAATCAATTCGATAGAACCAGTAAAGGGAAGAAAGAGGAAGAGTACTGTGCATTAACGGCGACTCAACGTACGTGCACACGCTCCTCTCAGCCTTCAGATCCAGTCAAGTATCTTTAACTACTGAAAAGACGGTCTGGAGGAGTACCCACAAAGGGCTCCATCTCACCTTGAATGGCAAGCTTTGATTATATGAAGCTTTCCAAACATTAAGGCTGGGCGCAATTCACTACTGGGTTTCAACGGCAGCTCGCAACACACTGACGTCACCAATTTCAGTGCGTTGCTCCCGCTGACGTTCTATGTTTTCCGGGAGTTCGGGAATTTCAAATAGCATTTTCTTCGAGACTACATGACGTCATTCTGAAGAAATCCAGAGTCCCCATGAGCAGGACTTTCTCAACTATACAGAAATCTATAAGAACTACGTTTTCTAACAGAAGAACAAATCTCCCAGAGGGTTTTTCCGACCCCGGGATCTCTCGTAGCTACAATTAATCTGGAGATTCTCGGTCCGACTAAATGCCGAAAGTATAGACATACACGTGGTTTCGTGACAAATACAATCATGGAATAACCTATATGTTAAAGGAAACAGGAAATAAACCCTATATAAAATCATGAAACAACCAGTACATACAATCAGTTTGATAATAGTGAGCATGAAAATGAATGTGAGTATGACGAGTGTACCATGATGGGTGTGGGATGCTCATTCCCTGTAGTTATAATCTATGTTACCTGTAATAGGTATTCTGTTCACCTCTATGCTGGTGTTACCCGGTTAACGACTGCGGACAAAAGACTACAGACTAAAGTTACTAATAACCACGGACACTTAATCTAACCACATCAACAATCCAATGTTGAGAATATCGACAGCCCACATCTTTATATAAGGAAAGAGGTCGTATCTATAAGATACAGTCAACAGTCACACACAAAAAGGGATCCTAGAACAATAATAACCCAGCTGTACCAGTCCATATAGACCGTGACTAATCTACTCAAGCAACAAAGATATTTGCTAAGTATCTCTTGGGTCTCTCGGTTCCTTCAGATCTGTCCAACAGGACATCCTCTCAGGTGGACTGGACTTAGTTGCCCATAGATATAATTAAGCAACAGGCATCTCTGTTGAGCAAGTCCTGCGTCAACACCCTGGTTATAGAACTATAAGCCAGGTTTATCAGGCTGGCTAGGACTCACGAATACCTGTAGATATCCAAGTCCATGAAAACTTGTTAGGGCACCCCGACCAACGCACTCTGTTAAGTTACGAAAGTCCAGTGTTCACAATATCATCAATTAGCGTACTCAATCACTCCGACAAGTATAGGCGTATGTAACATGACAACACAGATTAGCGCACTTAACTAGGCATAAAAGGTTACGCGTGTGTGTGAGTACAAGACAGATTAGCGCACTTAGGTACACAGAAAAGGTTAGATGTGTACATAAGAACAACATAGATTAGCGCACTTAGCTAGGCATAAAAGGTTACGCATGTGTGTAAGTACAACACAGATTAGCTCACTTAGGTACACAGAAAAGGTTAGATGTGTACATAAGAACAACATAGATTAGCGCACTTAGCTAGGCATAAAAGGTTACGCATGTGTGTAAGTACAACACAGATTAGCTCACTTAGGTACACAGAAAAGGTTAGATGTGTGTATAAGAACAACATAGATTAGTGCACTTAGTTATACATATAAGGTTGTGTGGGTGTGTAAAGGCAGCTCTGGTAAGCTTTTCCGGTTAAACCGAAAGGACAGAGGGGAAGTAGGGGTGGAGGGTGAAAGAGGGGGGGGGGGTTGTGTGAGTAAAGCCCTCGCCTCCTACCTCCCTCGGGTACATAGAACGGTCATGTGTGTAATTAAAGACAGCACAGACGATCTTATTCCTTTAACCTGAAAATGATATTTGTGGGTATGTCCAGACAGCCATGAGAGCATTAGTTTAGGCGGGATACATGGTATGTATTGTTATACAGATAACACAGCTGAGTACACCCGGGTCTGGGCAAGCAAAGACCATGGGATTAAATAATACCCTCACAGCTCAGCGCCTTCCGACCCGTAGCAGATGGTATGGATGTTAGTGCTTTGATGCAAGGTCTCTGCCCAGCCACATGATGATACAAGAGTACTGGCTCTAACTTCCCTATAATGACAATCAAACAAAAGCCCTGTACTCTAGGAAATCCCATTTAAGAGTTTTACTCCTATTAAGCGTTTCCCATCAGAGAAATGATTCAAACTAATTTGTAAAACGAATAAACCAGACTCAGCCCCGAGCTTTCTCTTACCATTTTGTCTAATCTCCGGCGTACGCTTGACCGGGTCAAACTAGGCCAGACCGCGGCGGCCATAGATTGTAATCTTGGTTACTGAAATCAACCGAAAGGTTTATCGACCTGACACAATTGTAAATGGTTCCTTAACTTTACTAAAGAAATGTATGGCTTTAAGGGACGAAACAAAGAATACAACTTATCCTTGTGCGACCAGTGACCTGACACCGACTTAAGGTGGAGTTTTCTTATCGGCCCGTGTGTTATGTCCGAATCAAATTCTGGATTCGTAAGTTAATCCCCAAGGAACATCTGAATGAACTGAAGAAAATTCATAATTCACGAATTCTCTTCTGAAGGACGACAGGTTACTTATGTTTCACGGGAACCAGTGATTTTTACTTATTCCGCCAGACAGAAAGACCCGGGTGAAAATGGAAGGTTTCGGCCTACTCCTCGGAGTGCTCAAGTGCGTCATAGACAAAGTAGATCGCTGTGATGCGAACCGCCCCGCACAAGGTCGCCACTGACCACGCCCACAGAAGAGGTAGAGCAGGTGGAGAGTGTCTTGACCGGCCAGAGACACGCTAACGTTTCGTTTCAACAATAACGGTAGTGATATTGGTGCTGATGATGATCGTAGTGGTGGTGATAAAGACGGTGATGTGAGACAGTGATGAGAATGATGGTAATGATGCTCATCGCGATGATGATCATAGTGATGATGGTAGTTAATTTGATGATGGGGTGATGATGATGATAACGATTATGAGGATGTTGATGATGATGTTAATGACAACG
Source organism: Cepaea nemoralis (assembly GCA_014155875.1). Taxonomy (NCBI): domain Eukaryota; kingdom Metazoa; phylum Mollusca; class Gastropoda; order Stylommatophora; family Helicidae; genus Cepaea; species Cepaea nemoralis. The sequence continues at coordinate 107,226 of JACEFZ010019497.1, forward strand.
ATGATAGAGACGATGATGATGATTATTATGATACTGATGATAATGCTTGTTATGATAAAGATGTTGATGATGATGATGATGATGATGATATTGATGATGATTTGGGTGGCGGTGGTGGTGGTGGTGGTGGTGGTGGTGGTGATGATGATGGTGGTGGTGGTGTTGGTGGTGGTGGTGGCGATGATGATGATGATGATGATAATGATGATGATGATGATGATGATGATGATGATGATGATGATGATGATGATGATGATGATGATGATGATGATGACGATGATGGCGGCGGCGGCAGTATCGGCAAGGACTACATGACGACAAATGTGTATGAAGAAACGTATTCTGAACACATGCAAACTTTCTGTCCTCAGAATCGCAGCAATCATCCTGAACGGGCTACAAGGATTCTTCATCTTCATCTCCTACACCTGCAACAACCGCGTGCTCATGCTCTATCTGCCCTCTCTGAGACCACAGACAAGCCTGAACACAAACACTAGTTCTCTGACTTCTGTAACAAAGGGACGCCAGAGAAATGACAAGCAGGAACTCCAACACACGTCCTCCTTGTCCTCCGTCGGGAGTCAGTCAGCCTCACAGACCACACTCTAATGAAGCATGATAGTTCCTTGGATCCGGTAGCTGAAAGCACTGTTCCACAGAAGTGAGCATCATGCTTGCCACGGAGTGGTCGCGGTTATACGCCTTCTCTTCTTTTATTTTGTCGACTATATGGAATTGTGTTATTCTAACCTAACTAATTCAAGTTTATTCAATTATACATAAATATTTGAATCAACATTATAATCTCTAATTAATCTCGGGTTGTCAGTTATCTGGTACTATTAACTTGAAATCTGAAAAGACAATAATCTATAAGTATCTTGTTTCGAGTAGTATATACACGTGTATCATCCTAACAATAATGTGTAATACTTCTTTGCCTTTACTTTATTCAATTTAATTAATAATATTCTATCTAACCATTAAATGAAAAATCTAATAAGGAAATTTCATTTAAGGTCAATATGAATCAATGCAGTATTTTACATAATTTGCTTCTCAATTTAAAAGCTTGTTGGACAACAGTTAGTTCCACTTATATGCTATAATGTTATTCAACACTTCAGCACTTTGTCGGATGGTAGCGTCAATGGGGGATATAATGAATTGACTGGCGCTCAACTTCATCTGCCAACATTCAAAATCAATTGCCAAAATCACTCGTTTCAGGTCTACAAGGTTTTCCTGGTCAACCATAGCAGAATTAAATATCCGCACCGCCCAATTCTGATCAAACTCTGTGTATGATACTGCAAACCAGTGTTTACATCGTGGACAGTCCTAATCAACTCTGGCGTAATTGATGCTACTCATAATCAATTAATATAGTTGCAGCGAGTAAAGTTTCAGACAAATCCATAGCAATCATCGCTCCTGATCGACTTGAGCAAAACAATTATATTCAAAGATGTGACTGCTTTCACTATACCTTCATTACGAAACGTTATGTTGTTCTTATTATTTTTATATTTTATAATTATTATTTATCCAATACTATCTATATTGTAATTCATTATATATAAACAATCAAATAATCAACCAAACAATATTGCATTATCCATCTTAGGAACTCCATTCCTTTTAAGTTTATAAATCACAATATAATGAAATCAATTGTATTAATATATTCAAATTTAATCAAATAATGCAAAACTGATGGTAAAAATCAACAATTACGATCTCTTTATTGATCTTTATCAATTCTATCACGTATAATTATTTATCTTAAATGTATCAATCAATCAATCAAGCAATCAGTTATGTTAGTAATCACAACTAATTATTTGAATCTGTTATTGTTCAAACACATAATCAAATCATGCAAGCAACAGATGGAGAGCATAAATCTCTGATATTGTATATGATAAAACTATTAAGAGATTGAGTTCTATACATCGAATCCTGTAGCCGAGCATGTCTGCATGTCAAATGTACCAATTATGACAAGTTCCTCGTTAACACTATCAGCCATTCGACACTTATAGCCTCGACAGTTAAAAGTTCCATATTATCATCCACCTCCATCTATGGATGCACCGTTGATCACTAGTCTAAGACTATGTTCAAAAAATTCATCTATCGGTACTTATGAGTAGTACCTGTAACGTCATCATATCATTACCTCTCTGACTCTTAAATTCAGGCACTATATACACAACATTAGCGCATTAGTCCAAAAGCAGTCTTCCCAAACCTCCTAATAGTCCAACTGTATTCTCTGCAAGTCATATTTTCTCCTCAAGTGGTAATTCTAATGCTCTATGTTTCTCTTGAGCCGCTAATTCTTTTTCTTTCGTATCATTTCCTGTAAGTAATTTTTTCTCCTCAAGGAATAATTCTAATGCTCTTTGTTTCTCTTTGTAAAGCAGAGGTTAGTTCATAGTATACCTATCCGTCAGATCAGAGATGTTGCTTCAGTCTCGGTACTCTATAACGTAATGGTCCCTCGGCTTAGGGAAATCACCGTATTTCCATTAAACCACATAGTAACCCTATATTCAGTATGTTTTTCTGTGTCACTTGCTACTTGTAGCTGAAATTATACTTGATAAGAATAATGGCAATGTTATGATCATAATTACAATCTTTAACATTTGTCTTTTAAATATGTCATTTAACTTTATAACGTGAAAGTAATTATGATGTCGATTCAACTGTAATTTTGCATGCATAAACTAAGTTTTAAAAATATTCAATGGAAAAAATATGAACCAATACTTTTGAAATCATGCTTCATGACAAAAATCCACTGCTACATATCATAGCCATGAAACCCGGGAAGGTTAACCCGGTCAACAAATGCCCGCAGAAGTCGGATGTGTCGGCCTAACGGCGCAAGAACGCAGCTCTGCTGTAAACAGGCACAACGCAATCACATCCGAAAAAAAACTCCGGATGAACGAAGAAGAAGAAGATAGCCATGAAATATAAGAGCGCTTAGCTGAACATGCGACTTGATCTTACGTACTGTTACCAACCAGTTATGTCAACACCCTCTGCAAAGCTCGCCTGTCGCCACATAGCCATTGCCTACACCATATACCGGCAAGGCGCTTCACGTGATGTCAAACAAAACCTAATCATGCAAGAAGTCAACCCGAGCAAATGTTTCCAACAATTGCCATGCCAGTGCTGTACCACGTACCACGATGTTAAAATTTGTGCAACACCGATACGGCAACTTTAAGATTTCACCAGCCCAAAATAATACTCTTCATTTTATTAGATGTTAACTCAAGTTATGTTAGTTTTATTCTTAACAAAAATGAATACTTAATTCTTTATATTAAACAATATTAATTAATGTCAAACATTAACAATAAACAAATGAATACTTAATTCTTTATATTAAACAATATTAATTAATGTCAAACAGGGGGGTACGGGGTGTCAGGCATTGGTAGCACCTTTGGTAAGGATGACTCTCATGTCCTTTTCAGGACCCATCCCCCACTGGTCCAAGCCTGACACCCAGCTCGTGCCTGTGGCTCCTAGTAGCTGTCAGCATGCGACAGCGGCCACCCCCCGGGCAACAGCTGTGATTGATTGATTGATTGATTGATTGGTTTAGGAACCGACATCACAGCATTCGGGATATTCCCATAAGCGCTCCGTCCCCATCCTCAGCAGCCAGCGAAGAGTTCCAACACTAATAGTTCCAGTAATAGCTGTGAGAGGCTGGCTAAACCAGGCATGGGTATCCGATTTGGTGTCAAACCAAGAGGTAAACTAGGGTATGCCTACCCAGCATGTGAAGACAGGATTCGGCAGACTGCGCGGAAGAAATCATTCTTGATTCAACGGGCAAGACGGCGTTTACCTGCAAAGCGTTGTGGAACGTAATGAGCACGGCAAGGCACGTAGAGCGCCCTGGTCATCCACTGCACCTGTATTCGTCTCCAATCGTCTCGACTTGTCTTGCCACTGGACTCAGATGGACTCAAGCGAGAGAGTGAGGTCGACGAACTGCGCAACTCTTCCTCACTTTAATCCTAGTCATCGCGCAAGTCATTCTTCATCCAACACTGATGAAGAATCAGATTCGTTGGGCTGGTCACTTGACTCGCATGCCAGATCACAGGCTCCCTAAACGAATTTTTTACAGCGAATTGCGTTGTGGTAAACGCTCCCAAGGTGGCCAGAGGAAACGCTTTAAAGACACTCTGAAAATTTCACTGAATGCTTTTGGAATTCATCATGACACCTGGGAGGCTGCAGCCAGTGACCGAAATTCGTGGCGTGCATCATTACGCAAAGGTGCAGTCATATGTGAGGCAACCAGGACTGCAAGAGCTGTGAAGAAAAGGCAGGACAGAAAAACCACTGCAGGAAATCCTCCTCCAGAGACGTCAAGCATTCTTTGCCCACATTGTCAAAGAACATTTCGAGCCAAAATAGGCCTTATCAGCCATCTTAGAACCCACGGCTCCACACCTTCAACCCCACTGGATGAAATGAATGGTCATCATCATTCTTGATGGACAAACAACAATGTCAAACAGTATCAACAATCACGGATGGTAACTATCGTGTGTGAGTTCCCAACATTCCATATTCTATGTAATTATCATATTTTAATTTATTAATATAATTATAATAATCTTTTATGTTTACAGCACGAACAATTGCTAATTATTATTTAAATATATTAATATAAATGTATTTTTATATAACAATATTTCCGATGATTATATATAAGAAGCCAAAGGACTGCAGATTAGCAGTACCAGACTACAAAGAAAGGATATACACAAACAAACTTGGAAATCATGTGACAAGAGAATAATATAATCAAATAGATCACATTTTAATTAACAACAGAAATGCATCAAACATACAGCAAGTCAGAAGTTATAGAGGAGCTGAGTGCCACAGTGACCACTTCCTCGTTGGAGCAAAATTTAAAATAAAACTTAAGAGAGCTTTCTTCTTCTTCTTCTTCTTCGTTCATCCGGAGTTTTTTTTTCGGATGTGATTGCGTTGTGCCTGTTTACAGCAGAGCTGCGTTCTTGCGCCGTTAGGCCGACACATCCGACTTCTGCGGGCATTTGTTGACCGGGTTAACCTTCCCGGGAAGAAAGCTTTCTATACTAGATTACAAAGATTTCACCCAACATATAACAGAGAAAAACTACAAGACATTACAGTCAAAGAGAAATTTACAGATGAAATAAAATGTAAACTTGAAACTCTGCAAAACCCTTTGGAGGAAAGCGTTGACCAAACTTGGTTGAACATCAAGAATACAATTCAATCTACCGCAGAAGAATGTCTCGGTGTGTTAACCACGCATAGAAAGAACAGATGGTTCAATCAAAAATGTGAAGAAGCAGTCATTAGGAAGAAGAATGCCAGACATGTATGGTTAAATGACATCAATAACATCCAAAAGGAAGAGCATTATAGAAATGAATGTAAAGAGGCTACAAAAATAGTCAGACAGCAGAAGCGAGAATATATGAGTAATATAATCAAAGATATGGAAACTAATCACCAGAAAAACGACTCCAGAAAATATTTTAAAGAACTGAAGTCAATGAAACGAGGGCACCAACAAAACACATATGGTTTAAAAGACAAAAATGGGAATATGATAAATACCAATTAGGAAATGTGCAACACATGGAAAGAATATTTTATTGAATTACTAAATTGTGAAGCTCCAAGTAAACATTTTCCCACAGGAAGAGGTTCTAACATGCGAACCACAAATTGAAGAACCTACATTTGAAGAAATCCTATATGTAATCACATGACTTAAAAACAATAAGGCAACTGGGACTGATGGAATTGCTGCTGAAATTATAAAGGCAGGTGGCCATGCTGAGTCATCTAAAGCTATACGAACTAATAATAAAAATCTGGAGGACAGAAGAATTACCCCATGACTGGAAAGAGTCATTATTGATACCTATCTTTAAGAAAGGAGACAAGTTCCAATGTGGAAATTATAGAGGAATATCACTACTGTCCACAAGCTATAAGATACTATCCGCAGTATTACTAAATAGACTAAAACCATATTCAGAAGACATATTAGGTGACTACCAGGCGGGTTTTAGACAAAACAGATCAACAATAGATCAGATATTTATCTTACGACAAATAGCTGAGAAACATTGGGAATATAAAAGAGATCTCCATAACATTTTTGTGGATTTAAAAAAGGCTTATGATAGTGTCCATAGGAATAGTCTATGGAATGCTATGCAGGAATTTGGAATACCAAGGAAGTTAATCAACATGACCAGACTATGCATGGAAGATACTTATAATATAGTAACATATAAAGGCGAGAAATCACACCCCTTCCAAATAACATCTGGCTTGAAACAGGGTGATGCACTATCGCCGCTACTCTTCAATCTGGCTCTAGAGAAAGTTGTAAGGAAGGTAAAGGAGGAATGTGATATTGGAGGAACATCCAAGCTGCTTGTTTATGCAGATGATATAGATATTATAGGGCAAAGTGAACAAAAGACATTGGAAATATTGACTCACTTAAAGGAAAAAGCCCAACAGATGGGGCTAGTTATCAACCAAGATAAGACAGAATATATGGTAATTTCAAGAGACGGAATGGCTAAAAACTCTGGCCACATACAAATAGATAATATGACCATTAAAAGAACGGAAACATACAAATACCTGGGTACAATCTTCAACTGCTCCAACATCATAAGGGAAGAAATACAAACTATAGAATCAACTCTGGAAATAAGATATACTATGCACTACAACATCTACTAAAATCAAAGGCGCTATCTCGTAACACCAAAATCACAATATACAAAACACTGATCAAACCTGTTGTGCTGTATGGCTCTGAAACCTGGAGTACAACGAAAAGAGACGAAGCCTTGTTACAAACCTTTGAGAACAAAATTTTAAGACGCACCTTTGGACCCATTAGGAATACACAAAGTGGAGAGTGGAAAAGAAGAAGTAACAAAGACATTTATGATCTGTTTATGTCCCCGCTAATCACTGGTATCATGAAGGCTAATAGACTACAATGGCTGGGGCATATAGAAAGAATGGAAGATAATAGGGAAACAAAACTCGCTTACACTCAGGAAATAAATGACCGCAGACCCCGAGGTAGACCAAGAAGGCAATGGAGAGATAATACATGTACAGACCTACAAGCACTTGGAATCAACGACAACCTTGGCAAGGAGAAGGTCCACCAGAGAGACGAATGGAGACGGATTGTATTTGCAGCAAAGTCTAAATATCATATGATAATTTGATGCACACGTTCTACGTTATCAAGTTTTTAAAGTTATGTTTTTTATAGGAAGATTAACATAGACACTGATTTATAATATCAAAATAACTATAATTAAATAATCTAATACTTCTTAATACACTGTTAACACAGTTACTCTACTAAACAATGACTAATCAATGACTTCACATTGTTATAACATTAATCACACATCACAACGTCTACACATGATCGATAACTACAAAGTTTTGCAAGGTAGTGTTCAAAATGTCTAAACAATTACTCTCAGCGCAAATGGTTTATAATTCACAGTGTTAGTAATTGATTTGTACTACTTAAGTTATAATATTTCTAATAATTCACACCGTTACTAACTTAACATGTCCATAATACATTGATATAACGTAGTTTTTTAAATTAACATTTCCATAATCTAACACACATTGTTTGTATTGAATTATTCGCGATCTTCGTATTCTCTAACTCAGTGGTTCTCAACCTTTTTTGGTCCGTTCCCCCCTTCACCATATTTTTAGGACGTCATTCCCCCCCCCTTACCATATTTTTAGAAAGCATTCCCCCCCCCTTTTGTATTTCCTCCCTAAAAATTTCCCCCTGCCCCTACACAGTATACGTAATAATTGAAGCTAAATTTAATAGCACACTACTAAAACAAGTCTAGACATGTACATAAAATGTAATTTGCGGATCTACTTACGTTATACAATGAATTTCAGAAGGGTGATGCGTACAGAAGCGTAAAGTATGAAAGGAAAAACAAGATCAAGTAATCGGTTCTTGTATTAACGCAATCTTGAAATAATCTTCATTCCCCCCCTGGAAACCCCAAAATTTCCCCCTGGGGGGGGGGGGGGGGGGGGGGGGGATTCCCCACCGGTTGATAAACCACTGCTCTAACTGATGTTCACATGGTTATGATCTAACACAGTCCTTCTTGCCACAGTCTATTATACATACATTTCTATTTGACATGTCCCTGGCCGAATAATTAAATCGAGTCACTGTAAATACTACAGCTGCATTGTTGACACAGGTCACAATTTCTTTCCTTTTTTTAAAAGTTGGAATTCGTCTGCTATGACCTGATTATGTACATCATGTGACATCCTAGTTATCAGTTAGTTACCAGTTGGGGTATCTTCGTTGCACTCCGGACATGTCCATAGGTGCTCAGATCCTCCCCCCCCCCCCCCCCCCCCCCCCCCCCCCCAGCATATGCATCAGCGTCCGGTGGCTAATAGTGCCAGTTCTGTGTTTGTTGACGAAGCGCTTTGTTTTCCCGATGTACCTCTCGCGTCTGGCTGTGCCGATTCTTACTCCCAGGTCTTTCATCCTGGAAAGCGATGTGGAATCACTGGCGTCAAAATCCTCTGTTCTCGCCATATCTTTAAGGGAGTTAATAACATCGGCACGATCCATGGGCTGGCCATCTACAGGGGGAGCAGAGCCAGCCAATTTATCAGCTCGTTCATTTCCCTCGACTCCCGCATGTCCCGGGACGAAGATGAAGGTGACTTTGCGGACAACAGACTTCCGCAGCGACTCAGTCCACTGTCTACGTACAGATCCAGCTTCGACCTTCTGAATCATGCTCATTGAATCACTTAGTACACACACGTTGGTATAATGCTGTGATTCCAGCCATATAAAAGCCTGTGTAACTGCCATCACCTAGTGACATCCTATTTCCGTAGATTATTTCTTCCACACATCTTGTGTTGACATTATGTTGATGTCCAATAAATAAGCAAACGATTCAATGTTAAACCATTTCTGAACTTTACACGTTCTTCCTGAAAATATCAATGTCGCAGTCTACCAATTATCAAGACTATTACAGTTAATTTGAATTATAAAAGCACACTCCGTTGTAAACACGTTTTAATTCCAGTCCTTCCTGTGCTGAAATAATCAATACTAGTTACAAATATTTGAAAGTTGGGATTTCAGTGACGTGGTTATAAAGTTCTGTAACAGTAAGGGAGGAGTACTGGGGTATTATTAGAATCTAGTGGGAAACATACAGCACGATTGAGCATCGAGAGTGAAAGGGTGAGAGATGCTCAATCGTGACGTATTGGGTTGGCAAGGGCAGTTAAGATCCGGCCTTTGGATTGAGTGGAGGAGAACATCGAACCTTTGTCATCTTATACCAATAAACGATATACGATCAACTAGAACTTGACTTGTGTGTTCTTATACACTGGTATAGGATGCAAAATGCTGCCGTATAACCAGGATACTGAATTGGGCCGTCCCGGCTACCACGCGAAGTACTAAGAAACTTTCAAAGAATGCATAAAACAAAAGGTATTTAACGTTTTCTCAGCTCGGTTTTTTCAAGGTCGGGAGACGCTGGTTGTTGTTTCAGGGAAAGGATGTCCAGTAAAATGCTGTACTCAGTTCAGCAATCAGCAAATAAAGAGGCTCGAAGGCTGTGATAACCCTGAGCAAATAATTTCTCAATCATGTAAAATTATGGAACTTTAACCTCATCAAAGGGCCTTCCTAGAGCCGTGGCTGAACATTAACCTCATCAAAGGGTTTTCCTAGAGCCGTGGCTGAACATTAACCTCATCAAAAGGGTTTTCCTAGAGCCGTGGCTGAACATTAACCTCATCAAAGGGCTTTCCTAGAGCCGTGGCTGAACATTAACCTCATCAAAGGGCTTTCCTAGAGCCGTGGCTGAACATTAACCTCATCAAAGGGCTTTCCTAGAGCCGTGGCTGAATATTAACCTCATCAAAGGGCTTTCCTAGAGCCGTGGCTGAACATTAACCTCATCAAAGGGCTTTCCTAGAGCCGTGGCTGAACATTAACCTCATCAAAGGGCTTTCTTAGAGCCGTGGCTGAACTTTAACCTCATCAAAGGGCTTTCCTAGAGCCGTGGCTGAACATTAACCTCATCAAAGGGCCTTCCTAGAGCCGTGGTTGAACTTTAACCTCATCAAAGGGCTTTCCAGAGCCGTGGCTGAACTTTAACCTCATCAAAGGGCTTTCCAGAGCCGTAGGCTGAACTTTAATGTTACCAAAGAGTTTTCCGGAGACCTTGTCGGAACTTTAACATTATCCACGGGTTGGTCCTAGTCGTTGTCTGAACTTCAGCCTTCAGCGTTATCAAAAAGGGGTTCCAT